>BLBF01000005.1:45723348-45750515 GCA_015471245.1 Laticauda colubrina | reverse complement strand
GATAAAATTATTATTCAGCTATGCTTTCTACAAATGAAGGCAAAGTACCCCAAAATATTCAAAACTTAGGACTTCAGGTGAGGATTTATGGCAAAGTAGATGTCCCTGAAAGAGTGGTATGGAATGGCAACAGAGGTGGTGGCGGCCAGATGGTAATTTGTGACTAGCACAATCTTTTTCAGATAAAGGACAGATTATGTGATTGTGACTGGTAAGTAGACTGCAGAATTCAAGATTATTGTGGTTGACTTGTGAGTCAAGCAGCTGGGAGTCAAGGAAATTCAATGAAGCTCACAGCCATAATGTACCCTACAAGGACTCAAGGTTCCCAGAGTCTCACGGCTTAATCATTTTTGGAAACTACTAAACCACTTCTCAACTATTAAAAACCTTCAGCTCAACAAGCTTTATACCACCAAATCTTAGAGAAAGAAATTTTAAATACAAATTTAGGGACATTTTTTAAAAAGTTTTTTTTTAATAAACAGCAAAAAAAAAATAGAACATTGATTTTGGAACATTACAAATGGACTAACGGTCCAGATTAATTTGAAATAAGATTCTGAAGTTAATTGTAAGAATCCTTCCAATGAGAAAATGCTATTTTTTATTCTAAAAAAAAATAGGTAAGACTTTGAAGGTTGCACACACTAAAAGAAATCAGAATTAAAGATTACAATTAAAGAAGGAATGATGAGGCTTTAAATATTTGTTTACAGATAAGAGATGAGATATTGAAAGAAGAGATCATCTGTTGTATATCAAGAGAAGGTGATGTTACTAACATTGTTTTATTCTTGTTGAGATGAAGAGGGAAGTCATTTCTTTACATATTTCTTTTTCTTGTCTTTCCTTTTCCTTTTTTCCTGTATTTTGTATTTTTTATTATTCTTTTTAGTTTGTATTAGTTTTTACTTTTTTAATTGTAATGAAACAATAATTTTATTCAACAAAATTTACCAATTTTTTTTATAATTTACATGACTGATAGAATTCTTGGGATTTTTTATTTGTATCCTAAAGCTATAAAACCTAATATTAAAGCAAATATAAAGTAACTCTATCATCAAGAATAAACAATCATTCCTACTTGTACAATTTTCTACATAATCTACCATAATACCAAAATGATGCACATAGATCAAAACTGATCAGAGAAAATTGGATTGTTACTAGAAGTATCATTCTACAACATAATAGATTTTTCTTTTCCTCTCTACCCCTGGTGCACAAGTTCAGTTCAAAAGGACTGGAAGATTCACTGCACACTATCTGAAGGATATCTCAATAAATGAAAATAAAAGGAAGTGCCAACACACAGTACTTGATGTAGGCTAGTCATTTTATGAATAGAATTGCTTCCATTGAATTCAGTAAAATTGGTTTCAGGTATACATATTAAAAAAGAATGGTTTTAGTTTTATTGATGTGTGAGTACAGTATACACTTGGAAATCATTTCTTATTTTTCAGAGAATCATAACTTCCAAAATAAAAGTAACTCATGTTGTAGTTTGGACTGAGTAAGAATTAGCAGCATTGTAAGCTATGAATTATTATCTTGTACAACCTATAACTTTGTCTTTATTTTTAACTCCATAAAAGAATGGATGAAACATTACAAAATTGTAATAGTATTTCCCAAAATGACCCCTGCATTCAAATTGAAGACAGGACAGCATTAAGCCATTAGAAAAGCACTTACAAATAAATATAATCAGAAGAAAAACTAATTAAAAATATGGTGACAAGAGGGAAACATAATTTCAATTGTGGAAATCTGTAGAAATGCATTCCTTAAAAGAGTTGCTCAGTACAGATCTAAAGTGGATGAGCCCACCTTCTATTGACCAGAAGCACAAATATTCTCTATTTTTGTTGAAAAGGAGTTGAAGCAGGCAGTAAATTTATATAATAAAGCAATTATGTCAGATATGAACACTTTAATGTTATCTTGTTGTAAGGGGAATATTTGTAACAACTGAGTGAAAATAGTGGTCCCACATACAAAATGGATTTCAATAACTGGAAAACAACTTAAATGAAAGCAACCTATGATCTGAAGCCATTTACTAATAGTTGTTTTAGATACCTTTCCCTGGCATCGTTTTGATAAGCCATATACTATCAGATCATCTGAATGCCTCATACCAGTAGTATGGCTGAAATATCCTAAGAGACCACACGTACACGAACATCAATACCCTTGAAGCAGTCCTTGGATGGTGTCAAAATAAAAAGGAAAAATAATTTGATAGCACAAGGAAGGCTTAAGCCAGTCCCTCTTTATAGCCAGGAGATGAGATGACAGCAATGTCATGGGGACTCAGAACAAAAAACAACTGTGGACATGTTTGTACTATGGTTAGATACAAGTAGAGACAAAAAGTGTGTTACTCTTACCCCAAACATATATTATCATTTACTGATTTTGGCCTAGTTTCTACAATCGTTGCTCACTGTTCTATGGTATGTTTTTATACACAAAGAACAACCCTGAAGAATACGCATATTAATGGAGAGGAACCAAAGCAGCCTTCCGCAAAAAAAAGTCTATTTAAGACACAAGGACTGGAATTTAGATTCTTTTCATGTGGTCAAAGAATGACAGAATAGGTTACCCACACGGGTGCCTGATTGAAAAAGGCAAGCTTACAGACAAAATTAATCTCAGCATATAAAAATTCAGCAACAAGTGCAGGGGAAAATAATCTACATGAGGGGAACCTTCTTTGCTACAAACAAAAATAGAGTCCCCGAACTCCACAAAATGGTGCAGAGACATTGAGAAACTGGGTACGTTGAAGCAAAGGGTTGCAAATCAAGGGATGGGTCCAAAACCTTTGAAATAAACGGATATACAGCTTAGGAGGAGAAAGAAGGGCCGCAGGGAGAAAGTGGTTACAACAGTTCCCATCTCCCACCATTCCCACAGCCCTCAGGTGATGATGCTCAAACAGATCTTCACCCTCAAAGGCTCTCTCCAAGCCACCACATAACTCTCCATCCTGCCACCTGCCAGGCTGGATCCTTTTCGCCTAACTCCAAGCTCTTCTTCGTCTTCGCTGCTTCGACACCTCCGCCTTTCAGAAGCCCTAATTTTATTTTATTTTTTTACTCCCATCTCCTCAGCCACGTTTGTTGCCAGATTCCTCTCTCCGCGACCCTGAGGTATAGACGTTTATACCACACGCTCTCCCCCTTCTCTCTCTCTCTCTCTCTCTCTCGGGAGCTGCACGATTCCCCCTTCCGGCAGCGAGAAGAGAGAGACGAAAGCCGTTTGGATGCGACCGGGGGTATCCCTACGACACCTATCCAAAGCGATCCAGGCAAAAGCGAGGATGGAGCCCCGGGGCCCAGTTCGGCGGCGCTTCCTCTCACCTGGTCCAGGTTCTCCTCGCTGCCGCTGTCCTCGGTGTCTGAGTCAATGAGGACCCGGCCTTTCCGCTTCTTCACCATGGCGGAGCTGGCGCCGCCGCTCCCGTCCCCTCCTCACAGCGGGCCCAGCGGACGGTGTGCGGCACTTCGAGCGGCAGGCCTTTGCCAAAGCCAGGCAGCCGCTCGCCCGCCCGCCCGCCAGTCAGCCAACCCGGGACACAAAGGGCACCGAGCATGCGCCATGCGACGCGTCGGATGTAGGCGTGGCCGGGCGCAGAAAGCGCTACTGGCCGTTAAGGCCCTCAGTCGGCGGGGAAGGGGGGGGGGGCGGAGTTGAGTCAAGGGGCGTTCAATTGGGGGCCAGGCCCGTCCCAAAGGAGCCGTTGTCGGAGGCAGAGGCCGATGGTGGGGTGGGTCCCTCAGATGGGTGCATGGGGTTCTTTTTTGTCACCAGTGAAAGCTGAGGACCCATTTTACAGGCGGTACAAAAGCTTGCCCAGGCCCGTCGTTGTGGGAGAGGAGGGCCCGATGGGATTTTGGAAGCCCCTTGTAATCCTGTAGCCGTTTACGTCAGTTATCTTCGACCAGGCTTAAAAAAAAAAAAAAAAACTATCCGTAAACAAAACATGACTCTTTCTCCACCTAAGCGTTAAAAGCTACAGGTTTTCCAGTCGGAGGAGAACACGACCGTGTTGTGCAGTGCCTGATTGACGCGACGTAAAGAAAACGGAATCTTCGTTGTAGGCTGTCGTTCCTTTGAGGAGTCCGGACGACTTTCCGCGTTGGACACGCCGCCGGAGAACTCGGCCCAAAAGACGCAACGGATGCAAGGTGAGCGAAGGGGATCGTATTTGCAAAGGTTTAATTCCCCGTTGAATGACAGTTACCCATCACCCCCATTTTGCATTGGAAGAACGGACCCACATATTGTCTGGGAAAGACCATCATCTTTCCCAGACAATATTGGGAATGAGAATTAAGTTGAAACTATTGGTTGCAAGTTAGGGGTGAACTTACGACTTTAAGGAAGCAGAAACAGGGTTGCCAGATCGCAGCTTGGCTCTGCGGCCAAATTCAAGTCAAATTACGGCCAAATTTTCCTATGCAATATAACGTGAGGAGATATATATATATATATATATATATATATAAACTGTTTTTAAATCATCAAATCATAAAAAAATAGTCTTTATTTGACAACGTGACGTGACGTCATGGGAATTTCTGCATTTCTTTCCTCACATCCAGGCTAGGCAGCTCGTTCGACCCGCCCCCCCCCCCCCCCCCCCCCCCCCCCCCCACCAACCCCCCCCCCCCCCCCCCCCCCCCCCCCCCCTCCCCCCCCCCCCGATTGAAACCAGAAGGGCTTCTTTCCCGGGAAGGGAGGGGGGGGGGGAAAAGGATGGCGGGGGGGGGGGGGGTTTGTGGCTCGGAGGTGTGTGAGAGGGGAAGAGAGAGGGAGAGAGGGAAGGAGAAAGAGAAGGGGAGGGAGAGAACCAGAGAGAGGGAGAGAGAGAGAGAGAAGAAAGGGGGAAGAACCGAGCCTGGTTCTTGCTTTCACATTTCCAACTCTGCTAAACTGCAGCCAGCGCTGATCAGCTCCATGAGCTGAACTTTAACCTTGCCTAGAGTTTCCCTTCCCTACTCTGTACCCAGGCGTTAAAGGCATAGTGCACACTTCCCCCCACCCTCCCCACGCTTCCAGCGACAAGCCTTGGGCTCCAGCTTCTCAGGGTGCCTGCCAGGGAGCCTCCAGCCAGCTTCTGCTCCGCTCTGTAGTGCGCAGCAGCAGCAGCAGCAGCAGCAGCAGCAGGCTGCCTTTTTCAGAGGTTTTCAGATGATCTGACAGTCATTTTCATGCAAATATATTGTATTGAAAACTGGTATTTATATTTGGCCAGATTTCTCGAATTTGGCTTGAAAAAACGGCCTGACCGCAGAAAGCCAAGACGAAGGAGAATGATAGAAACGGAGCGAACTGAGTGCATTGCCCCACTTGGTGGGTTAACTGGTTTATAGCTAGCTATCTGGTTTTTCCTACTTAATAATGTTCCTTAAGAGTGAATAAATGTTGAAAAAAATATTTTTCAGAGTTTCTGAGAGAAAAGAAACTTCTCAGGATGTATCTCTCAGTATCCATGGAAAATCTTTTGAATCAGAGGCCCTAATTCTGGAATAGATAAAGGTTTATAAAAAACACATCAAGACTCAGTCTTAGGTGATGCCTGAGAAAGCCAAGCAGAATTTGACCTGGTTAATAGTTGGATGGGGGACCAGCAGAAAATCCCAGGGTTGCAGGCTAGGCTGCAAAACCAAATGTATGGAAAGAAGGCAGTAGCAAACTTGCATGTGGTGGCCCTGACCATATAATCGCCAAAACTGATCTTGACTCAATAAAGTCTTTACCTAGCAAACAGAAGTTTCATGAATGCTTATTAAATAACTAGTATTTTCCAGTATGTATGTTCTCATTGCTAGTTTATGTATGCAGTTCTATTAAAATACAAATAGAAATAATGCTCTCATTACATATTTATTTTCTTTCATTTCTTTTTGCAGTAAAGATATCCCAAATGAAAAGGCTGACTTTTGTTTTAAGAATATTGTGTATGTTTAGCTTAACCTGTTGAGCTTTTTCTTTTCTTCACACACACACACACACACACTTGTTTTATTCCTGTGTTATGATAAAACAAAAATATTTTTAAAAAGAACATGTTGTATCTGTTTTGTTTATACAGCTCTTATATTTTTGAAAGTGTTACTTATGGTAATACAGTTAACAAGATATATACATCTTGGTTGAAACTAAAATGTTGGTTTTAAAAACATTTTTATTTGTATTATAACAGGTAAAGGTAAACTGCATTAATCAGAAATAGATACCAGTATCTTTGTTTGGATAAGGGAAGCGGTTCATCGATATTCATTGATGGCTTCATTTCTCAAGTTGCTGGATTTTCTCTCTTTGATAAACAAGCACTATTGCCAAAGTAGCTTGTGCAGGACTCTTTCAAATGGTCACCATGCAAGGTGGTACAGTAGCTATCAGAGACCCGGAACATCTATTGAGAAAATTTCACCACGGAAGACAATTGATAACTTTAAGAAAGTTGTGGAAGACCTCAAAACACAATGTGGGCTTGTAAAGAAAGAGGTAGTTGATTTTGTGAACGAATTTGACCAAAGCCAAGCACAAGATTATGTATTTAATCAGACAAAAGTAATATGGGAATTTCGTAGTGAAGAAGATATAAATAAATGGATACTTGGTTCTGATGCAGCGATTGGAGGGAAAAGTGAAATTTGTATAAAACTAGATAAGAATAAACAGTATGCTACTGTGTCTGGGAACCTCAATACTACTGTACCTCGTGATGGAGTGACAAAATATAGTGGATATTGTGCTATGGTAACAAAACCAGAAATGGTGAGTACAATCATATTCACATTTAAAAGAGTGGTTTTATTCTTTAAAACAAAAATGGCTTCCATTTCAAAAACTTCAAAATTCACTTCTAAAAAATATTATTCCCATTGTCATACTATTTTTCAAAGTAAAGAATAATAGTTATGCCTCATTCTTAAATATATTGGGCTGCACCCTTCACTGTTAACTCTTACTCCTGTTGGGGTGGCATTCAACAGCAGTCAAGAGATAATCTGTATTTATAACCTGCAGGGCTCTGAAATGATCAGAATGGGATTTGGGGCATTACAGTGATTGTAGGAGAGAAGAGAGGATGGAAAAGAGAGAGGATGGAAAAGGATAAATATAAGTATGCTTAACTCAATGGGCTTTTAGTCACTAACTTAGAATTAAAGTAAACATCTATGTGGATTGTGGTATTATGTTTTACACAGACTTGTAAAGTGGTTCCTTCATTTGTAATTAAGCAATTACAAATTGCTCCCACTAGAATATGCTCAAATAACTCCCTTGTTTAATTACATGAACTACTTTTAACAACCTCCGATTTAGCTGGAGAAAATGCCACATTCTAAAGTGTCCTTGTGCTTGCTAACGCAGTGAAATACCTTGTGAAATAATATTTAAAATTAAAATTCCCCTGTTATAAATGCTATAACATGCTTTTAGTTAGATCTATATTATATCAGGCTAAGATTCTCATAATGACCAAATCATAATTGCATTAAATTAGATTTTATTTTTGCTCCACAGGCATTTAAAAAGCCATTGTTGATTTATTGTAATGAAGTTTGTTAGTTTTGGCTTTATTTGAGTTGTGAACCCATTCAAACTAACTATTGTTTTTATCATTTGGTACGAACCTAGCCAATTACGTTAAGTTTTGTTGTTAGTCGCGAAGTCATGTTCGACCCATCACAGGCCCATGGACAACCTTCCTCCAGGCTTTCCTGTCGTCCACCGTCCCCCGGAGCCCATTTAAGCTCACAATGACTGCTTCAGTTACTCCATCCAGCCACCTCATTCTCTGTCGTCCTCTTCTTCTATTGCCCTCAATTGTTTCCAGCATTAGGCTCTTCTCCTTCCTTTTCATTAGATGGCAAAAGTATTTGAGGTTAATCTTCAGGATCTGGCCTTCTAAAGAACAGTCAGGGTTGATCTCTAGGATTGACCGGTTTGATCACCTTGCAGTCCAGGGAACTCACAGGAGTCTTTTCCAGCACTACAGTTCAAAGGCCTCAATTCTTTGGCGTTCAGCCTTCCTTATGGTCCAACTTTCATAGCCATACATTGCAACTGGGAAAACCATAGCCTTGACTTTTGTTGGCAGGGTGCTGTTTCTGCTTTTTAGTATGCTGTTTAGGTTTGCCGCTGCTTTCCTCCCCTGGAGCAAGGGTCTTTTTAATTTCTTGACTGTAGTCTCCATCTGCGGTGATCTTGGAGCCCAGGAAAATAAGATCTGTCACTACCTCCATTTCTTCTCCATCTATTTATCAGGAATTGAGAGGCCGGATGCCTTCACCCGCATCAAGAGGGTCTTTAGGTCATCTTCACTTTCTGCCATTAGAGTGGTATCATCTGTATATCTGAGGTTGTTGATTTTTCTCCTGGAAATCTTAATTCCAACTTGTGATTCATCTAGCCCCACCTTTCTCATGATGTGCTCCGCATATAAGTTAAATAGACAGGATGATATTGTACAGCCTTGCTGAACTCCTTTTTCAATTTTGAACCAATCAGTGGTTCCATGTCCAGTTCTCACTATTGCTTCTTGATCCACATATAGGTTTCTCAAGAGACAAATAAGATGGCCTGTAATTTGTTATGTTCCACACAATCAAAGGCTTTAGCATAACCAATGAAGCAGAAGATGTTTTTCTTAAATTAATTACGTGTTATTGAATGATGTGTTCTTTTTGTAATATAATATTGCTGTTCAATCTTATCAATGGTTGCTCAGAAATAAAACAACTGCATTTAATGCAGTCTAATCTTAAATAAATTAGCTGATGCCAGTATGTAGCTGACTTGAATGACCTTGAAACACTAAAGAGGAGGAGGAGTCAGCAGAGACTGCTAGGAATCCCAACATTGGATAAAATCAAGTTCAAAAAAAATTCTTGTAACAAGGCCAGAGCAGTTCATTCCCCACTGTTGCCAAGAAAAAATTTACAAATGTGCCCAAATAGTCACCAGGATTCAGGTTTGTCTTGAGAGAAATTTTGCCTTTAATCTTAGGAACAGTTCATTGAACATCATACACATGCGAACTTTGTTCCTTCTCAGTAAGAAAAAAATATTTTTAAAAGTTTTTTTCCAAATGTTTATGTTTTTAAATAAACATTTAACATTAAATTAACAAATGTTAGATAACATTTTGCCTATTCTTCAATTGCATTGGGGGTATGTGGATTATTTGTTTTCTTTTTCAATGATAGTGATTAATAAGCAAATTGATGAGGTTTGTAAAATTAGACTGCCGGTTACTATTTATTGTGAAGTAGTACAGTGTAACATGTCAAAAGTTGCTGTGTGTTGTTTGGGAGCAGATGTCTCTAGAATTTTTCTGTCTGATGCACTAATGTTGCATTGTTACCTTCAAGTGTCATATATAAGCACAGGCATATTGGTCTAAGTGTGTGTGGAAATTAGCACTGTAACCACAATTTTACTCGCCTGGAAATTTAAATACATGTCTATGAAGAATTGAAAAGTTTTCTCAACTAGGGTAGGGTAGATATAAATTGTGTTAGTGCAATTGGGGTTGTGCATGTGTGTGTGGTTGTGTTCAGTTGTTTATTATATGATAAATATCTGATGAGAAGGTATTAATGTTTATGACAGAAACCACTTGTCATGACAGTTATGTGAAAAGGATAGAGCAGATTAACAGAAAAAAAAAAACAGTGGGGAACAGATTAAGAAAGACACATATAAAGGAGAAGAAAAATTTGCCAAGTGTAATAATTGGTGAAATACTAAAAATAATACTATATATTTTGGCAGCTTGCTTTTCAGCGTACAAAGTTACAAGACTGGTCAAATTTTAATAGTCTATGTCTTCGTGTCCGTGGTGATGGTAGACCGTGGATGTTAAACATCAATACAAACAAATACGACCCTGCTTTCGTGAAGGATTCTTATAACTACTTCATATTCCCCCGAGGGGGGCCATATTGGGAGGAAATTGAGGTAACAATTTTGATACTATTATAGAAAATATGGATTCTGATATTTTAAAAAATGGGCAAGCAAGAATCTCTGATTTAAAATTTTTGAAACATGAAAAAAGGATTATTTTCTTATGTGATTTTTTTTCTCTTGAATTTTTTCTAAGACTTTGAGAATGGCCGCTTACCCATGGAGTTACTATTCCAGTTGCTATAGTACTTTTGGATTGAAATTAATATATTTTTAATAAAAACTAGCATACAATTGCCTATGTAACTAGTCAATTGAGACAATTTACTGTGCAAAAAGTAGTGAAAAGGTTGTATGTAAGAAAGTAAGAATTGGTTATATCAGGAAAAACTTAAAAAATGGGTTAAATGCTACAGAGATTGGTTACTTGAGAAATGTGTGTGGTAAAACAGTCAAGAAAAGAAAGGATGTTAATGTATATTGAATAGAAATGTCAGTGTTCATAACAAGATATATAGTATATTGTGGTTTTGTCAAAAAAACAAAAACAATGTATGAAAGAAAAATGTATTGAAAGAAATATTCAAATACTCACATTTTTCAGCTGATATGTAAATTCTTTACAACAGGTACCATTTTCTAAGTTCTTTTTTACAAGCCACGGGAGAATCCAGGATGGCCAGTATGAAATGTGGGTAGATAGGGTAAGCGGTTTTTAAACTTGCTATTTGAAATCACATCTAAGATCTGTGATCAAAGTTCTTAATTATTTTATTCACTGAATTTGATTTATATCCGGCCTTTTTGCTTAGTAGGGATCAAGGTAGCTAACTAAATTAGACTAAAGTAACTAGAATGAAAAAGCAGTGTTAAAAACTAAGTAAAATAATATATATGAATGATTATATTCACTTTTATCAATTCCAGAAGATAATCCACTTGGGAAAGAAATGTGTTTATACATCTCCTGAATACTTTCAGGAGTGTTTATTACACCCAATATTTTGTTGTCAAGAAATGTAATAAGCATTTCCTCCTCATCCACCTCATTACAGAAAACACTGAAGAGTACATCATCCAGGAATAATCCATGTGGCACTCCATTTGATACCTCTCTCCAGTTTGATGAGGAGCCAGTATTTCATTAGACTTCTCAAGTCAGCTGTGCACAAATTGTACCATTCAGACCATATTTAACTAGCTTGTTAATCAACGTCAAGAGGATTTTTGTCATATATTTTGCTGAAGCTAAGATATGTCTGTAGCATTCCCAATTAATTAAGACAGTTTCTCAATCAAAGAACAAAATGTTAGACCAGGCTGGTTTTTGACAACTTCATCTAACTTAGTAACTACCAAAATGCTTACAAATGAAACTCTTTATCACTTTTTCTGGGATATTCCCAGGTATGTCAGATTGTTTGAACTACAGATCTTCAGAACTACAATTCAAATGCTAGATCTTCTCTTTTACTATTTTGTGAGGGACATTTGCAGCCTCACTACCCTAATATAAAATTAAACTGGCTCCAAATATTGAAATACTTCTAAAGTGAAAAGATATTCCAATTGTCATTTTTCTGACAATCTCAGGTTTCGTTCTGACTATTCATACCTGATGTAACATAGGGAGAGAAAAAGAATCAAATTCTTCATTGTTTTCCACCTTGAATCCCAACTCTAATCACTGTTACTTTCTATCTAAGAAACTAAAACATTAAATGCAAGAATGATTGTTGGATTCTTGGTGTTCTCCGAACTTTGTGGTTTTCCTGAATATATTCCATTATTAACCTAGGCTAAAATCAGTGTGATATAAAAACAAGATCAGCAAACATCAGGAATCCAACCCTGAACTAAATAATCTCTAACAATTCTGCTATCAGGACTCCAACAAATCCACCCCCATTCAAATCATTAAGTCTCTAGCCGCATCTCAGAAAAGAAAATTGATTTATTTGAAGTGGACATATTGGTGTTGGCTGGATGCAGCCGATACTAAAATACATTTTCCCTCCATTCATTTCCCCTTTGACCCTGGTCTTCCCCCCATCCCTTGGATGTGTATTCTCCAATGGGACACATCCATCTCCAAGTCATCAATCATGCTCTCCAATAATTTTCTTGCACTCTGGGTGATGATCCAGGCACTTAAAGAATGCACTGTTTTCCCCCACTCCCTTTTTCTGGCAACTAAAAAGACCAAAGGAGTATCTTTTTAGTTGATATC
The DNA here is from genome assembly GCA_015471245.1 of Laticauda colubrina. Lineage (NCBI taxonomy): Eukaryota > Metazoa > Chordata > Lepidosauria > Squamata > Elapidae > Laticauda > Laticauda colubrina. The sequence continues at coordinate 45,738,337 of BLBF01000005.1, read as the reverse complement.
TGACAGATCTTCTATGCAATGAATAAAGCGTAATTGTTGAAAGGCAACAAGGCTTAGAAGTATGTATCTTATAATCCATTCTAGTCAGGTTTAATGGTTAGTGTTGGACTAAGAGTGGAAAATCTGAGTTCTAGTCCTCGTTTAGGTACAAAAACCAGTTAGTTTACCTTGGATCAGGCATTCTGTCTCATTCCCAGGTTGAAAGCAATACTACTCCAAAAATACTACTACTAATACAGGGATTTTGTTCTGTGTACACCAAGACAAAAGAGAGAGAGAAAGAAAATATGAATGCATAATATACATATTTAGTCTTAACTTGAATTCAGTGATATTTATTCTACTAAGTGTGGTCTGGATTGCAGTCCAGATTTGGACAGGCTTTCTTTCAGACACTGCTCTAATTTACTTGTAAATTGCTATATCTTAAATCCATTTTCACAAAGTTTAAGGTTTTTTAATAATTAAAGCAATATACATGTTAAAAAGTGACCCAAGTTTATTCAAATCTCTGTTGAGGTTTCTTTTAGCAGTTAAAGTAAAAAAGGAATTTTAAATAGTTCTTTGAGCTTGCATCAAACCAGGTTTTATAAATGCTTTTATGTATAACATAAAGTATTTATCCGATAATTAAACAAAATTAAGGCTTGAAGCCAAGGATATATTTAATAAGTAGCAATGCTTTGTGCTTACAAAAAAAAGCCTTGCTGTGTTCTTTAGATTCCCTGGGTCACATCTGCCTATACTATGCATTATTTCAGATAAGTTTTCAGTCTTGAAGATGCATAGATTTTTGATGGAGGAAAAAGACTGCTGAATCTGGGTACTAAAGGAGGAAGAGGAGGTTTGGAACATTTTAAAGTTCTCTGGAAATTCTGTTCTTGAATAAAATAAAGTTTTGAATGTCGCTAATCAAGAACTATGTAGTTGAGATTTCATCTTGTTTATGAATAAATAGTTGTAAAAACATCCATTTAGGCTTAATATACACAGGATAAATACTGTATGACTTTAGGCAATATTTTTGTAAGAATAATTCAGTGTTGTTGTTTTACAGATCAGCACATTGGGACTTACTCTGGCTGATAAAGTCGATGGTCCGTTCCAGCTGGATATAGATTTCATAGGATTGTTCAGTGACAGATCACACACACAAACATTTCCCTATGAACTCTATGAAAGAAATTCCAAGAAATAGAACAAGTGGAAGACAGTTGTTCTTTTCAGTTTAGAATATTTCTGCAGTTGCATGCCATTCAATACTAATCCACAGTTGAATAGTGGACTTATCAGTGAATACAAGCTACATAAGCAATTAGTTATGGAAAAACAACAGAAATCAACCTAATAAAATGTCTGTGATAGTGTCATCTAGCACACAGCCATCTGGATTTAAATGATGGTGGGGAAAAAAACAAATGTGCACATGCTTCTTAGCCTCCAATTAATAAAAAATATGTATAAGAAACAGAACTAAGCTTATCCTACTTTTAACATGCAGTTTTCTACAGTTGGTTAGGTTACCTTGACCAAAAGAAAAGTACTGAATTTCTTTTAGCTGAAGGAGAAATAAATGTATTTTATTATAAATAAATGTATATCAAAATGTTGTACATAATAAATTAATTGCCATCAAGTTGTTTTTGATGTCTTGCAACTAGATATTCTCCATCTATCCTTAACCTATTTTAGATCTTCCAAAATTATATCCATTGCCACTGTAAGCCCACCCACCTTGCTTTTCATCATTTTCCTGTCTTTCACTTCTAGCATTAGAGGCTTTTCCAGAAAGCTAGTTTTTCAGATATTGTTTGAAGTAGGATAATTTAAGCTTCATTTGTGACTCTGGTAAGAAGTCTGGCCGACTCGTTTTGTGATCCATTGAGAGGAGAGGGAGGGGAGATGGCTATCCACATTCTTGAATCTAATGTTTAAAAGTGTGACTTTGTGTAATCACATTTAGCAATGGCAATTACAAGAGTTCTCATTGCCATTGGTAACCAAATCCCATTGGTCCTTGGACAAGGACTCAACTTGATCCAACCCATTCTCAACATGGTTCCCTCTCCCAGCCCCAAGCTTCAGCAAAGAAAGGGACGGCCTCATTTTCAATTTCCTACACCCATCTATAGCTGCCCCACACAGTAGCAATCAGTGGCAGTGGTGGCAGAAATAAAGGCCTGGGGGCTTTCAGTTTTGGCCTATTGCCTCTCTGCTTCAGCCTATGTCATTGGACCCAAAGATTGCAACCTTAAACCCGACACTGTGGCCAGCCACTATAGTGCCACAGTGCAAAATCCCAGCAATCCTGTAGGCCCTGCCATACCCAGGTAACTTCCAATGTTTCACTACTGAAGCATACCCAGCCTTATTTAAGGCAGTTGCTTTCCACACCAGGCCTTTCTAAGGGTGGTTGTGCCATTCACCAATTATGTGTTGTATTTAGGTTTCAGATTTCTGAAACTTCGTGCTACTATGGTCTCCAAAATTGCACGTGTTCTCACAATGCTGTGAGCTTTCAGAAAGCATATAAGGCCTTCAAACATGCTGTTCTCCAAATTGGTCATGTCATTCTTAAGATTCTTTCTGAAGTTATAATTACAGCCAACATGTTGGTTGCTCTTGGACTTCAAACACCAAAATGATTTATTCCTGGTAAATTAATATTTAAATAATACAAACTTCTGTGTGATAACTGAAGATATTTTTGTAACAGAGACAGAAAGGTGAGAAAAGATTTCCACGTTTGGGGGGAAAAAAGCCTATAAATGCAAAAGGCAATTCTTTTCATCTTTAGTTGATGTAAAGTATTTTCTAAATGTAGAGTTTAATATGAGCAGGAACTTTGATTTAGATAATGCCACTGAAGAAACAGTATGAGCAACCAATTAAAAGATTAACAATTACTTGATACAACTCTCCAAAATTTCACCTTAACCTCTGTTACATAAGTGATTTCCTTTCCTAATTTGGTCCAAATGCAAAGGATTAGAAAAAGCACAATTGAATAAACTATGTAATCCATTATCACAAGCATCAGTAATGTGGATAAATTACTGTAGGAAAAATATTACTTTATAATTATGTTATAAGAATTTAATGAAATTTAATCTACAGTGGTGCTTCAAAAAATAAATGAACAGGGATAATGTTTTTGGCTAATTTGTTTATCATTTGAAATGGTATTGAAAACATATCACATTAAGTGATATTTATACAGAAACACTGAAAATACAAATGAGTTCACATTTTAATCCTTGCCATATAAGGAAAAAAGTTGGGGATAACTATGTATATCTTTTGAAATCAGTTTAGAAACCTTTTTTACCAGTTTAGGAGCTGGTTTAGTAGCTAAGATTTATTTTGAGTAAGAAATTCCAATATTTTATCTCAATATACACTGTATTCCAATTGGGGAAAATAGAATAAAAGTTAGGCTTTTATTTCTATCATACTTAGTTGCAGTAGCTTTTCTTTTTGACATGCTAATTTCCTTTAAAAATAAAAATCTGATCATCAGAGTTGACTGACAAAAGTTGACAACATATGACGAAGCTGTATAGTCGTAAAATTAAAATGAACTTTTATATATAAACACAATTATTTTAATTAGGAGCACATTAAGACAATTTTATATAAAAAAATCTCATTAAATGAATTTAAAATTTGCTGTTATGTCCAGAAGATTGAATTGTTTGAGACAATCAACTTCGATCCAGTTGTTGAGAAATGTTTCCAGACAATTTAGGATATTAAGACATATACTAAGCAGATTTGAGAGAAGAAAAAATAGCTGCCCTTTTGAAAAAAATGTCTAAACCTTCTAAGACAATAGTATTAGCTATTAATTATATAACTATAACTGAATATAATAGTGCCAAGGTTCTACGTTCATATTAAAATAAGATTACTCAGTCTAGATAGCTCAAGTACTTCAGTGCAGGGATGAGAATTATTTACAAGAAGATAAAATATTTTCAATAGTAAGATTATTTACAGAACAATTTGAAAGTCAACATTAAGCAACAGTCAGCCGCCTCAGTGTGCTGAGCTTTTGGTCTTTTCTTTGTTTTCTTCCTTGTATGTGTTTCTCCCGTCTCTCTTCTCTGTTAAACAAAAGAATGACAAAATAATGTTAACATTAATGCACAAGTAACCAAAATGAAGGCAAACTTAATTTAACTGTTCAAAACTTCACACAGTAAGTTTTCTAGCTACTTGGCAAAAATCCTTGCCTTTATGTGATCTACATGTTTGGCACACGGCCATCAAACTACTTTTAAGGAATATACTACACAGAATGTTAAGAAAGGCTCTATATTTGATCAAATTTCTAGGACTCTAAAAAGAAAAAGGTATAAACTTCAAAATTATCCAAGTATTAATTTAATGAGGGCAGAGGATAACATAATAATGACAGCACTTGACAGGACTTTAAGAACTGACATATACTTGCCTGGTTTGAAGAGGTGGCTCTTTGTAGTATTTCTTGTGGGAATATAGTTTCTGGTGATTCTCGCTAGGGTTGCCCCATGGTTTCAGTTTTCCTATATTGATGTAAAGGAAATGTGTTACTTGTCTCCTAATTCTCCTCTGCTGTATCAAGTAGCAAATATTTCCCGTGTTTCTTTTGTGAGAAGACTTTGCCTATGTGAGGCAAGTTAATGCATAGCCAAAAAACAAGATACTTTATTAGCAATAGACCAGCCAAAAATATACTTGTGTGAGATAACAAACTTAAAAACCAAGGAATGTAGCTTGTTTTAACTTAGTTTTCATTAATATGTCAAATTACATGATAGATTAAGTTGAGATTAATGATATACATTAATATGTATAAATTACCTTTGGAAAAAATCAAGGCAAGTTGCAGGCAGTATGTGACTATTCTCAATTTGTTTGCAACTGCTGATATTTTCGTGTTCTTTTACACTGAGTTATTTTTAAAACTATGGCTACCTTTGTGTGGCTGATAAGTAAGTGGTCTTGATAGACTTGCTTGTAAATCAAATACTGGTTTCTTGGTGCTTGTGGGTTCCACAGTTTGATTTATAAACTTGAAAGGAGTGACAGCTATAGGGAGAAAACCAATGTATTGATAAGCAATAAGCAATAAAACCAAATTTATTACTCATTTAACTTTCGAGTTTAAACTGGGAAATAACACTACAAGAAGTCTTTTTATGCCCCTGGTGACAATTAGTATAGTATAAAATTACACACCGGGATCAAAAGGAACATCATCTTGACAGTAAAAATTCTACATCAATGTCCTCCACAACAATCATATGTAAATGAACTGCATGTTATTAATCATAGTTCTTTGGAAAAGTTACCAGAATTTGTTGAAGTTTCTGTTGTCTGACACTTCATTGCTTCTCCTTTGAAATCTTTGATAGTTATACATTCACTGCTTTTCTGATTATCTGGAGTGCAGTTTTTCAGAAATGATTTCCTAGATGGAGTCTTGATAAGGGAACGCTTCTCTTCATTGTCTTTTGTAGATTCAGAGAACCTAACAAAAACATCAATTTATAGTATTTAATGGTTCATAATTTTACATACACTTTTTCCAAATAACTAGGAGCATATAAAATATTGAAACATTTGAATATCCTGACAGAAAAAAACATTGGAATTAACTCAGAATTCTCTGTATTTAAAACTTTTTGTAGATTCTACATATAATTATTCAAATGATCTTTACATCATTTTTACACTGAGAAAATGCAAAAAAAATTGACTGTCCAAACAATTTAAAGTATTTTTGTTCATGAAAATATATAAATTTGTATTCCATGACCTTAAATTTGGTAATTCACATATTTCCACATGTAAGTTACTTTTATATAATGCCACATATAGTCTTACCTGACATTCATTTTAGTTGTAGAAAGGCTGGTTGAACCGAAAAATGATTTTTGACACAAAATACTTTTATTTGCAGTGCCAGGGGAATTGCGTATTGAACGTCGCAGTTTTATTGATGTGCCTGTGGCAGAAAGCCAATTCTTTTGAGAAGGGGGGCTTAATAAAAGCCCTCTGGGACTGGAACGTACCTGCTAAGATGAGGGACATTTCCACATTTTAGCATATAGTTTAGCTGAAAGGAAGTTTAAAGGGAATTCTTAACAGAAATTTTATCCTTACCTTTGAATTGGTATTTAGATTTTCTTTCTGAGAAGTCTTTGGAGTCTTCTTAGTCAGAATCTGCAATTAGAGACCTAGGATGTTTTTTTTCACTCTTATCAATTGCTCATAATAAAATACCAGGATGCTTTTAAAAACCAATGCTAGGCATGGAGATAAAATTGTCAAACAGAGGCAAAATCTTTTTAAAAATAGTACTGCTTTTCTTCTTTGCTCCAGTTCCTCTATCACCACAACAAACATTGGAAACTTAAATCAGGAACTTATATTTGTTTTAAGTCATGGGTTTCTTGTGATGTTCAGCCTGAGCTCAATATAGTCGTTGGAAAGGTTCTTGAATTTTGAGGGACTTTTGAGTCGTACATGAAGAGCAACAAAAGAGCAATATGGCCATAAGCCAGAATTTGACCCAAAATTTATGTGAACTTAAAAGAAAATCTAAAGTTACTTTATAGTCAGCCCAAAACACAGCTTCCAAAGTTAATAGGTACCTGATAAAGGAGAATATTTGTAGCCGAGGGTTGATATAAGGGGTTCTTGGTAATCTCTGAGCTTGCCTCCGTTTCTTACAAATATTCCATTACCCAAGGATAACACTGCCATATATAAAAAACCTCAGAAACCACCAACAGACTATTATGATCACATGGAATCAGCATAGCACGGAAACCAATTACAGTCCTCTAAAACATCCTAAGTAAACCAAAAGATCCAGCAGTTCCAAAAGAAAAAACAGGATTCATCTACAACATACAATGTAAAGATTGCAACAGCCATTATGTAGGACAAACAGGCAGAAGACTAGCAAAACATCAACCAGTAGGCAGACAACATGATGGAAACTCTTTAATTTCACAAAAATGTGAACAAATGTAGTCATAGTTTCAACTGAGAAACTATTATCTGATAGTTAATAGTTTATCAACTGATTATCCTAGACCTAGATAGACCCAGCCAAGTCTAAAAACGCTATGAAATTTCTTGGAATGTGGCCTCTGATAAATTGGCCATCAATAGATACCTAGACATAAACAATATCTATATATACTGTGCAAAAAGAGACAATCAGCAAGCCAAAAAGAGAGCAAAAAGAACAAAACACTCCCCATCAGAATCAACACCCAGATGAGCATTGATTAACATCAGAACAATCAAGTAAACAATACCCAATCAAGAAACTGCCAAACAATAATTTAACAGCCCAATCAAAGTTCCAAGCCAGCAACACTCATAAACAAACCAGTAGAATATAAACTGAGAGCAAACCAGATTCATCAGTAGCACTGATGTTACCTACTTTGGATAATAAAACATAGGCAAGAAAACAACCAACTCAGAGAGAACCATCCTATAACACCCCCCCAACCCCCCTGTCTTATACATTAAACCCAATTAGGTGACTGTAGGTCAGTTATTCTTTTATTCTTTCTCAGCCAACATCAGGCTTGCACCACAAGCCAATCAGTCATTTCCTGTCATAACCAATATAGATCAACACTCAGTAAATCAGAAACAAAAAAGCAGATTGCACCCTTGCTGGAAAATGATAGGAAGAAAAAAAAATCAGTACTCTAACCAAAAAGTGTATGTCGACACATGTTTTCACTTCCTGCTGAAAATTAGACAGGAGTTATGACAGGTATCTTTCACCCAAATACACATTTAAGCTTTAGTGTCATGATTGAAAACATCCTTCTCTCATTCCATCTACTCATCTCTGAAGCCAAGAAAATAAAGCTCTCAGTATAGTTAGAATTATTTCTGTCAGACGCATTCATAACAGGATCTCCACAAAAGGTTAATTATTATACACTGAGAGATGACAGCTGGAAGAGTGTCCACTAAACTGAGTAAAATAATCAGGACATAATCCCTACCCTAGCTAGATCACTGACTGTCTGATCATATGGGAATCACTAGTTGAAATGTTAAACAATGTTTCCCACAAATCTGTACAGTCCTTAATTTCTGGACCAACTATATGTTTGAAGAAGTGAAATTACTATTGCTTCTTATTCATCATTCTTTATCTTAACTGCTTGCTATTTTGAACACAATGGCTTTCTCCTACACCTACAGGGGTTGGGGGGGCTATATTTCCACAGCAAGGCCTCCTATGCAACACAACACAGTCTGAGAGCTTTCTCCGTGTTTGTTATACAGCAGGACACACCATTTGGTATTTGCTCGTTAGGCAAAGATATTATTTGTCATATTGTTATTATTGGAGAACCGGTCTTCAAGAACTGTGAACAAATCAATCCCTTAAAACAGGTCTGCAACACTCAAAGAGCCATTTGGACTCTTTTCCCACAGAAAAAAAAAACACCGGGAGCCAATAATTTAACCAGTGACTGGGTGGGCATGGCCAACTTGACGTCACTCACTATCACCCAGTCATTTCCTGCTCTGGAATATGGAGCGAGGTCTCCATCCCCCGCCATCAACTTACCTTCTCAGACCAGGAGGGGTGTATATCAGCTGTGGTGGAATCAGCTGACAGGGAGTCACAGCAAAGGGCCAAGAGTCGCATGTGGCTCCAGAGCTGCAGATTGCAGACCCCTGCCTTAAATGAATCATTAGTCTTAACCTTTGAAGGATGGAAGTCTGATTAAATTGGCCAGGGTTTCAATATTTCCAGTAAATGGGAAGCTTGACCATGACGTAACTGTCCCTATTTTTTGAAAGGCTCACAGAACAAATTGATAAGGCTACATCCAAAAAGAAGATAGGCTAATTTGTTTTTAAAAGGCATCTATACACCCGTTCTTGTAAATAAGACTGAATGAGGGACATATTGTAATTTAATTCAATTTAATCCATGTAATTGGGGCAGGAAAAATATCACTTACCTTGATCTCATTAACTGAATTGCTGAAATTACACATCATTTTATTTTTCCTTTCAATGTATTCATCAATAGATAACATTTTCTTGAACTGAGCCTCATGAAGTTTCTTAAAATCTACAATATTGAAAAGTTTATCATTCAAAATTTTCGTATCTTTATTACCAGTTCAATATAATATGCAGTTTAATATTGAGATTAAATATTTACCTATGCTGAAACAAGTCAGCTATTTTTTTTAAAGTAATAGGTCCATGGGCAAATGTTTTAAGGCACGGCCAGAGAAGACATACAATGCGGCAAATTATTTTTTAAAAACAAAAAAGTACATTTATTTGGGAATGTTTATTTCAGCTTTTACTCGTTCTAATTTAAACAATACTATAGCATATATAAGGCATACCAAAAGTTGAGTCCCATAGGCCAGGGGTCCTCAACCCCTAGCCTGCAGACCAACACCAGTCCGTAGCATGCCTGGAACTGGTCTGTAGAAGTAAGCAAAGCCCCATCTGCATATGTACAGGATCGAGGCAGCACACAAACCCAGCCTTCCCCAGTCCACAGAAAAACCACCTTCCATGGAATCAGTCCCTGTCAGCTGAAAGGTTGGGGGCTGCTACAGCTACGGCCAATCACATTTCATTAACTTTTTTTTAACAGAAAGCTATACTTTGGAATATTCAAATGTCATGTGTGAAATTAGTAAGAAAGCATTTAGAACAAAGTGGCATCCAATTTGAACATTAATAAATTGCCTGTGGGCCCTCACTTTCATATACCCTGTATATTGTCAAGATTCAATATATACTTTCCCTCTTAAGTTCAGTTATTTCTTCTCATCCTCTAACTCACACCCAGCATTCTTTCCTTTTTTTCACTATGAAATAACAGAGTTGGAAGAGACCTTGGAAGTCTTCTAGACCAAGCCCCTGCTCAAGCAGGAGACCTTATACTATTTCAGTAAATGATTTTCCGATATCTTCTTAAAAATCTCTTATGATGATGACAAACTCGTGGAAGCAAGCCATTCCACTGATTAATTGTTCTGTCAGGAAATTTCTCCTTAGATCTACGTTGGATCTCTCTTTGATAAATTTCCATTTGTTACTTATTGTCCTGCCCTAAAGTGCTTTGAAAATAGGTGATCCCATACTTTGTAACAGCCCCTTAGACATTGGAAGACTGCTATCATATCACCCATAGTCTTACCCTTTGTTAGACTAGACATACCCAGTTATTGCAACTATTCTTCATGTTTTAGTCTCCAGTCCCAATCCTTTTTATTGTTCTTCTCTGCAGTCTCAACATGTTTTTAGTTTACCCTATCCGCATAGTGTTTTATTCTTTTTTGCTGTCACCAAAGGAAGGACAGAGGATAATGTGCAATCATATGCACTTATATATTATATGCATATGATCTATTTTTTAAACAGAACACTGATTTTAAATGCCTATAGCAGTGGTGGCTAACCTTTTTGGGCTCCTGTGTCAAAAACTGGAAGCACACCACCACGCCCATACTCACGTGCCAGCACCCAGAATGCAATGCACACCCCCTCCCAAGGACCCCCGTGCACACGCCCCACCTCCACTGCGCCTCACAGCTGATTTTTTGGCTAGTTTGAGGCCTTTTTCTGCCTCCCAGTAGCATATAATTCAGGCTGAATTATAGGCCCGTTTCGTTACTTCCAGGATTACAGAAAGTGACGAAATGGGCCTATAATTTGGCCTGAGAAGCCTTGCAGAGGCTTTTTCCAAGCCTCTCAGAGGCTGAAAAAGGCCTCAAACCAACTGGAAAAAATCAGCTGTGAGGCGTGGGCATGCGCAGTGAGTTAAGTTTGCCTGCAGCTCGCGTGCCAGCACAAATGGCTCTGTGTGGCACATGCCATAGGTTCGCCATCACGGGCCTATAGACTAAAGTAATTATTTTTTCATATTGAGGGGGAGTGTTCCTGGCTGTTGCTGAAGTTTCCAATGTAATACATTTTCCCATTTATCTCCAATCTTTTGATTTATAAACAAGTAAACATTCTGTGCATACAGTCATATTTACACACATACCTGGGGTGGTAGAAATTATTCCTTTTCTTCCCAATTTAGACTTGCTTCCTGCATTAGTTTTCTTTCCAGAAAGAGAATCCAGTAAAATTTTACCTGCGGTAAACATATGAAATAATCAACAAGATTCATAAACTCAAATTTTAAGTTGGTCAAACTAAGTTTTGCATATTTCCACCAAGCATCACAGCTCATGTGTTCATTCAGCATTAAGTTAGATTATTTTGCTCAAGCTGCTAAGTTAAAAGGTAGAGGATACAAAGGCACATTTTTAAAATCAGTTTGTTATTACACAAGTAGTTTTTGCTTAATGACCCTAATTGGGACTGAAATTTTTGTAACTGAACAAAATAGTCATTAGATGAAACATCATGTGAAAAGACCACTTGGCAACAATGGTTCCAACTGAGTTATTAGCCAAATACTTTACACGTTTCTGCCTTGGGAAGTGGCAGTAGCTGCCTCAGCTGGACACGTGTTGTCAGCAGTGGGAGGAAAATAAAGGTCATCTGGAAGCAGTGGGGATAGGAAGCAGTGGCAATAGGTGAAGTTTTAAATGCAGGCAAGCTACTAAGCACATGTTGAGGTTCTAAATGCAGGCAAGCTACCAAGCACCCAATTTTTTTATCATGAGACTATAGGGTGCAGCAATGATCATAATTTTGAGGATTGATCAAAATGTTTGTTTTGCTGAAATCATAATTTCAAATCACTGAACTAACGGTGAAATGAGGATGACTTGTAGTAGGTACTATCTGCTTGAAGTATGGGTTATCTAGTCGGAGTTAAAACATACTACAAAATACTGCACATTAAAAGTATCCAGGCTTCCATCACATTAAGTTTAGGGCTGAATTGTTAGACAGGACAACACAGAATATTGTTGCTCTCAGATTTTGTTCCCTTCAATCTATGTTCATATTCTGAAAGTTCTATGTAATTTTACAGATGACAAAAGTGAGTGACAAAGATTAAATAAGTTGCCCACACACTTCTCCTAAATGACAAAGCAAAACAAGTATTCCACTTATAAATGAAAATTACTTTCAACTCCTTTTTGCCTCGTGGAATTTCTTGCTTTTCGCTGACATGGAGTGACAAAGTCTTCTAGGTTTCCTGCTGTTCCACTGCTTTGTGATTCATCATTTTGGTTTATCTTCAGTATCTTTTCAAATCCTGCTTCCGGGCTCCCTTCACAATTTAGCATTGTCGGAACCTGAAGTTCAAAAATATAGGTCAAATTGTCTCTTCCTTCCACTATAAATGCTTATTTAAATACAAATAGATGGTTCATTTAATCCAAGTGAAATTTTATATAAACATAAAATGGGGAATGGGATCTTACATATATGCAGGCAGTGATAGCCCCCATTCCACATTTCATTGCCTGAAATTCCCTCTTCCCATTTAATGATCTGAGATAGGTGTCCCTAAGCAATGCATCATGCTTTAAACCCATTGTTTAGTGATGGCATTCCCAGGCCCAATTGCCATTATAACCTAAGGATTACCTATATATTGAAATAAACTCAGGAAACCATATACTGAAGCACAACCTAAAATTGAAATGCTTTGTATCTTATAAATTTGGGAACACAAAATAATTCCAGAAGAATTACTGGAAGTATATAATGGGGTTTCACCTCAATTTTATCAGACAGGCAATATATCTGGCAAGTTTGAAACACATAATACTAAATCACTCTTGTTCAGCCCGGCTTTAGTGAATAGATTACTAATGTAATAAAGCCAAAAAAGTCCACTGAGTTCATAAATTACTGAGGGATATATTTCTATTTTATACTCTTCTGCTAGCCCTTGATATTCACAATAAATCAACCTAACTTAAAAACTAAGAACTTTTATGCATCTTACAATTTCATATAAATAGTATTACCTCTTTCTCTGAATCCAGTTCCATTTTTTCGTCGTTAAGTTTTTCTTGTGTAGTTAGCTGGACATTATCTTTTTTCTGTTTTTTACGCCTTTTGGTGATTGTGGATGGATTTATGAAAATTTGACTGCCATTCTGTTCCTCGATATTTGTAGATGGGAATGTCTTTTTGATACTCTACACAAACAGATATAGCCATTTTATTATTTTCATATTTATCTCAGTGACAAACCATAAGGTATTATTCAACAGCTGTTTGTTCATACTAGTTTATGCCCCAAAAACTGTTATGCTAAAGAAAAATCAGATGAACATACCATTAAGATATGAAATTACTTCTATCAGCTCCATAGCCACAGAGCTAAATGTGTTTTTATTATATGGAAAGAACAGGAGTTACTCCATTTTAAGATACCATTGATAGAAGATATAATGCTAATGAAATTGTCAAAATGTTGTGCCCTTACCGTATTTTCTTCACAGAAGTGCTTCTTTAATGCATTTAACAGCTTGGCTGCCTAAGAGAAAATCATTTGAGAGTAATTATCAAAAGGGGCTATTTTAAATCAAGTTACCGCAGTTAGATGTAAAAACCTGCAACACTTTTGTGATATATTTGCCTCCACTTTAGCTACCTCAAGGATGGGAACCTTGCCTTTCAGCAACCCTTTTAGGTGCTCAGCTTCCAGCATATCTTCTGATCACAACTCTTACAATTCTAGTTCTTGACTCTCACCAGTTGAAGGCACAGGATTTCTAATTCCAGCAGCATCTTTGTCCTACAGAAAGCGTAGGGATCACAGATGGATCTGGCCTTGGGAAACTCTTTGAAAAAGCAAATCATATCAGCTAGGGAGATGACTACACATTTTAAAAATCCCATCTACCATCACCCAGATTTCCATCAGTTATTATGATAAAGACAGAAGAATCAGAGATTACATTAAATCAATGTTTTCCAAACTTGGCAAGGGTTAAGACATGTGGATATTATCCATGCTGGTTGGAGAATTCTGGGAATTGAAGTCCACATAACTTATCATTGCCCAGTTTGAAAAATACAGTATAGGTAGTCCTCAACATGCTACCACAATTGAGCCCAAAATTTATGTAGCTAAGTAAGAAATCTGTTAAGTGAATTTTGCCATTTTATGACTTTTCTTGCCATATTTGTTAAGTGATTCACTGCAGTTGTTAAAGTAGTAACAGTTGCTAAGTGAATCTGATTTCCCCACTGGCTTTGCTGATCAGAAGGTTGCAAAAGGTGTGATCATAAGACTTCGGCATCCTCATAAATGTGAGTCAGCTGCCAATGTAAGTCACATGACCATGGGGATGCTGCAATGGCAGGAAGTGTGAAAAATGGTCACAAGTCACCTTTTTCCACGCTGCTGCAATTTTGAACGGTCACTAAGTGAAATGTTGTAAGTCGAGGACTACCTGTACTAAATCAGACTTGTTCAGCCCTGGTTTAGTGAAGGGACTACTCCCATAATTAAACCCAAGCAGTCCATCCTGCAATCCTGGAACTACAGCTGGGGGGGGGGGGGTTCTGCAACCTAAACATATTTAGACTGGTTTCCCACAGAAAAGACAGCACCTGGGTGGGTGTGGCCAACTTGACATTGCTCCCATCCAGTCACATGACTCCCCCAGCCATGCCTACCCAGGTTTTGTGGCTGTTTTTCTGTGGGAAACTAGTATCTCTCTCTGTGTCTCTCTTTCTCTCCATTTCTCTGTCTCATCAAACCCTTCATCCCCTCCCTCCCTCCCTGAATCCTTCCATCTATCCCTCCATCCCTCCCTCTTTTTCTATCCCTCCATCTCTGCATCCCTCCCTCCACTTATCTATCCGTCCATCCATATCTGCATCCATCTATCTACCCCTCCATCCATCTCTTTCCACCCCTCCATCTCTGCATCCCTCCCTCCATTTATCTATCCCTCCATCCATCTCTGCATCCATCTACCTACTACCCCTCCCTCCCTCCATTTATCTATCCCTCCATCCATCTATCCATCTCTGCATCCGTCCACCT
>BLBF01000005.1:45686881-45717437 GCA_015471245.1 Laticauda colubrina | reverse complement strand
ATACATACATACATACATACATACATACATACATACATACATACATACATACGGGGTAATCTGCTTTATATTAATCAGCTATGGACATTCTTCCTCTGCTCTGGTGTTGCCCTCCATGGTCAACATGGCTACAGGAGACACTAGCCTGCATCACTGCTTTGTGAAGCATTTGCCGAGTTTCAGCTCCTTATAATACAGGCTTAATGCTCTAAGTCAGTGATGGCAAACATTTTTGTTATAGTGTGCCGAAAGAGCACGTGTGCTGGCACCCACGATGCAATGCACCCGCCCCCCCTTGTGCATGCATGTGCAACACTCCCACCCCCTTACCTGCACTGCGTATGCACGCACCTCCCAGCTGATTTTTGGCCTGTTTGAGGGCTTTTTCATCCTCCTGGGGGCTCAAGGGAAGCCTCTGAAGCCTTGGGAGGCTTAAAACTGGCCCGTTTCAGCACTTCCGATATTTCCGGAAGGCCTATTTTTCGGCCTCCCAAGGCTGCAGAGGTTTCCCTTGAGCTTCTGGGAGGGCAAAAACGGGCTCAAATGGGCTGAAAAATCAGCTGAGAGGTGCGTGCATGCCCAGTGCAGGTAAGTTTGGTTGGGACTCGCATGCCTGTGCAAATGGCTCTGCTTGCCACCCGTGGCACACGTGCCATAGGTTTGCCATCACAGCTCTAGATTATGTACGTTTAGTATATGTCTAACTCTTGAACTGTTTGTATTTCTGTTGGGATCCTCATGGAAATTGGTTTTTCGCCAATAACATGATGGGCAGCTCAGTAGAGGTCTTGGTCAGTGCCTGGAATGTACTCATTGGCATCAGTCCATACTCATTACGGATTTGGCAGGAAAACCCGTGTGTGTGTGTGTGCTCGTAAATGTGTGTATGTATGTGTGTATGTATGTATGTATATCAATTGTAGAAAACAAAAGAGTAATATAAAAATATAAAAGTCCAGAAAGAATAAAGGTACTGCTGACTGATGTTCTATGATTTCAAATTCACGTACATGTGCAGAACTAAGAGCATTAATGAAATTCAAAGTATACAGACTATAAAGATTGATGGAACATAATCTGGATTGCTTAACTGAATTCATGTTTTGTCTTCCAGCACCTACAACACATTGCGTTGTCAGTCCTGTGAACTAGACATTGGCTTTATTCTCTATAGTTCAAAGTCACTGGCTTACCTGCGTGGCCTCTTCTGCCTTTTTAAGAACAACATCACATGGTTAGTGTTCTTCAAATCACTACTGCATTATTACTGCATTAGTGAAGACCTGAGTAGCCATAATACAAATACTGTATATTTTGCTAAACCAGCTGTAAGCTGAGGGCATATACTGGTATAATCATTGATTTTTAGCACTTCAATTAGATGGCCTAGACATGGGTATCTGAATCTTTTTAACTTTCATATTTTATAGTGTTTTTTGATCTAGACAAAATGTTAATACATATACACATATTGCAATCCATGTATGATATGACATATGCTAAATAAATGAATAAATCTTGATAGTTTAGGAAACCATATTCAGGGATTGATAAAATTCTTGAAGTCTAATATTGGGGGGAAATCCTTTTGCAATGTCTCTGTTCTTTGTCCACTTGCTGACAAACCATTTTGGGACAGGCTGAGTTAAGCGCTGAACTATTTATTTTGTATTTAATGAGTCAATATTAAAAAATTTTTAACATTGGCTTTAGTTACTTGCTACAAACTACCACTACAGTAGAAGCTTCAAACGTAAACTGTCCTGTTGTGAGCCTAAAGGAACATGTAGAAAAAGTAAGTGTTTTCTGGCTTTAGTTTTTGTAAATCTATATCTGTATAAACTGGAAATTTTTGTGTTTATTTGTTTTTTGTTTATACTGTGCCATATAAAGAATGAAAAAAGTATAGTAGAAAACATATTCTTTCCTCTATTTAGTTTTTTGGGAGATTTGCCACAAGCTCTAACAGACCAGAAATTGTTCCATGTGTAGATATATCAGCATTAAGAAAAAAGAAAAATAGGGTGGAAAAAGATTGTGCTATAGTGGATTGCCAATGACAGAGATCATGTTGAAACAGACCAGGTTTCCCTAGCTTAATTGTGACCTCATGGCAAATTCCAATCGATAACTCTTTACTTTTTCACGCAATGTCCACAATCTAAATTAAAGATTCTTGCATAACTAAAATATGAATCATAATGTTAGTCCAGGACTGGAAAGCTTATGGGCCATTTATGTTCTATCAGTTGAAGTGTTAATGGCATTTTTTTTACCAAATGGTGGCATAGTTTATTGTCTCCCATTCCATCCCCAAATTAAAGACTGATTCCAATGGATTAAACTAAGGATGGAAATAATGGTTTGCTTCCCAGAGGGCTCTTTCAATAGTCAACACTTTGGCAGAACAAACGGGGCCTTTTCTAGTAACACTGCTTCAGTGAGTGACCCCAGAAAAGTTGCGTTACTCTCAGATGTTGCTCAGTCCTGCTTCAGTTTAACATATTAGTCTTTGATACTAAAATTTTCATATTACTATATTATACGGTTGAATAGTGAAGAAATACATGAATATTTAAAGAATTCTGTTTCTGTAGTACTGCTTATATGAATACTTTTAAATTGCAGCATATTGGTCATTTTAAAAGTATTTGTAAGTCAAATTGTTTGATATACTGTACTATTCTTTTTACACTTAGTTCTTTCTTTGTAGTTAAAAGATAATCTTGTACAAGCTCATGAACGCATGGAATTGCTAATGAAGAAACTAGAAGAATTCAGTCAAAAGATTACATCTGAGGAGATCTGTAAAGGAAAGGCTGTAGGGATACACAAATAGAAAGTTGGACAGTTAACTTTTTAGAGTTGCCTATCTTAACAAATTGTTTTTATGTGTGTAATTGAAAATTTAAATGAATATGGCTTTAGACTGGCAAATTTTTTATACAAATTTGTTTCCTTTTCTATCATGTTCAAGGGCATATAGTGTTTGGGCATGAACAGCTATCCCAAATCATTTAACTCCTACATGTAAATATTTCTATATACTTTCTAACAAAAATCTTTAAACATTGCATAACTGTCATAAGATTGTGTTGTGAACATATTGGAAACTAGATAGTCTACCTGAAAGAAATAAACATTTACTTTGTACATTCCTTTAAAGGTTATCTTGTTTTTTTTACATTTGAGAAATGTTATCTCATGAGTCAGCTATGAATTGTGTTCAGTAACATTAAAATTGGTCAAAAAGTAAAACATGTTAAACACTAGATGAACATTTTACAAAAAACATTTTAAATTATTGCCATACTACCAAAAGTAACGAAGTTTTGAGGAAATAACAATTTCCTTGTTACTGTACTTTCAAGATTGGCTGTAATGGATGTAGCATGTTTTTTTTTCAGCAAGTATGCACAAGATTTATATCCATAAAATATTTAAAAAATGTTTCCTTTGAGTAAAACTGATCAATATCAATCTAGTCAGGAGAAACAAATGCTTGGAGTTTTTCCGCAGAATAACCTGAGGTAATTACTTCTTGCTAAATCGTTTGGAAATAGAAACTGTTACTCCAATGAACAAGAATATAAGAGCTCTGATTAATTGTAATGATTTCATGCAAGAATTCCAACAATTACCTTTAAATGTGTATCTTTAGATACCCAATTTTTGGCAACAAACTTGGCTATTTCCTTCTGCTTTTTGTGAACATCCAGAAGCTTGTCTCTTGTGAAGATGAGGCAGTCTATAGCTATTCATGCTTTTGATAATAATTCAGTCTTTACTTCAGGTTAACACACACTAAGAGTAACATTTCTGTACTTGTGCAGATAAAACATACAAGAACATACAACGCAATGATTCTTTTAACATAAATGCATTCCCTTATATACTGAAGGGAAAGTGAAATGGTACAAGAGAATCTTGTACATTTAACTTTCTAGAAAGAAATGACACAGACATTTAGTGCATTCTCAGCTCATGCTGCTTTATTGCTAAAAATTATACACAGGTGCAGAGTTTCAAAGCTCATTGTTGAGCAATTGTTTACAGTGTCAAAAGAATATATTTAACACATTCTTTCCCTTCCCCAAATATGCATAGATATAAAAGCAAGCTGCCATTTGGAAAATATTAGGGATATACATAGACAAATTGTTCACATTGATACTTAATGAATATAAGGGAGTAGATTATACTTGTCTTTTCTTATCCAGGTGAGTTTATCTGTTCGTAAAAGGCACACTAATCTGCCAGTCATTTTGTAGGTTATCTTCAAGACTTCTTTTGCTACCAATTCTTCACAGTTTTCAAACACCAGAATAACATTTTATTTTGAAAAAAGTATATCCATTTAGTAGCCCAATCTTAAACCCTACTCTTTGTAATTGAAGCACCTGCAAATAATCAACAAGAAGTCAACTTTGGAAGGAAAAACTTAGAAATGAGAAATACATTTCTAAATGTGTTTGAATCACAACTTCAATAGGTCTACCAGTAGTAATATGAAGTTACTGATTACTGGCAATAGTTGGACAAAAGTATGGTTGGAAATGTATATAACTGGGAAAATTACAAAACCAAAAATGCATAGCTATGCCTTAACAAATGTTCATAGCTAGAAAAAAGGTCAAACTTTGAGATACACTACGGGTAGTATTCAGATAAGTGAAGACTGTCTTTTTGCAAACCAGTACAATCCAAAGATTCAAACTCAAAATTTCTTTTTAGCACAGTTTAATAGAAAAAGTATGTGCCAACTCAGAAATTGCTGCAACAACTATGCTGCTATATTTCTACTATCTGTTCTACTGCACCAATTTTTCAAAATCAAGTCTTATCAACACATCACTTTTTCCCCCTTTGCTAAACCGGGCATAGACGTGGCCAATATGTAATGCATCCGGCCCGCAGGCCACAAATTTGACAAACTTGCTCAAGCAGATCAAAAAAGCTACTCCCAATTTAAATACAACTTGAATGAATAATATTTAAATGTCTCCAATTTTCATAAGGTAAGTTATCATTATTGCTGGTTTGAACCCAGTTCATTTTAATCCAGCTGCCAAAGTGGTGGGGAAAAAGCCTGAAAAGCTACACCTATCTGACAAAGAATTAATACCTGAAAAGTATGGACAGCTTACTCATTTTAATTACTCATTGTTTTTTTAGCTGCAACAAGCTCTGGCTAAATTTACTATACTTAAAAATAATCATAAACCCTAAACTGCTTAGATCATTTTTATTGCCCCATTTGGGATTTATGTATTCCCTTTTCTGTGCTGTGAAACTCTGCACCTTTTTTGTTTGTACAACTGCAGCAACCAAGAAACCCAAATTACCATTAACCATGTTCATATTATATAGGCTCATGAGCTGCTATGAACTTGGTAAGAGGCCAAAAGGGTTCATTCTAGTGATTCCTTTTTCTAATACAGTTTTGGCGTCATGCTTCGTCCCTTCTTTGTACATTTTGCCCCTTTACTAAAGAGGCAGCATGTTGTCTAAAAAAACTGAGAAAGCAGTAAATTCAAGCTATTGGTATATTGGTTCCTATTGCTTCATAATGTATAAATGCATATATCAATTTACTGATAATAGCTATAACACTATACATTTTAATCATGCATAATTAGAATACTATCTCTAAAAAAAGACGGTTTGTGAGTCTATGTGCTTGTGCCAATGGTTTTTCCCACACAAGTATTCCATTCTGATAGTTTTGTAACCTCTTCACCTGCATGGAAAAGAAAAAAATTTGCAATATCCAGTCCTTAAGAAATACTACACTTTATGGAATATTTGTTGTGCTGTGACTTGGAAAACTTGGAAATTCCATCTAAAACCAGCTAGGAAGTGCTCAGATTCAAAGCCTCCATCATTCATTTCCCATGTTTCTAGAATGAACTCAGTTCCTCTCTGCACATAGTTTTCTTCTCCAGAATGCAAGAAATAGTCACCCTCCCATAACCAAATGTATTCTCTAATTATTTTCAGATTCCAATAACAAACCCTTGCATAAGTGTTCTTTTATTCCCCTTTATTAAGAGATACACCAATGTATTTATTCCAGCAATCTTTGTATAAATCTATGCATTATGCATAGCTACAATTTTTCCACATTTCTGGAACAGTTAAATTCCCTGCTTCTCTCTCTATATATATGGGCTCCTCTTGAACCCACCCCAAACATACAAACTTGATGCAAAACTTCAAACCAGCTTAGCCTCTAGATCTTGACTGAACTAACAAAGAACTACTTGCAATCTGTATTCCAGAAGCCTGTTTGTGAGAACTATTTTCTGGCACCTGCGTCAATATTGTGCTTACATTGATTTATTGTTTTTCAAAGTGCAAAATAAAGGAAAATCTAAAAATCCAAAGGGAAGTTTATATTAAAATGGATTAAAATGGATCTATCTAAACCATAAAATTTAGAGAGTAGGTACTGATGATTAAACATTTTTAAAAGTACTAAAATATTGATGGATGAAATGCAAGTTCTATGGAGTCTTTCATCAAGAATACTATTAATGTTTCAATGAAACTGATCTGCAGTCAAAAATTAAGAGCTATCAAAAAAATTATTACAATTAAAGGAGAAACTACACAGAGAATAGGCAGAGTAAGTACAATGAAGAGCCACTTAAGAATTTTCTGTCACCTGCCTTTAGAATTATATTTCAGTACTGCATTTCCAGTAATACTGTAGTCCCTTATCACTTAGATCAAGGCAGTAATGTACTCTAGGATGAGGCTGTGGTTCTGCGATTTAGATACTTTAGCAAGCAGTTAACAGTCTAACTAGTTCTTCCAGAATAGCACCACATTCAAGTCTTTCATGCAATCCTGAGTCCTTGCATTCAGATGAGCGTAAAATTTTTTTACGAGCAATGTTATATTCAGCCTAGCACCAGCTGAGCCAACAATGAAAAGGTTTGTAAATTGGCTGCTCAAAAAATGTGAGCAGTGAAAATTGTACTGATATAGATACAAGATACCTTTAGGATTCTGCAAATGGATATTTAAATAATCAAGTACACAACCACCATAAGTGCAAATAATTTTCCAGGAAAACTGAGTTTAATGAATACCTCCGATCTATTTTGTGATCAAGTCACAAAACATGAACTAAATGTTTGATTAAACTTCTGAATATTTTAGAAACTTGTGCTAATTTGCATTGATCAGTATAAATACGCAGAACAGAAAGTCTATAGAATGTATATAAACATGCATGCGTGTATATGCCTTTCATTTTAAAACTGCCACCTTATCCATATAGATAAATGATCCCAAAGAATGTAAAACAAAAATAAAAGTAAAGCCACTTTCTTTAAATATATGTCCCAGCCTTGCAGTTGAATCTGGTCAATCAAATCCTACTTATGGCAGATTTCTATGTTAGATTTTTAGTTTACCTGGTCTTCAGTATGCACATGCATACAAAGTTAGTGCAACCGAACTTTAAAGAGTTTTAAACTGCATTCTCTAGAATGATGAAGGTATGAGTTTGCCAGACAGAGTGAACTGAAAGTTGCTCTCCTTCTTCCAAGTCTACAAGTGGCTTTATAAAATTTAAAAAGTGTATATTAAAACCAGATCAGATTTGTTTATAAAAGAAAATGAATACAAGAATTATACAAGCACTAAATTAAAGAAGCACTTTTCTTTTAAAGAAATTCACAATTCAGTTAAAAAATTTGGATCCCCAAACTCCTAAATTATATTCCTGGACAGAATCCAACCTCAAGGATTCTTAGTTACTTCAGAAATGATAATCCATTATCTATAAGCATTCTGTGTAAGTTCTCATCAGTTTCGAACCCAATAAAACTCTTTCCTAATTATATCAATTTTGAAAAATAAAATCATTCTCAAATTTTTCTAAGTTTTACCCTATAGCTTTCAAGCACATAGTGTTGTGGTAGAGAGGAACTTACCAACTTTTAATGAGAAATTCAACTTCCTGCAACACAGAGCACAGCAAACCTATTTGGTTAATACCATTTATTCTACTATACTATTCTTGCCAATGCAAGTTACGTCCTAATACATGCAAATAGTTATTGCTACTAAAGTTCTATTTATTGTCATCTTATGGCTTTATTTGCATCAGGGATTCCCCCCCCCCCATACTGTGCTATTTTGCATTCCAGTTTCAGAGGTATTTTTCCATCAATTCTCCCAATCATCAGCCCCATTTTATTCAATTATACTGCTGTTCAGAAGAGAGCCTCAAAAGATCTCAAGGTCCTTACAATTCATCTCCAAACAACACATCTTGCCACTTTCAATGAGAAAATAGAGAGATCTTTCAATGTAATTCTGCAATTTACAGAATTACAGTTACAAGTATCATATTATGTTTTGCCAAAAAAGAAATACAAAGTCAAAGACATCTTTTCTCTCATCAAGGTGGCCATTTATAGAGAAGTTATTTAAAAAAAAAGATGCAGTATCCCCTTTAAGCTAAAAGTAGCATTTAAACCATAAAGATCACAAAGAACTAGATTCATAACTTAAAACATGACTTGTTTAAACCAAAAATAAAGTAGATGAGTTACCTAACTGTGTAATTTCAGAAAAGAGGGGGGAAATCTACTAAGATTAATTCCTGTAATATATAGATATTTGGATGCAAGAAATAAATGTGACTAATTGGTAAGAAAACTCCAACAAATGCTTTACCAAAATGAGAAAAGCAAAAAAATATTTTAATAATAAACAATGCTAATAACTTAGGTGCATTCAGAATGAGCAGTACTGTGACAGTGTTTCTAGATTAGTCAATTTTGCAAGATGCTACTCTTGATTAATAGCTGCCACATTGGCAGATATGTGCAAGCTCCAATCTATCATTCAGTTTCTACAAGCAACAATTACATTGTAAAAGGTTACCAATTCCTGTCTTAATGCAAGCGCAAAAACAATCAACAAATCTGATTCAAAAACATACCAAAACTTTTTCTGGAAAAAAGCATGAATGGGAAAGACTAGTCATATACTTATTCTAGTCCCCAAAATTTAAAAATTTACACTATCAGGTTTTTTTTTCTCATTATAGCAAAATATTCCATGATTCACAAGGGATTTTGTTAAAGATTATTACTTCTATTAGGGTTTTTACATGCAGTTTAAGTGCATTCAAAATATACCTGGCTGGTTAAAGATTTTCATGCAATCACTATGAAATTCACATCTCACTGATTCTATGCAGCAGTTTCTTCTACCATTGCCTAGAAAGGACACTGCATCTTTAGACCATGACCATAACCATGTCAGTTTCCTATAAGTTACATTATCAGCTTCATTAATTTGTCACTCTGAAATTGTAAAAAAGTACTACTAGGCTCATGCACTGATCCTAACATGGCACTACAGTTTTGCTACAAAGCACTAATGCTTATGGAACTATACACATTTTAAAATGGAAGACATTGGTGATTTTGTTGTTCTCAAACAACTTGTAACATTTTGTCCACAAGTATTAAAATATATTTATATGTATATATTATACTATTGCACATGCCCCATATTTGCTTCATCTTTCAGATGTGAAAGATTTCCTGCCAAGGTGGACAACAGATGAGTATGTAAAACTAAAAAAAAAATTAAGGCAATATTGCCTGCGAATAGAACTATTAAAGAGATGCACATGGATAATTAAACTAAAATTATTTCCCGGGCATCGAGAGCAGTGTTGTTGTTTTCTCAAATGCTAGGTTTACTCTTAATTCAGTCCTATTCAATAGAAATAGATCCATTATTACAGTGGCATTTAGTGAGAAAGGAGATAAAGAATTGGTTTTCTTCTTAAACAATATGATTGTTTTCTAATTATTTGGGGAAACTAAATTACATTTCCCCCCCCCCCCCAATGTACTATATTATCTTCTCCACAAAAATCTCTGAGGTATAAATAGCTAAAGCAATATCCAAAAAAACTGATTAAATTCATGCTTTTTAATTTTTACTAAGTTTCAGAGAACAACTTCATTAAGATAGGTTTTACTTCTGAAGCCCTGATAAATCCAAAAGGTATCCAAATTATTTTAAAATTTAAACTTGTGTATGAGTAAATTTCCAAATTTCACAACTCTTTTGACTATTAAATATTTCATTTTTGTCATGTGGTTATAGATTTTAAGTCCTCTGAAAGTGTTCTATTGTAACACTTAAAAAAAACAATTGTACAGGTATTTAGTTCTTATTATGCCAGTTACAATGGTGATGAAAAAGTAACTTTATAACCAATCCTTGCATTATATTTGTAAGTCTGTAAAGCAAAGGAAAGCTGAAGTAAGATCTCAACAACAGGTCAGTTTCATTTACTGACTGCTTTGCTTAATAACCAAGATGCCAGTTCTAACTAATGAGTTCCAACCTCATTGCTAAATGAGGACTACCTCTACTTCATTTTTATTCAAATAAAGCAAAAATAATGTTTACTCTTTTATCATATATAACCTAAACACAACATGATGACAAACAAATATAAATGCTTTGCTAGGCATATTCCCCTTATGAAACTATTTAAAACATACAAACATCCCAAATGTTCTTCTAGCAGCCACTTTAACTTTGAAAAATAACAATCAGCCAAAAGCATTCAACATTCTTAGCTATGACTAACAATTGTGTTACTAATGTACTTTCTTTAACTAAGAGTGAGGATATTGTTAAAATTATTAGCAAACCCACATTAACCTTTTAATAAAACTGAAATAAGGTGCTCCATGGCTCAGCAAGGAAAGAAGACATAGGCCTTTGCACCCATTGTGGCAAAAAGCAGCTTTTAAAACAGCCTGAAACAGTCTAGTAGAAACAAACACGATGCAAAGAATGTTCTGCAAAACATGCTTAGAACACAATTCCCACCTTAACTCTGGCTGACCTATTAAGAAATAATAAAGAAGCCCTTCCTGAGCATGTCTAATTTCTGTTCATGCAGTGGAGTTTTACATACAAGGTTATACTAGCATTGTTCCTTCCTTCAGGTAAAAGCCTGGATAGTTAAGTCATTGTTCCTTTTATTGAATTCCTTAGGAAAGAAATGGGATACCAAGTAAATTCTACTGCCCAAGGCTTACTTTCTATACGTTTAAGTCTCCAACCTTCATTTTGTGGGACATATTATTAATATCCCTACTTTCCAGCTTTATAATTCAATTATACATAATTCAACTGATGCAACTTTAAATAGTTGCATCAAGATTTACTTGCATCAAGATTCCATTAAAATCTAATTATAAACTGGCTCTTTTAAGGAAGGAAAATCTTTCAAACTATTTCTCTTTTTTCTTTTGTAATACATGTACATTCATGGTCCTTCTGCCACATTTTTTCATCAAGATTTATGAGACAATATTTCAAGAACATACCAATTTGTTAAGTTCTCCAAAGATTTTGTGGTGAATTGTTTTACTAAAGTATACTGAAGGAATCAAAGTGTCAACAAGAATTGACAATTACTCATATTGTAATGCACAATCATGTTTAAAGAGCAAAAACCATAAGCAAAGGCCTGGTTTACATGAGAGTCCATATATTCATTTTAGTTGCTTTGCAAGGATTGTACTTTTATCCTGTATAATTCTGCTTCATGTGATAATTTTTTATGATGAGGAGATGGAAAAGAATCAAAGCAACATGTCTTCATTTTCATTTAGAGAAATAAAGGAAGAGTTTTCTTCTCAAGATGGGCATTTCCTGGGTCAAAAGGAAAAGACCTGGAATCAAACATACAAAAATTATTTATTTATATCTCACCTTTATTATTTTTACAAATAACTCAAGATAGTGAACGCTTCCAACAAACCGTCCTCCTCCTATTTTTCCCATCATGAACTTATGAGGTGAGATAGGCTGAGAAAGAATGATTGGTCTAAGATCACCCAGCTGCCTTTCATGGCCAAGGCAGAACTTGAACACAATCCTAACCCTAACCATTAGATCAGGGGTCTTCAAACTTGACAGCTTTAAGACTTGTGGCCTTCAACTCCCAGAATTCCTCCTCCAGTTATGTTAGCTCAGGAATTCTGGGAGTTGAAGTCCACAAGTCTTAAACTTGCCAAGTTCGAAGACCCTTGCACTAGATCAAACCAGGTCTCAAACAAACTGTCTCTCAATTAATATAATGAATCTGAAAACAATATTTCATAGAAATGAAATGTTAACATTGAAAAATAATCTGCAGATGAATTTTAGATAATATGAACAATTGGGGTATTGTGCCATTAATTATGGTCACATTCTGCTTACTCTTAAGACTCATTAATTTCCCACAGACAGCAAGACCACTTTATAAGCCTAGAATCTGAACTATGTTTGCCTCCTGATACATAAATATCACTGGAAAACACTGGATGAAAATCACTGGATGCAGGAGAGGCTTTTTTTTAGGTATTAACAGTATTTAATTGAAAGCTTGCCATGGAATAAAAAACAGAAAACAAATTTTCATGAAAATGATAGTAGTATATAAGCCACTATCAATAACAAAGAATGTTTAGTCATTTCAATATAACCTATATTATGAGTCTGTAAGTAAAGCTTGCAGAAAAGAATTTATTTTGAACCAATTTTGAACCAAGGATGAGAGTTTGAACCAATTCCAAAATACACATACTAATTTTCCATCCCTACATATTTTTTATGCGCGTGTCAATCCAGAGCCTTTATCTGCTGCAGAACTTTTTCTTGCCTCACCCCATGAAACCAGGTGCAACAGAGTGGGCAGGATCTTAACTAGGGCTTATTTTTGGGAGGTACGGCTTATATTGGATGCATGTATAAAAATCAAGCTAAGGCTTATTTTCAGGATAGGTCTTATTTTCAAGGAACAAGGTATTATAATTTTAATAATTTTAATAATAAATTTAATAATAATAAGCATACTATGGTTTACTGCTTTTAACGTAATCCATCCAGAATTATCATGTGATGAGATGGGTAGCAAAAAATATAATAAAATAAATAAATATCAGCACATCATCAAACTACTGATAATATAAGAGGTCCAAATTTGACTGGAATGTTTAAAAATGGGCTGAAAGAAGCTATTGGCAAACAACTACCATATCATGCCAAGAAATCTACCAGTTCATAACTTTACCAGGAAGCAAGATTACCTTGAAGAAGTTTTTACCTTTAGTGATGGATCATTCTTGACTTCTCCTCCCTTTTGGATGATAGAGACATTTGTTTGCTTCCAATTCCACTACAATTTCTCTGTGAATGTAGAATTTTCATAAATTATAGAAAAGTCCTGATGAAGATAATCTAAGATTAACTTCTAAAGGAGGAGACATTCATATAGGGCAAGGTTCTCCAACACCTCGTCCACGGTCCAATGCCAAGCTGCAGCCTGTTGGGAATAAGGCCGTGGAAGTTGTGACTGCATGCATGTGCGAAGCTGCATTTGTGAAAATAGTGCAAACATGAAATAATCCTCATCCCCACCCCATTGCCGCCTCCTCTACAGGTGGATCAAGCTGTAAAGATTGGGGACTGCTGATATAGATGAATGTATTCACAGAACATATAATTTGGTTTATTCTTCTGGAATACATAACTGCATTGCATCTGTTAAATTTAATTGTTATTTTCACTCAATTCTCTAACCTATTAAGATTGTTTTTAATGGAGAGGACGGAACTTGCTTTCCACCTCATCCAGGAGTGTCAAACTCACATCGTCACATGATGTGATGCATCACATAATGCATTACAACTCTTTCCCCCTTTGCTAAACCGGGAGTGAGTGTGGCCAGCATATCACGCACCTGGCCCATGGGCCACGAGTTTGACAGCCCTGATCTAATTTATCCTAATTTTCACCTGGAAATTTGATAGGCATTCTCTCTGCTTCCTTATTCAAGTCACCTCATTTTATACCTCACTCCCAACTTGATGAGGATTTATTAATAAGTACTGCTTATTTTCAAACCAGCTATATATCCATTTATTTCTCATGACATCCAGCCCAAACAATACATTAGCTTGCTAAAGCAGAATCACATGGGGTACCCCACTTAACACTTCACTGAAAACTAGGCATATTTTGTCCATTGATTTTCCAAATTACTATTACCCAATTAAAAAAATGAAGGATTAGTCTGACAAAATTTATTTTGTGAAAAGCCCATTATGATTTGATAATTCCTGCAATGTTTTTAAAATGTTTACAGGATATCTCTTTCAGATCTGCTCTCGAATCTGCCCACGTAACAATGGAAGAATGACTATTATGACATTTTCCCACTTTTCTTTCTTTGAACAAAGGAAAAACTTTCATCCAATTATCCAGCACTTCATAAGTTTTCTAGAATTTCAAATATAAAGCATAAAAGCTTGACACATCAACAAATTTCTCTAGCATTCTGGGATAGAGAAATCTGTCAAATCAAAAAGAAGCAGGCCACACACAATTTGATGAACAAAATGCACTTACCTTCATTTCATGCTGCACTGATCATTTTATCATTTTTGCTTGTAGCTTTCAGTTAATGCAAATTTTGACTTCCAACTGCTATGATATATGCTTGGGCCTGGAGGGGCACAGACCTGGAGGGGAGAAGATATTAAAAGACACATTACAAATTGTTGTTTTCTATCTGGTAACCGTTAAAGACCGTTAAAACCATTAAAGATGCTATTCCTTCATACTGGAGCAAATCTCCATAGATATACATTAAACTCATAATTGACAAGTTTTGACGTTATGCCTTTCAAATGCAAACTGAATGTATCAAACAGAAAGGTGACAAACAAGCCAGTATTTGGACTATAAAAACCCAGACATGAATCATAAAATTCCGCCTTACTTATTTTGGCCATGTCATCTGATCAAACTCACTAGAAAACTACTTATGCTCAGAATAGTCAGCAATAAAAGGAAACGAGGTCATAAAAAACATGGTGATTAGATACAAATAGCCAGACCATAAAAGAATTGAAAGAAGCTACACAAGATGGATAATGTGAAGAGAACCAGTCCATAGAATCTCTGAAAATCAGACATGATTGAACAGATAGCATTATCAATGTTCCCGAATGCTGATATGAACACCATCATCCTACCATAAATACACAATTACATATCCTTATCCATAATTTGGACATGCAATTGGTAAATAATGGCTCGTTAAAACCTTAGCATATAATCTGCATAAATAGTTTTGGTTTAGATTTTCTTTCACCTTCTTCATTACATGCAACAGTATCAGAACTTTCTAATCCCAATTAGTGTTTGCATTTATCTCTGAAATAGGACATGTAATTAAAAAGCAGCACTGGGAGTGCTGGAGTTCTAGTTCCCAGTGAAAGTACATTCTTGGTCTCTGAAGCCCACCTTTAAATTTGGGGAAAACTGGAGAAGGAAATGTTATGCATGCCATATTGAACTCTTGAAAGAACAGTAGCATATAAAACTAACAAATAAATCCCTACACTAAAATGTAAACTATTTGGAAAAATAGATACCCATCCTTAAGCCTTATATTTAGTAACAAAGTTACCATTAACTATTCCTCCCTAAATGCTTTACTAGATTAGGACCCCAAAAAGCACAGTGTTTAGAGTGGGATGTTATAATTACAATATGATCAATTTTATATCCCGCCTTTCCTTCAGAAGTTCAATATCACTGAATAATAACTAGCCTCAAATCATCTAGTTAATTTTCTGAGAGTAGATTAGAATTTGGGCCTCCCCAGTCTTTGTCCATCAACGTATTATACTACACTAGTTCACCAGGATGGTCCTTTTTGAGATTTTTTTGCCCAACAAGTAACAGAAAACAGAAAATTGTCCACTTGTATTATTCTACAAAAAACCTATTTTAATTTTTAAAGGAATATTTATTCATCATAAATACCACCATAATACACATAAGTGTCATATTGACCAGTTTCAAAGTTAAATCCCTCCATGACTAAACTTATGAAATATATTTATAATATGCCTAGAGTATCACTAAAATAACTACATTCTGAATACAAATATTCAGCCCCTTCATATTTTATATTAAAAGCAATGTCATACTCTTGACTGTTTTGAATAAAATATGTAAGCTACGTAAGTTGTACTTTAACTATTTTTTTTTTCAAATGCTTCATTTGAAAATCTTTCAGCTAATAGAAAATATAAAATTTATTACTAGGCAGCATTTCTGTCAGGTCACCCTATTTTATGAGTTCTTTGGAAAAGTCATGGTAGGTAAGACTCCAACAAATCTATTCAGAGGAATTCAAGACATTTCCAGGCACCAATTCCCAGCTGGGTTCCATGCTTGTAATATCTTTGGGGGGGGGGGGGTGTCTAATTTGGAGATACGTGCCATCTCTTAAAGTAATCACATGTCTTCAAGGAAAGAGCCTAATCTAGAATATTCTCTACTGATCTAATCCCCCAGAATAAAAAAAAAAACACAACTACAATTTTGTTTCATTAGTAAGGCCAATAAAAATAACTTCGCATATAAGTCCCCTGTTTCTCCGCATCTGTCCCTTTAATTCAATATTTCAGCAGCTGAATAAATAAAACTCAAAAGTACTCATTAAAAATATCTACTTCAATAGATGCAGCTGCTTTCAGAGTAAGTGCTAATGAATACATTGTCTATGAATCTATTTGAAATTCAATCCCCAGCCATCTGCAGAATTCTCTAACAATTCTCTATTATTGGTACATCCAAAAAGATCTATTCCCGAAATGTCTCAGCATTTTCTAAAAATAGTCATTACCAACTTCATAAGCTCATTGTTCCTACCATTGCTCTTTTATTCCCATTAAAAAAAAGTTACTCTTACAAATATGCATATATTACTAGAAACTAAATTGAAAAAGAGGAATTCAAAATGGAAAAACACTAACATAACATTGAAATATCAGTTGGAAAAATATATCTGCCTACATTTTGCCCTCCTACCCATCCCCATCCTAAATTTGAATTCCCAAAATACCAGAGGGCATGTAACAAAGTGTAATTCTGAATCCAGGGAAAACAAAAGAATAGCCACTAATCCAGTTTCTTAAAATAAAGGGACAGCCCACTCTTAGCAATATTAAAGTAAGAGATGGGTGCCATGAGCAAAAAAAATGTATCAATTTGGCAAGAAAAAAATGGACAGGAAAAAAAAGGACAGGAAGTCTCAACTACAGCCTTCCTGAGAACCTAGACTCTGTAGAGATGAAAGCAGGAGCCGGAAAAAAATCTGGAGTTTTATATAGTGATGTATTTATCACCAATAAACCAAGTACAGGTAGTTCTCGACTTACCACCACAACTGAGTCCAATATTTTTGTTGCTAACTGAAACATTAAGTGAATTTTGCCCTATTTTACGACCTTTCGTGCCGCTCACTGTTAAAGGAATCACCACAGATGAGAAGTTAGCAACATCAGGTTGTGAAGCGTATCTGGTTTCCCCATTGACTTCGGTCATGGGAAGGTCAGTCGCAAGATCCCAAGACAACCTTCATATTTAAGAGTCCATTGCCAAGCCTTTTTTGTTTTGCAGCCGTCGTCAATGTGGGAAAACAACGGTCATAAGTCACTTTTGTCAATGCTGTTGTGACTTTGGTCACCAAGGGAACGGTTGTAAGTCGAGGACCACCTGGATCGAGCCCGCATGACAACCGTAATGTTCGCGGCCCAACAGAAACTCTTCCCCCCACCCCCTAAAAAAACATTCTGGCTTTCATTCGCCGTTCTCGTTGGGAAAGGCTAGCGGTGTCTTCCTTCTCAGTCGCAGAGCTCGGTGGCACCCGAAAAGCGCCGCGTTTAACCCATCTCCGCTCTCCCCTTCCAAGCTCCAGCAGAAGCAAAAAGCTGCGCCTTTCAGGGACTATCACCCCCGCTGGCGCCCATTCTAGGTGGCACCCTAAACCAGGGAGGGAGGAAAGCAGCTCCCGGGAGCCGTTTCGAGCCTAGGTCGGAAGAAGAGCTCAAGGTCGGTTCCCGAATCCTGGAACTTGTTCTCGTCAAGAGGCGCGCGCGACAGTGGTGGGCACACAACTGGGCGCAGGTCCCCGTTCACCCCGCGAATGAGCCGGACCAAAACGACTCCTTGCACCGAGTTGGGCTTCTGTCCAACAAGGCCCGGTGCTCGCCACCCCTTCCGCCGCGGCGCTTGGGTTTCCCCGCTCTCTTACCCCGGCTGGGGCCCCCGGGCCGCAGCCCGCAGCAGCTCTCGCTCCACTTCTTCCCCTTCACTCCGCCATCTTCCCCTCCCTTGCTTCCGGTCACCCAATCCGAGGCCGCGCGAAAGGATCACGTTGCCGACGGATCTCCACTTCGATTGGCCCGAGCTCTGATCGGTCACCTCCCGCTTTCGATTTTTATTGGGCGGCCAACCGAGTCTTGAGCCGCCTCCGCAACACGGAAAAGCCATTGGCCAAAGCCAAAGGGGTGGGGCACGCCTTCCTTCGCCTGGAATTGCTCCGCGGCGTCGCTAAGGTTAGCGAGGCCCGTGGGTTAGTGCGTTCCGGCCGTTCCCGGCTCCTTGAAGGAAGAAATAACCTGCGGGGTGGTTGGCCGGCCGGGTTGTATTGGAAGCGACTCGGAGCGAGGAGAAGAAACGTCAGTCGGCTGGGCCTGCGGCTTCTCATTTCCCGTAGAGATGTCTGTCTTTGCCGGCCTTGAGCTCAGGCGACAGCCACTCACGCATGCGCACAACGTTCTCATAACCAGTGGTCCCGGTTCTGGAATTGGAAAGGACCGACTGGGATTGATGGGGGGCGCGACTGGAAATCATGGCTTACCTTGCCGTCGTGAAACGCTGAATCGCAGTGTGGTTCACGATTCAGCATGTGGGCTGAAGATGTTAAAGCCATAGATGACAGTCTAAGTCAAAGGTCTCCACATTTGGCAACTTTTAAGACTTGTGGACTTCAACTCCCAGAATTCTCCAGCCAGCATAGCTGGCCGGAGAATTCTGGGAGTTGAAGTCCACAAGTCTTAAAGTTGCCAAGTTTGGGGACCCGGGCCCAAAAGTTGTTCTTCTTTTTTTTTTTTTTTCATTAAACCACCAAATGGTTTTTCCCGAAGTCACAGTCAGTGTACTGTTCACACACATAGGCAGTCCTCGATTTACAACAGTTCATTTAGTGACTGAAGTTACAACAGCACTGAAAAAAGTGACGACCATTTTTCACACTTGTGAACATTGCTGCATCTCCATGATCATGTGATCTAAACTGAAATCCTTGACAATTGACTCATAACCATGAATATCCCTGGGTCATGTGATCACCTTTTGCCAAGCAAAATCAATGGGGAAGGCAGTCTCACTTAATTCTGTTACTAACCACTGCAGTTATTCACTTAACTCTGGCAAGTAAGTTCACAAAATGGGGCAAAACTCACTTAACAAATGTCTCACTTAGCAACAGAAATATTGGGCTCAATTGTCATAAGGGAGGACTACCTGTACTTATTCTAGGATTGCTGAATTAACTCACCTAAAACATCTTCATAAGGCTATTACTATTCAGATGCATTGCCTTCATTCCACTAAAGGAGCAAATTTGCAGGAAGAACATCCTGGTAGTTCTTGCTTAAAGAATGCTTACTGACTTCAAAATTGACTGCACTTCAAATGACTGCACTTTGCTTGGGAACCACTTGCCTTTACCACCAGTTGTAGCATTCTGTAGTAGAGTAACTGCAATTTCTTTTTTGGCAGTTTCTGGCAAAATCCTAACCCTAACCCCCTGCAAAAATAAAATTATAAAATTGAGTCTGGCTACATTTATCAGTGGAACAACTTCCTCCAAAGGTTGTGAATACTCCAACACTTGAAGTTTTTAAGAAGAGTTTGGATAACCATTTGTCTGAAGCGGTGCAGGGTTTCCTGCCTAATCTGGGTTGGGCTAGAAGACCTCCAAGGTCCCTTCTAACTGTATTCTATTCTATTTTACATTGGTGTCTCAGCTTACAACCATCATGACTTACAAATTCCAGCCTCTGTTAGAGTTATAAGTCAAATATTGTAATGCACTAGTTTAAATCAGTATTTAATATGCATTTTTGAGGTTAGGAAGATAAAATTGGTTATTACTTTTGCCTTCCTTTTCAATTACTGGTATGGTTTCTTCACGTTAGCTTTTGTTAACCCTAAACAGCAGATGGACTAAACATTTAACTTGTGGAAAAAATCAGTACCTTGGGAGACAAAGTACTCCCTAATGAATAGATCTTTTTTTCCTGTAGCCATAGAGATATAGATGTTCCTGATGCTCAGTTTCAGAACAAGGTGTAGCATAGCAGAAGAAATGGCTGGCCAAAGTGCAACAGGCTATGCTGGCTAAAAGTTGCTCACAGACAGTAGTGCATACTTTGATTCAAGAGGAACTGTAGCCCAAATACTATCATCATCATCATCATCATGTTTTGTAAAAATTGGATTTTCTTGGGAATTATTTTTTATTTAAATTGCTAAAATAGAAAGTTGGAATATTGCAAAGAAAAGTAAAATTTCTCTGAGATTAGGAAGTGCTGAAAAAAAATGCTCCACAATCCTAATAAGAACAGACTTCTCAGAATGTAGAGGGGGAGAGGTTAAAATTATCCACATTCCTTGCAGATTTTATCACTACGAAATCTTACATATTCTTTGTTGATATAATTGTGGGTGTTTCAGTCAATAGTCCATCTAATTAGAATATAACTTTATAGCACTGTTTGAAATCAGTTGTAACACTTTTAGATACTTTTAGTATTTTTAGACACTAAATGTTTACAATTAAAACATCCTGCTGTATGATGTTGTAAATCCTATACACTAATTGGAATACAATAATGCCAATGAAAAAGTCTTAGTGAAGAGTGAACTCAACCATTTTTCTTTAAACTACTTCTTCCATACCAAATAATCTGAATTTCTAAGATAAAATTTCAGTCTTCTCCTTTTTTCTCCTGACATTCCTGATACCATATGAAACACAGGTAAACTCAAACATGTTCACTTCCATCAGAATGATTAATAATCTAATTGTCACTGATGTTGGTACTCAACAAAAATATACTCTAGCCCAATAAGGTACTCAAATACTCTAGCCCAATAAGGTACTCACTGCTGAGAACTCTTTTTTAATGAACAAGATCTTCATTGTTAAAAAAGCATTATATTCTATTAATGCACCAGACTATCAGAGCTTTTGCCTGCACATTTAAAAGATGGTTCTTTTAAAGATTAAATACTTGAATTCTTTTGAAAAAGAAAAGGCTGCTTTAAAAATAAAATAAGGATATATCATTCAGTCTTCAAAATAATCTTACATTTGGAAAAGAAAGACTTTAGATTTAAGGTTTTATTTATGGATTGTTGATGAATACAATAGATTTTACAAGGAACAATATTAGATTACAAGTACACAGGCAAAGGAAGAAAACTTATTTGAAATATGTATGTTTCATCCATAAAATTCTATATTTTGATATTAT
This sequence comes from Laticauda colubrina, assembly GCA_015471245.1. NCBI lineage: Eukaryota > Metazoa > Chordata > Lepidosauria > Squamata > Elapidae > Laticauda > Laticauda colubrina. The sequence continues at coordinate 45,695,985 of BLBF01000005.1, read as the reverse complement.
ATTCTTTTCTTTATAAAATGTCTCCATTATATGAATCAAGATACTTTTTTTTGAGAGAAATTGTGTTATTGTTCCCTGGATGTTTCCCTAACTGAAATTATTGATCTGCAAAAGCATTAATTTTTCATTGCAATATAAGAAGTAAAATAATATTTCAGAAAGATCATTGAATTGTATAAGATTTAGGTAAATTAAATACAGATGCATTTGACATTTATAAGAACACTTGAACAGTGCTTCTTATTAGAATTTAGCAAACACTGTAAAAAATTATATAACTTTTTGTACCCAAACTATTTGATAATTAGTGCTATTAGTTTACCATAGTAAAGGCAACCTAGCTAGAGAATTTATTTATTGTGTTCATTGTATTGTACTCATTTTAATTCTCAGATTTTGTATTGATATTTTGGAAATATATTTAATATGTCTATACGGGTGCAAAAAAATAATAGATGTTCCTACAAATATTACTGTTTCTGCTGATTTCTCAATTCTGAGCTTTGACAATTTTTTGGCTGGAAAGGCAAACAATTCGAATAAGCTCATGCAGCATAAACAGTATGAATAAAGACAGTAGCACAAAGATGACTTTCATTACAATTATACTGTAGAAATGTACTGCAAATATTTATTTAACAACAAATAATAAAAACCACAAGTATTTTAGATCAAATACATTCACAAAAAGCAGTTAAGAGAGAGACAACAGAAAAGCTTTCTATTCAATAGTCTACACTGATGAACTATGTTGCAAATTACACTCTTGGCAGGTGTCTGATTTTCCTGTGGAGAAATTAATAACATTTGACACATTTGAAAGGCTATAACCATTCTAGCCATTGGCCTTGTTATTCTTACTTTTAAAAGTCTTAAAGAGACTGAACTTCTATTTAAATGAAACCAAGGAGGAGGAAAGAGGCAGTTGCTGCTATTACAACATATACCATAATACTATTAAACCAGGTGTTTTTATTTGAACTGTTCTCAGCTCTTCAGTGGAATTTGCCTTCTTTCTCATTAGAAGTATGTAAAATGTTACAAACCACAGTACTTGAGGAGAAATCAATTTATGATCAGGAAATCATTCAAGAGTTGAGAAAGAGGCCATGTCCCTGCTTAATTTCCAAGCTGCATTGCAGCCACGTTCCTTTGTTCTGATGCAGAAGGAATGTTCTTACTAATGGACAAACTAGGACAAGTTTGGAGACATACCTCACATGCACCAATAGCAACACTCAGGAGTAAAGTGAGTAAAATAAGCTGTATTTTTAAATATTAGGATAACATATAAACTGCCCTTGTTTCATCAGTGAAGAAATCGGATACTCATTTTTTGTTCTACATCCACTTTTTCCAAAACCTGTAAAGAAAAACACAGAATATTTCAGTTTCATTTCATTTTGTTTAATCTTGCTATTTTACAGAGGAATCCTGGTATTTTTCCTCACTGGAAATGCTTATGCTCTATGTTAAGTGTGTGTGTGTGTGTGTATAAAATTAGTCTCAATTAGAGGTGCAACTAACGAACAGCCCATCAAATTTATTCAATCTGTCCACAGGAGAGTTCATAACAGTAGATCCGAAGAACAGCTGGAAAAATAACTCTTCATTGCTTTTTGACAGCTCAGTAAAATTGGGACTGGCCTGAATTTTCGGGGAACTTTATTTTGAAGAAGCAGGACAGAGAAGGGCTGAGCCTATGGTCTCTACAGATGGTGCTCTCTTGGGATCCAGAATTTATAATCAATATCCCATCTAAATACCCTTTTAAATCATCCAGAAAAAGACTGCTATATTAAATGTTCTTGGTACAGAACGATGCCTTATGATTCCTTTATATATATATTATATTTGTTGTGTTATTTATTGATTGATTGAATTTATATTGCCACCTATTTGCCCATGGCAACTCAAGGTGGCTTACAGAATATAAAACCACATTTGAAACAATGAAAACAAAAAGAATCAAATCAAATAAATTAATAGAGTACAATATAACAAAATCAAAATCATCCCCCAACACCCCACTCCCCCCTTGCCCCGAGGACAGCAGATCACACAAGCCATTTAATGGGTTATTGATCTCCACCTTGAGTTGTAAGAAATAGGCAGTGTTCAAAAATAAATAGTAAAATAAATATGTCCAAGTATTGACAGTACATAGGGGGAAAAACAATCTGGGCAATCTTTAGAGAAAAATGTTCTTCCAAGTGTTACAAAACAGAATGACAAATATACTCTTAACACTTGAGCAAACAGATCTTTGATTTGAAAGCTGTCACTAACTTTTACAAACTCTGTAAAGGAGATTGCACTGTCACCATCTTGATCAGCCTCCTGGATTGTTCTGTCAGCAATACTACCAAGTTGTTCATCAGAGATGTTTACACCAACCATCATCCGCAAGACCTGTAATGGACAAAAGTTCAAGGAAAATGAGAAAGTAGCTTTTGTTTTAAAGTCAAACTATTAGAAAGAGTCTATCAATCTCATGGCTTGGAAGGCCACCTACCACCCACTGAAATATACACTGCTCAAAAAAATAAAGGGAACACAAAAATAAGACATCCTAGATCTAAATGAATGAAATATTATTATGAAATACTTTGTTCATTACATAGTTGAATGTGCTGACAACAAAATCACACAAAAATTATCAATGGAAATCAAATTTAGCAACCCATGGAGGTCTGGATTTGGAGTTACACTCAAAATTAAAGTGGAAAAAAACACTACAGGCTGATCCAACTTTGATATAATGTCTTTAAAACAAGTCAAACTGAGGCTCAGTAGTGTGTGTGGCCTCCACATGCCTGTATGACTTCCCTACAACGCCTGGGCATGATCCTGATGAGGTGGTGGGTGGTCTCTTGAGGGATCTCCTCCCACACCTGGACTAAAACATCCTGGACAGTCTGTGGTGCAACATGGCATTGGTGGATGGAGCGAGACATGATGTCCCAGATGTGCTCAATTGGATTCAGGTCTGGGGAACGGGCGGGCCAGTTCATAGTGTCAATGCCTTCCTCTTGCAGGAAGTACTGACACACTCCAGCCACATGAGGTCTAGCATTGTCTTGCATTAGGAGGAACCCAGGGCCAACCGCACCAGCATATGGTCTCACAAGGGGTCTGAGGATCTCATCTCAGTATCTAATGGCAGTCAGGCTAGCTCTGGTGAGCACATGGAGGGCTGTGCGGCCCCCTGAAGAAATGCCACCCCACACCATTAATGACCCACTGCCAAACCAGTCATGCTGGAGGATGTTTCAGGCAGCAGAACATTCTCCATGGTGTCTCCAGGCTCTGTTATGTCTGTCACATGTGCTCAGTGTGAACCTGCTTTCATCTGTGAAGAGCACAGGGCGCCAGAGACAAATTTGCCAATCTTGGTGTTCTCTGGCAAATGCCAAACATCCGGCATGGTATTGGGCTGTAGGCCCAACCCTCACCTGTGGACGTCAGGCCCTCATACCACCCTCATGGAGTCTGTTTCTGACCGTTTGAGCATCCACATGCACATTTGTGGCCTGCTGGAAGTCATTTTGCAGGGCTCTGGTAGTGCTCCTCCTGTCCCTCCTTGCACAGAGGCAGAGGTAGTGGTCCTGATGCTGGGTTGTTGCCCTCCTACGACCTCCTCCACATCTCCTGATGTACTGGCCTGTCTCCTGGTAGCACCTCCATGCTTTGGACACTGTGCTGACAGACACAGCAAACCTTCTTGCCACAGCTCGCATTGATGTGCCATCCTGGATGAGCTGCACTACCTGAGCCATTTGTGTGGGTTGTAGACTCCATCTCATGCTACCACTAGAGTGAAAGCACCGCCAGCATTCAAAAGTGACCAAACCATCAGCCAGAAAGCCTAGGAACTGGGAAGTGGTCTGTGGTCACCACCTGCAAAACCACTCCTTTCTTGGGGATGTCTTGCTAACTGCCTCTGCTTTCCACCTGTTGTCTATTCCATTTGCACAACAGCATGTGAAATTGATTGTCAATCAGTGTTGCTACCTATCACAGAAGTGTGATTGACTTGGAGTTACATTGTGCTGCTTTAAGTGTTCCCTTTATTTTTTTGAGCAGTGTATAAGTAGAACATGAAAGCCTCATTTTTAGATGAAAGGACATCAGCCCACATCCATTTGATACCATCAATACAATCCGGTCTTTCAAAGATAAATTATTTAAAGAGGTATTGTTACCTTGAAAATTCAATCAAAGTAATAAATAATATTTATAAATTTTTCAATGCCAGGACACAATTCTCAAAAGTAGTTAGTGTCGGCACAATGAATGAAGTAGGCAACTTGCATTTCTCATTACTTAAAACCATCCTAGCTACCGCAGATGGGAATTCGCTTTTCTGAGGGTAGCACACTATCTATAATAAACAGAAATGGATTTCAACCAAAGACTGTTGCTTAACCAGAAAGAATAATTACCAGAAGCCTTTTACCTAAGAATAACTATGCAAAACCCTTAGAACATTTTCAGGAAAATGAAACAAATTCAAAACCACAGGGAACTTCAAAATTGAAATTATAAACATAAGTTTACCAGACTAGAAATGTGAGAAGGAATACCTACAGAAACTAGAGGGAGGTAGAACTCAATTACTATACTGGTTGCTTAGTGACTATTTGACATTACGATGGACTCAAAAACAATTATTTAACAATTAACAACCCATCTTCCAAGCTACACTGCCATAAACATATCCCAGATATCAGGTGAGTGCATTCTGGATGTTTAGCAACCAGCTCATATTAAACTTGATTGCACCAAACTTGATTGCACCAAGCTTGATTGCAGGAAATACAACTTCAGCAACAGAGTGGTCAATGTCTGGAATACTCAACCTGACTCTGTGGTTTCTTTCCCAAATCCCAAAAAACTTTAACCTTAGGCTGTCTATTGACCTCACCCCTTTCCTAAGAGATCTGTACGGGGCGTACATAAGCATACTAGCGTGCCTACCGTCCCTGTCCTATTGTTTCTTTTTGTTTTTCTTATATGTATCCTCTTCATGTATTCATAAGTATGTTTATACTTTTACCTGTTATCTTATAATCGCTTGACAAATAAATAAAAATAAATAAATAAATAAAAAATTATTTACAATTGGTTGCATCATCCCACAGTTAAATGACCACCATTTGTGATGTTTTTGCCATTTTGTGGCAAAAAACATCCCTTGAATATGCTATATTCACTTAAAGTAGTTCGCTTAACAATCACAGCAGCATGCTTACTGACCATCATAAAAACAGTCACAAAATTAAGTCAGGTTACATGGTAACAACTGAAATAACTTATGACCAAAATTTCAGGCTCAGTTGTGGCTGCAAATCAAGGACTACCTTTATGTACATAACATTTTTTTCCTATTGGCTTTACTACAGTATAATGTGCAAAACCACATTGAAAAATGAATATAGAAATGCCCAACTGACAAATGATGTATGTTCAGTTACCATTCAGTGTCAAGATTGACTCAGCCTTCCATCCTTCTGAGGTGGGTAAAATGAGGATCCAGATTGTTGAGAGCAATATGCTGACCCTATAAACTGCTTAGAGAGGGCTGTAAAGCAGTTTGAAGCAGTATATAAGTCTATTGCTATTGCTATCCATTAAAAATGATCACTTAGAGATACAAAACTTTTTTAAAAGGATAAAGTAATTTCAATCAGATTAAAGTCATTTATAGATTATGCAATCTTACTCTACCTGAAGCAGTTCATCTCGAGAAATTTTATCGTCTTTATCCAAATCATATAATCGAAAAGCAACTAGAAAATGAAATGAAACAACATTAGCATCTTTGCTACATCTGCCATATACAAATCACATGATATAATCAATATGGATTCAGTGCAATAGACAGGATCATAATATAAAGGCATTCTTTTAATTTTTAAATGTTGCTAATGGACATTACATCTATGTAAACTCATTAATGAATATAAACCTATATTTCTCCAATGACAATTTATATGTAATTTACATTGTTAAATGCCAGCATAATTTTTTTTATCATTAAAGGGTGGTTATATAAACCTTCACTGAAATCTTCAAAAGGAAGATTTCAGCTTTCAGAATAAATTAAGTTGCTGAATTAAAAGTTTAATAAATGCTCAATATTTATGTTGATTCTAATGAAATAGCCATTTCCTTTGCAATTTTAATAAGGTTTTCAATTTATTTATTCTATACTTTGATATACTTTGAATAATACTTTACAGTAATATTCTTCAGTGGAATTGTACAGCACTCTATAAATCTATATTAAAGTAATATACATACTAAAGAAAGAAGTGCAAATCTTAAAATGAAATCCATGAAGTAGAATACAAACAATGTAGTTTATGTGAATTACCATTAAAAATGTCTTACAGTGCAATTTGTTGCTCCGGCTGTTGAGAGGTTCTGGCCCATTCTGGTCTTTGTTTTTTTCATTATCTTCAATGGGTCGGAAGTGGGCCAAAGTTCTCATGAATCCACGGAAATTCACCTGATCTTCTCTACATATATACAATACTGATTGTTAGATTATTTTAACAATGCTTCAAATAAATACAAAATGAATTATTGTTATTTTTGTAACATTCTGGCCCTACTCTAATTTTCTTTTCAATGGCTAGGAATTCAAGGTAAGCTCTTGTTCAACCAAATAGTATTGAACTGCTAATCTCTCCCTCTCTCTAAATCAGACTATTAATTAAATAGTCAAGGTTTTATCAGTTACATGTTCCCTTCTCCCCTGCAGCCTACCACCTGGATGTTCAAATGCTGTTCCAAAATATATTCCTAAGTCTCTGGAATAGATATTTAGGGTACATAGGGAAGTCTTATAGTGCAATAGTGTATTATCAAACAGGGACAAAATGCTACCTTGTATTTTGCAATTTAGGATCTTAACAGAAATCTCCAAGTATCAGGGTATATTTAACTGCTGCTTCTTTTGAGCATATGCAACTGGCAGCAATTGAAAATTACAGACACTATTGATTTGAATTTAATCCAGTTGATATTGAAGATCTAGTCCTGAATCGGAAACTTTATAGATTAGCATTTAAGAATATCCAACTAGATATATTCTACAAGCATTTTCTCATGGAATAAACTGAACTCAAATAACACAGAACTTACCCTTCTGGAAAAAAGGCATTGATAATCCTATCCCCCAATGGGTTAATAGCAAGTTCTGGAATGCGTTGAAAGTCTTCACGGCTACAACATCAAATAAATGAATGTCAGCCCTTAACCAATATAATTGAAGACATCCTTTTAATTTTGTATGTTTGGTACTTATAGCACTATACGTTAATAACCAGTGCTGTGAAATCATAAAATATTGAACCAAGTTTAATAAAATATGTGTATATTTATACTGTTATGATTTTGAAATGAATAATACGATACTTTCTTTAATTTGGAATATTCTCGCTTTCCCATTAGCTCGGTATCAATTTAAAAATACATTTTTACCAACTAGAAAATCTACATTAAATATGAGCAATTTCCATTATAATAAAACTATAAAGAAAGCTTATAAGAAGGCCCATCTTCAAAGAAGTGCAAGATGGTCATTTTTAAATTAACTTTCAAGTTGCTATATTATTTAATATCCAATCACTTATCTAGATCTTTGTTTTGCCCTCTGCATCGACTCTTAATCTTACTTTTTCATTCAAATGCCACCTCCGTTAACACCTTTCAGTAAAAGCTAAGAGTGCATTAAAAAATAAATCACCATGCTCAGTTACTTTTGCTTCAACTTTGTTAAACATTTTAAAAGCTTCAGGTCTTTGTGTACCAAGCTTTTTGAACTAGCTATATTTGCCCAAAACTATTCTAATTTCTATCAAAAAGAAAGCTCCTTTAATCAAAATGTTTTTCAAACATAACAAGATTGTAAAGGTATAATAATCTACAGTCATTCTAGTTTCTTACAATGTATACTTCTGCAATTATATTATATTTTTATTATATTATTTTAAAGATTATATCATTTAGAATGACAGAGAAAATAACCCCTTCGGGTCAAAATGCACTTGAAAAGAAAAATAAAAATAAGTCTGGAGTTTATCAACATATCATTTCCCAGTGAGGTACAATACAATGCTATATAAAGATTTACTAAAAAAGATTACAACCTAATAACTCAATTATTTACATTGAAAATCCAATTCAATTGCTATTTTGCCCATTGCTAAGGAAAGCAAGTGTGTTATTTTAAGAATCCTTTTTTCACTTTTGTATCCAATAAGGCGAATAAGATATTTCAGACAACTTCTTCAACCAAATCAATCTTTTCCTGGGCTCTTGCTACAGTTGCAAAGAGAAAAACATCATGTGTTAGGAAAAGCTTCACCACTTTTTAAGAAGTCACAGACAGAAGATTGGATTCAGATTGGATCCTGAAACGTTATCTTGGGACACACATTATTTATTTTCATTCGTGAGTCACAGAAAGAGTCCACATGTCTACATGAGTGCTCTCATATACTCCAAGGTACTTTTTTGTCTGTGAATCTAAAGTACAACTCCCAGAAACCTACCCTAAAATAAAATAAAAATTAAATAGCTAGCAGCTATTCTAGAAAATATTAAGACTTTGTTTTTATTTGAATATTCTCCTAATGGATTTATAAATGGATATTTAATCCGGAATGTCATTGTGTAAAAGTTTCCCATAGCACATCTCTAGTAATGAATCCCACTCATCCAACCATATCTAATTGTACAATCTGAATCCCACTCATTCAACCATATCTACCTGTGCAAAATTAACTAATTTACCTCTATTTATTTATTGGTTTGTTGTCCAATTTTTATAGCCACCTGTCTCACATATGTGATTATTGGTGGCTTACGAAGTTGAAAACCAGAAATTCCAGTACAACAATATTAGAATCCAATATATAACATATAACAATATATTATCATATATTATATATAACACAAAACAATATTATATATATATAATATATATTCCAGTACATTAGAATCCAATATATAGTACATAACATATAACAATATATTATCATATATTATACATAACACAAAACAATATTATATATATATATATATATATATAT
>BLBF01000005.1:45668227-45681881 GCA_015471245.1 Laticauda colubrina | reverse complement strand
GATGGCAGATGAGATTCTGCTGAAACGTTGCTACAACTTTAACAGAACTACAATGACGTGGGATAATACCCGAAGGAAGCTGAACAGCACACATGTAAGTACCCGCGATAACTTAAAAAAAACAAATATATATATATATATACACACACACACATATACATACATATATACATATATGTGTGTGTGTGTGTATATGCTCCTCCACTAACTTTTTATTCATTTTTGTTCAGATTCAGGTTTAAAATTTAAACAGAGAATGCCTGTCTCTATATTATATGCTTTACAGCTAAGCTTTAGGTTGAACATTAACTTCATGTTAACTACACTTTTTAAAAAATCTATTTTTGTCATTGTCAATCACCTTTAAACATGCCATTTTACCCATGAGGGGAGTATTATTTACCAGGAATGTTAACTAGAAAATCTGCACAAGTCATAAAAGTAAATGAATACTGAAATGCAAGTTTCATTTTAATTAAACCTTCTGACACTGGTTTAGGTTAGAACTTACAGGAAATGTTCGTTTCTTCCATTTGTAGCAGGTAAGCTCTACCCAATAATAATTGTCTTTTGAATCAGTCTTGAATATTTAGTTTTGATTATTATAATTTAGAACAAATCATATACCATATATTTAGCAAACCAGCCTGCCAAATTACAATTTAACATTTTCATTTTTATTTTATTTGCAGAGGTATAAATCAACAGATTGATCTATTATATTATGAGATTGGAAAAAATGTGTTTCCATTCCAAGCTAACATTCGTTGTTCTGTTGATATCACCATGCTTTTCTTTTCCCTAAATACTATACTTTCTAAAGAGTGTGACCACAGAGTAAATCAAATGTAAACACCAAGTAAGTGCACATTAACAACTATGAAGTCACCCACAAATTTTCCTATTACAATGTGTAAAACAAGGGTGCGTGAAGACAGAAAAAAAAAAGGATAGAAACATGTCATAGTTGTGCATGATTTCTATCTGACTTTAGGAACATTCATAAAGAAATCAGATGCCTACAACAGATGGATAAAATTGCGCAAAATCTTTCTATATTGCATTTATAATTAAGTAAATAATACATTCTATAAACATGAAGAAAAATAAAAATTAGGAATAACGCTGGGAAAGCTGAAGAGACACTTTACTGTTTTATAACTCTCATTAGTATCATATTTGGCATAATGGTGACTAAGGAGAAGGCAGAAATCAACTTTTAAAGGTAAAAATAAAAGAAATACACATCTATTGTGATCAGGACAAAGAAGCCAAAAAAGTAGTGCTTATTTAAAATTAGATATTTTATGAAAAAGAATGCTGAACAAGCAAACAAATAAGTAATAGACAAGTATGTCCATTAATAAACCATTTCCCAATACATATTACACCTAAAATATTTCAAAGTCAGCAACATTATAAGTATTAAAATAATAAGATAAGGATTACTGACAAATGCAATCTTAATAAATTGGAAGTGCTACTGCACTTAACACATTCAGCTTATATATAAAGTTCCAAACAGAATTTATATAAGCTTGTTATGTAAGCTTCTGCAGGCTACTGCCTTGCCCTATTTAAAGGAATGAAAGAAATATGAGATCTAGGTCATAAGAATTCAGATAATAATTGGTTCTCCATTCGGCAAAAGAAAGCAATATTTATTCCAATGAACATCAATAAAAACATTTTTACATAAAAATTATCTACAAATAGTAACTTGTATTCATCAGAATGGTGCACCATACAGGATTTCATGCTAACTACACAGAGGATGCCAAATCCAAATTCCATATGTATTACACATACACATTTCTGATTTAATGAGAAGTAAAATAACAGATAATTGTGAACTAGTGTTTCAGTTCAAATATTAAATATTAAATTTCTTTACAGATTTCATTAAGGACCTTCCACGTATGTATAACCAATAATTTATTAAAATAGAAAAATTATCTCTTGATAATTATCTCTTGATAAAGATTATGACATGTTGTAATAAAAATACTTAAGCTACAGACACTTTCATCACAACCAGATATAACTATTGCTTTTCACTGGAAAAGTACAAATTATGCCATGTCTTCCCATAGCTCAATGTGGAACAACCTGTTGAACTAAATACTTGAGCGATTTGCATGATAGGGATACTTATTACATTATAATTTTAATTTACTGAAATAATCAGGTGTACAGTAATATGTATAAAAAAAACCCACTTGAGTGGTAAAGGTAAAAGTAAAGGTTCCCCTACACATGCAGCTACAATAATAGGAACAACTCAACCAGATCTATCTATCGATCGATCTCATTTTAGAACCACCATCTACTTCACAGGATTTAATAAAAAGGATCTGAAGTTTGTTTTCTATAACAATAGTATTTAGACTTATATACTGCTTCACAATGCTTTACAGAAATAGATAGAATTCTTTATTGGCCAAATGTACATGTGTACATGGACACATAAGGAATTTGTCTTGGTGCAAATGCTCTCAGTGTACATAAAAGAAAAGATACATTCATCAAGAGTCAAAAATCATAAGGTACAACACTTAATAATAGTCATAGGGTATAATAAGCAATCAAATCATATTAGGAAACAGTCAATATAAAGCAACAAGGTTACAATCATATGGTCACAAGTGGGAGGGGATGGGTGATAAGGAATGATAAGATTAATAGTAATGCAGATTTTGTAAATAGTTGGACACTGTTGAGGGAATTATTTGTTTAGCAGAGTGATGGCGTTTGGGAAAAAACTGTCCTTGTGTCTAATTGTTCTGGTGTGCAGTGCTCTATAGCAGTGGTCCCCAACCTTTTTTATACCAGGGACCAGTTTCATGCAGAAACACTTTTTCAAGGACCGGCAAAATCAATTCTTCTCCAATAGTAAAGGGCTTCTTTACTATTTCTTTACTAAAAATATATTTTTATGTATATTTTAATCACGATTATTCATTTTTTGCGGCCCGGTACAAAATGATCCACAGACCGGGACCGGTCCAGGGCCTGGTGGTTGGGGACACCTGCTCTATAGTGTCATTTTGAGGGTAGGAGTTGAAAAAGTGTATGTCTGGGATGTGAGGGGTCTGTAAATATTTTCACAGCCCTCTTTTTGACTCATGCAGTGTACAGGTCCTCAACTAAAGGCAGGTTGGTAGTAATTGTTTTTTCTGCAGTCATAATTATCCTCTGAAGTCTGTGTCTCTCTTGTTGGATTGCAAAACCAAACCAGACAGTTATAGAGGTGCAGATGACAGACTCAATAATTCCTCTGTAGAACTGAATCAGCAGCTCCTTGGGCAGTTTGAGCTTTCTGAGTTGGCGCAGAAAGAACATTCTTTGTTGTGCCTTTCTGATGATGTTTTTAATGTAAAATGTCCATTTTAGGTCTTATGATATGATAGAACCAGAATTTTGAAGGTCTCTACTGTTGATACTGTGTTGTCTGGTATTGTAAGAGGTGGTAATATGGAACAGCCCTCTCAATGCAGTTTATAGAGTCAGCATATTGCCCGTAAAAATCTGGGTCCTCATTTTACTGGCCTTAGAAGGATGGAAGTCGGAGTCAACCTTGAGCAAGTGAGAATTGAGCAGTCAGCAGAATTAGCTGGCAATACTGCATTCTAACCATTGTGCCCCTACGGCTCTATAACAAGTAGTAGAATATCTCATTTTAAACTAGCAGGTTTCAGTATGATACAGAAAAATTTAGCCCACAAAATATTAGATTGGCAGTTCTGTGGCATGAAAATATCAGTGTCCTCTCAGACCAAACTAAAATACAATTTTTGCCTCTCCTCCTTACAATTTTCAGTAAAGAAAGATTTTTCTCCTTGTAAAAATTTATGGAGATAAATATTACTCCTACAGTAGATTTTAGCATAACTAAAACACCTTGTTGTCCAGAGGCTATGTGTTTTAAGAATATACAGTACATATCTTTGAAAATTGCAAACTATTTTGGAACGTTCGTCAAAAGGGGCCAAAAAAATGAGGAAATGAAGAATTTGAAGTGAAAAACATTTCACAAAAAAGGAATTGTTATTCCCACCAGTAGTTTGTTTTCTTTTGAAACTGCTATTTAGATATTATGATTCATCCTAAATGCTTTTGCTCAACAGTAAAGTAAAAGCATTTGAAATAAATATTCAGCATAGTTCTGTGCAAAATCTACTTCATTTTCAATTAACTAACATAAAGAAACAAGCAGTCAAGAAACATACTGCAGAGTAACACTTGGAAAACCAACCATGAAAGCAATGGAAAAGTTGCTGTAATATGTATCTACAAAGATTAGAATACTGCAAGCAATAGTATTCTTTATGACACTTCATGGAATTTAAAGTGTCAAGCACAAAGAACCAGAACAACACCATGAGCTGATCAAAGTTGATGTTGCTCACCTACTTACAGGGATTTCATCAGACTGACTTTGAGTTGGGGGATTCTGGGGGATATATAGAGTTTGTCACTTCCTGCTACACAAGGACTTTGAGCGAGCCAACCTCTTCACAACTTCCCTCTCTCTGGCTGGAGATTTCATCAGATAAAGCTGGACTTTGAAGATGCAGGATAGAAAGAATACACATAGTCCTCAACTTACAATGGTTCATTTAGTGACTGTTCAAAGCTACAACAGCACTGAAAAAAGTATATTATGACCATTTTTCACACTTATGACCATTGTAGCATCCCCATGGTTCTGTGGTTTACATTTGCATTCACATGCTTGGCAACTGACTCATGTATAAAAATTAGTGTCCCAAAGTCATGTGATCCCCTTTTGCAACCTTCTGAGAAGCAAAGTCAATGGGGAAACAAGATTCACTTAATAACCGTGTTACTAATTTAACAAGTGTGCTTAACAAATGTGGCAAGAAAAGTCATAAAATGGAGAAAAACTCACTTAACAAATTTTTCCCTTTACAATGTAAATTTTGGACTCAATTGTGGTTGTAAGCTGAGGACTACCTGCATCAACACTTTTGGAGAAAACTCCCTAAGAATACCCTGGACAGCCAAGAAAATGTAGCAAATGGATCACTGAACAAATCACTCAAGGCACAACTAACCAGGTTCAACTTATGATAATTTAGACACATTATGCAAAGGCTTCGCTCTTTGGAGAAAGCTCTAGTGCTGGGAAAGATGGAAGAGAAAAACAGCAGTAGCAAGGTGGATGGATGGATTTTGTCATCGTGGTGATAGGTACAAAGTTGTAATGCCTGAAGACCAAGTTTGGGATAGATCATAGGGAAGAAAATCTGAACTTGGAAGAATTATTTCAGGAAGAAATGGCAAAGACTATTTTCATAATTAGAAAGCTGAGAGAATAACTACTTACCTTAGGGTACCATTCTCTCCTTTGTCCAGGCTAGTAAATCGACTGTATAGACGAGTAATCTGACTATGAGAAACTATAGAAAAAGAAAAAAAATCAGTCTTAAACATAAATACCAACAACAATTAATCCAATAAAGAGTTATTTTACAGCAGTTCAAAACTTGGATTTTGTAATATTTCAAATTTACAAAGAAATCTTAAAATTGCTCTTGCAGAACATAAAGCTAACAAATTTATTTACTTAAAAAAACATGTTTGCAATCCCCATTTGGAAGCATTATTATCTAGACAAATTTGGAAATTCTATAATTCCTAATATTTTCTTCACTCTTCCTGTTCAGAAAAGCACAGTACTCAAAATACATTCTCCCTTCCTTTGCTGCTATATTGATTTGGAAATGGCTCCTTTGGCTATTAGTTTTATTCCTTATCGATGGAACTCTGTTGAAGACACCACACTGCTTTCTTTCAGGCAGTTCACACAAATGGATTCTCAGCCCTTCCTTGAACCAATCACTGCTTCCCAGAAACAATTGTTGTTTGCCGTGCATAAACATTGGGAAATAAAATTATAATGAAGAAACAATTCTTCAACAAACAGAAGGTTGTTAGAATTTCAGAAAGTGTTTTAACCTATGAAAGGAAAGAAAGTTAATGGAAAAAAATCTGGGTGGGAACTACCTATTAAACTGATATAGTAAAACAATAAGACTTTTTCCTCTCACCTGCAACCCTTTCATATCTTCAAAATCCTTTCCTATGATTGGCTACCTTAGATTTTAGCAGTATATAGTGGTAGCATGGAGTAAACACCACATCACAATCACACTACAGAGTATTTAAAAATTAAAAGTATTTTTTTTAAAGTAAGAATAGTAATAATTAAAAACTTACCTAAAACCTATTTAAAACATATATTAAATTAGATAGCTTAAAAATGCTACTTTATACATAGGACTAAATCACAAATGTACTGTTTGATTCAAGACAATTATTACCTTGGAAAAGAAACTATTTCTCATTTTAAGACACCTATAACGTCTCCCTGATGGTAACAATTCGAAATATATGCTTTAGATTGTAAATGCAGAATTAAAGAATGTATTTGCTCCTCCTTTCCTTCATTCAGTTTTATCCCCTCTTGTTGGAGTTTCTGTATGGCAGAAACCTGTAGGCAACTGGCATTTGAAGCCATTTGCTCAGATGGAGGAGTCACCTTGTCTGGGCCATGTGGCTCATGCTGGCTTTTCAATTTGCATGTCTTCTTCTTTCTCAGTAGAAGAGAGCCTCTTGATCATGCTACTGGATATTAATATAATCTTCAACCCATTTATAGTTCTCATCCTCTGAACCTTCTTCTAAGACTTTGCCCTGATAGTAGACCACTAATCCAAATTATCAGGTAACGGAAGTAAAACTATGCAGATAATAGTCAACTCTTATAGTCTATTTTGGCATAATAGAAACATTCAAAAGAAGACTTCCATTACTAAAGGAATAGCATTATCTCTATTCCATGAACATTCCATTCTGTCTAATGAGAACATATATGTGTAGAATTCAAAATAACTATGCATAATATAAAGCAAGTAGGCAACCATTATGTGCCAGTTTGAAAAAATGATTGCCATGTCCATAGATTTATGCCAATAGTTACTGTGCATATCTTTGCAGAATGCCAGTGCTAAATCAAATCAACAGGAACAGCTCTCACGCTGACTAAATAATGACTTCCAAGAACTAGTAGCTTAGGTACTTGTTAAATGATTGTCTAGGTGTTTTAGTTTAAGTAGCAGAAGTTCTGACAGTTCCAGATGAATGTAATATTAAGAAAACCAATAGGGTGCTTTCAGGAAATCCGCAAATCACAACACCTTTCACTCATTCATTCATTCATTCTTTTATACTTAACTGCCCATCTCTTTGATTTACTTTATATGCCACTCAGTGGTGGGATTCAAAAAAAATGTACTACTGGTTCTGTGGATGTTGCTTGCTGGGCGTGGTGTTGCTTGCTGGGCGTGGCATGGGAAGGATACTGCAAAATCTCCATTTCCACCCCACTCCTGGGGGAAGAATACTGCAAAATCTCCATTCCACCCCACTAACCTGCTTTCCTGTTCCGTTCTCCTGTGCAGATCAACAAAAGAAGACCCAGCCGATCAGCTGGGACTCAGGAGGCAGAGAATAGATGGGGGCGGGACCAGTCAGAGGTGGTATTTGCTGGTTCTCTGAATTACTCAAAATTTCCGCTACTGGTTCTCCAGAACTGGTCAGAACCTGCTGAATACCACCTCTGATGCCACCCATCTCCCAGTTCCCAAGTAACTTGTACTGAGATATTTCCGATCCTAGTAGCAATTTATTTCCATAATGACATAGTCCTATTCTCTATGAATTTCCTCTCTTTTAAAATATGTTCAGTGTTGACAGTGACTATATACTGTGTGAAATACCTAAATAATTTTAATTAAGTTGTAGTTTTATATCACACATTTTATTTAGGAGATCTAAGAGATGTACATATGTAGAGGGAATGGTGAATAATAGCCTTGAAGGACAGAAGGGAGAGCCACTATCAAAGGCAACAATCAGGTAAGAGAGCCTCCAGACCCATGCCCAGAAATGAGTGTGAGTAAATGTCTCAGACAGACCTCTCCCTGACATGAAGTTAAAGGGAGGGGGAAGCACAATCAGATTTGCAAAGTTTTCTTACTATAGATGTTACAATAAAAGTAGTCCTTGACCCGTGAGTCATTTTTTTATAAATTTGTTTAGCAAATTAAAATAAAAATAACTGAATATGTCTCTCAATGACATACAATGATGAAAATATAAAAATCATTGAATCAATTAAACATAGCTAAAATATGTATTAAAAACATAAAAATCAAGATTGTGGAGAATAACAATCACCTCAGTACAATACAGCCACCTCATACGCTTTCCATATTTTAAGGGCTTTCCATAAGGCAAGCCAGGGTAGTGGCTAATTTTACCTTGGAGGGAATGACAACATTTTAAAATATATATATTATTTATTTATATATTCATTTTAATACTGATACTCCTTATTTTGCCTATGATCGCCCACAACAATAACCCTGTGTTGGGCTGAGAGGGAAAGTAACTGCTTCAAAGTCACCCAGCCAGACTTCATGACTAAAATGGGCCTAGAACTCACAATATCTTTAATCTTGGATCTCATAATGTAGAAAATTTCTTTCCTTGTGAATTAGGCTTTATGTAATAACACTGGTCAAATATTCAATGATCAACAATTATGCTAAGATCCCTTACTGTATCTTGGTATTACTTATACAGTCCCTAGTTTCAGACTGTTAATGAAAAGACTACAACCCCAGCTCCTAAAGTTTCTTTATCATTTTCTATTGTAGTGAAAAATGCTAACTTCATTTAAAAATTAAAATGAAGAATAAATCAGTCAAGAATTGGATTTTTTACTGCATAACAACCAAATGTGTCATAACTTTTGATGAGACTTTGCAAAATCTTCTAAAAATCCAAGTTCACTGGGTTTCCTAGTCTGCTGTTAATTTATCTGTACTAATTTAGTATCCCTATGATAACAAAAGTAGTTTTTTTTTTAATAATAAACATACTAAACAGTTTCCAAGGATTACTGTTAACATTTGCTGTAGTTAAGAACTGGAAAAAAGAGACGCAAAGTACACAAGCAGCCAGTTGTTGAGACTTATCGCCTGCACAACCAGGAAGTTCAGCATCTTAATTGAGACAATTGAATTGTCAGCTGTGAACTTTTGTACCATGAGATTATTTAGCATTCTTTATCCCAACTGCTCCCATTACAATAGGACTCTGAGAGCGGGTTTAGAAGAGAAGTCTTAAGGAGGAGGAGAGAGTATGAAAATTCGTTTCTGAGAGCAGGTGAGGCAGGAATTAAGATTAAAAAAATGAAAAGGTAAAGTCTAATTAGCTGTTCTGAAACAAGATCAACACTGAAACAGCTGCAAATACAAACTGACTCCATAGGGAAACCCTGAAAATATTAGTCCTAACCTACCCCATTATCAATTAAGCAACAGAGACATCCACTTCACCAAACACCAAAGTGTTATTTATTGATTTTGTTTTTGATATCCTAAGTATAGTAACAGAAAATTTTCCATTTATAAATCCCTAGCACAGAGGCTGGTATCGGTCTTTATTATACAAGGACACTATTGAGTTATAAATCATTGTTTTGAGTTCTAATATTTTTATGACAAAGCAACCCTATACTACTCAGTGAATGTAAGTTAGCTATCATCATTGATATTTAATAATCAAGGTAGTATTTCACTTAATTATTAAAAGACTTCAACTACTGAGGAACACAAATTGTAGGTTTCAAGTTAGAACTAACAGCTGGAATAAAAATCTGCATTAAAAGCACCTTCATCTAATTCAGTATGGTGGTTGTTACCTTAAAGTGCTCAATTGGCTTCTCCAACATTTTTATTTATTTATTTTGATTTGTCAATCGCTTATAAGATAATAGGTGTAAGTATGTACATAGTTATGAATTTATGAAATGGGTACATATAAGAAAAATAAAAGAAACAATAGGACAGGGACGATAAGCACGTTGGTGCACTATCAGACCAAACACACACACATGCACAAAACACTGAACATTTGCAAGTAACTTCAAACTATATAACTTGTCTTTCCTATATTATAAGATGGCATTGCCTAATAAACCCCACTCTTTTTGAGAACAGACAATCCACATTGGGACCCAACTCTTCCACAAAACTGGACCCCAGGCAACTTGCTCTTTTAGCTTTAATTCCTTAACTATAAAAAGGAAATTACAATGTTATCGGGTTGTTCATCTTTATAAGATAAAGGCTGCAGCATATTTTAAGTTAAATATACAGCATATTAAATTATTAAAACTATGCTAAAACCTGCACTATTTTTTTCCGTTTTATACGCCTTAGCGCAGAGATAGTATCAGTCTTTGGACTACAACTAGTAGTTGGACTACAGGCAAAAATTACAAATTATATATATATATTGCTAATTGTGCTTTATTTATTCCAGGACAAGTCAAGGATAAATTATACTATTTATAAATATGCCGATAGTATGCATGCATTTTACAAATATAAAAGCAGATATTTCTGGACTAAAGTAATAGATCTAATTCTATGGAGGAGAAATAGAAATGAAAGAATATATAAGATTAATATATTGTTGTATGACTAAAATTACATTCTATGGTATTTACTTTCCAGTATGTACTTACAGAACTATTCTGTTAGACTTAGTTATAAATTATTACATTGCATACAATCTAAGAAAAAGTACTTCATATAAATATCAATTTTGAATTGGCAACTCTATGATTATTCATCATTTTAAAAAGATCAGGATATCACTGTTACAAATAATGGTCTTAACAAAGGTTAAAATATGCACAAAAGAAGCACAATCTTTTCTTAATGATTAACTAATAAATCAATGAGGGTAAAATATGCTCCATTATCATTACAAGCCATGAAATAGAAATATTTTTAAAGGCTCATCAATGCTTATAATAAAAGCAGCATAAAAATCCTAACAAAAAGTTAAAATAATTTGAATATTTATCCAATATTACAAATACAATTCTTGAACAATGTAAAATCTCCAAGTGACAATAATTCAGCAATGGGAGAATAATTTACAGCTACCCTGTTTCTCCAACAATACGGCCTCCCTCAATAGGAAGTCCTAGCATGTTTTATAGGCATGAAATGAAATTAAGCCCCTCTCCCCAAATTAAGGCATGCGAATATTGTATTAAATATATTAATTATATATTAAATATTATATATTAAATATTAAATTATATTAAACATATATATATTATATTAAAACATGCGAAATGGGGGGGAATGGTGGGGGGGCTTGCTGTTAGGAAGTACTTTTGTTGCACACCCAGATATGGTGCTGCCTGCGTTGACCCCAATACGAAGTGCCCCAG
The DNA here is from genome assembly GCA_015471245.1 of Laticauda colubrina. NCBI lineage: Eukaryota > Metazoa > Chordata > Lepidosauria > Squamata > Elapidae > Laticauda > Laticauda colubrina. Next base: position 45,670,537 of record BLBF01000005.1, on the reverse strand, counting down.
CAATGCCAAGGTCAACATCCAAGCCGTCACCGCCGACCCACCTGAAGATGCAACGGGAGGGGAAATTAAGTCATCCCTGAAAAGATGGCCTAGCCATTTTTTCGGGGCTCAAAAAAAAAAAAAAAGACCCGGCCTTATTATATGAGAAACACGGTATGTTCATATATTTTTTCGACCGTATATCAAAAAACAAAAGACAAATTTTAAAAACCTTCCAGAATTGTTCCCATGACATTATATTTACTTATTCTAAAATGATTGGATGCGTAACTGAACTGCTATACTTGCTCTAATAACACAATAAAGAATTGAAACTACAACACTTAATAGAAAAAAAAACCTATTTTTTTGTTAAACACAAAGTAACATCCTTTGGCTGCAAGGGGGAGTACTTTTTCATAGTAGGGGGAATTTATATAAACATAATTTGGCATCTGTCCAACAAAGGGCTCATTCTCATGTCATCTTAACTACAGTATTAATATATATTGGTTAAAAAAAATATCTATGTCCCCCATGATGCTGTCTTCCTTTCATTTCCAGGCCACAGATGAGGCAACTTAAAATTATACTTAATAATTCCAATTTTAAAGTTGTGCTTTCTGTTGTGCTTTCTTCCTTTTCTCAGCTCAATTTTTTTGCTATGGGCACACGTGGAAAACTTCAGTGACAATGTGCTTGGATAATTTTGTTAAGCTAAGATCCACCCAGTTGTTATGAGTTACCTAAGCCTGCTGTAACCTTGCCCTTTTCCTTTATCCTGACTCCTAATGCTATTCTGGCTTGGAAAAAGACTGGACACCTGACTTCTGTAGAGTCTGTACATGTGACAGATTCTTTCCAAACATTTGTGGGATCTCACACAAGATCCTTATATACTCTAATGTAATCCTCTTTAAAAAAAAAAAAAAAAAAGATTAGGCCTGTTTACAAAACAGAACCTGCATTCCCTTTGAGAGAACCAGCTTTGTGGTTGTTTTTATAATCACAACTGTCATATGGGGAGGGTTGAAAGAGTGGAAATGTTTGGCAGGCAGCCCCTTCTGAGTTCCAGGATCCTCACATCAGAAGGCAGAAAGAACATGGAAGCATCGTGATACCAACCTGCTGCATCATTCTTTTAGCTTATTATTATTGCATCAGATCTTTCCCTTATTCGCTCTGGGATAGGAAGCTCTTTTTTCCGCCATTGCTTGGAACCAAGCCCCAAAATGCAAAGCAATCACAAATAGATTGGATTTACCAAGAGGAAGGAGATTGCTGCATATTCATGTTCTCATTGGCTATTCCTATCTTCTCTTCTGTCCACTTTAAGTTGCTGGAAATGCTCAATTTACAAAATCCTTATACAGGGCATGTGTGAAAAGGTGTATCTGTTCTCATGATACTTTTTTTTTTTTTTTTCCATCTCAATTTGTCCTTTTCACACAATTCTCACATTTACAACCTTCTGGGACAATTGCCCCAGTTCCTTCTTATGCGGCTTATCACCTTTTCCCCAGCGGTACTACTTCTTTCCATTCTTATGCCTCCACATCTGCCCTGTCTCCAATCTCTTGGCTTGATCTTTCAGGAGCCCATCTTGAGAAACTGTCTGATAACAAGCCCCCAAGGCAAGAAGAGAGGTTGTTCTGAGCCAGGAGCACCAGAAGAATTCCCTCCTGCTTTGCTGTGAGCCTTTTCCTCCGCACCTGTGACCTGCTAAGCTAGGTTATTTTTGGACACAGGTGTAGTGTGCTTTTTTTTTTTTTTTCAAGTCTTCCCTTTCGAATTGGTTTGACTGAAACTTTACACAGGCTCAAAAGACTAGGACCTGGTAGTTGGGCAACTTTTATCGGTGCAAAACTCACCGTTTCAAGCCCCCGCCTGGACTTGGACAATCCTGCTCCTCTCCCTATTCTGAAGGAAAGGGATCGGCCATTGTTTTTTTCCACAGACAGGCGAGGCGACATTTGATAAAACAGGAAATGAAGCAAAGAGGAATCCACCAACTGGTTTCCTTAACTTGTTCGACATTAAAATGGACAGGGCAGCCCCCATTCAGGAGGCCCTACCTGCCCCTGAAGCAAAATAAGGAATGACCATCGGAGCCACCAATTCCTTGCCGGCACAAGATTTCTGCCGACTCAAGGATCCGGGATGCATTTTAAGGCGGCCAGATATCTAGCCTTCCCCCAGATGCCAAGCTCTCTCGATGTCCTGTGACCGGATAGAAAGCATAGGAAGACACTTCGTTGTTCCATGAGCCAGGCCTTTTATTTTATTTTATTTTATTTTATTTTATTTTAATTTTATTTATTTATATATAAT
>BLBF01000005.1:45644862-45668217 GCA_015471245.1 Laticauda colubrina | reverse complement strand
ATAGATAGATAGATAGATAGATAGATAGATAGATAGATAGATAGATAGATAATGTATGTGTGTATATAGATATATGTATATATATCATATATATCATTTTTTGGATACTCTGGGTCGCGCAGGCGACCGATACCGGCCCTCGTTGAGCAAAGGGCTCGGGCTAGGGAACGGGAGAGGCAGCTGGGGTGGTCCCGCATTTAGCCCAAGGTGACCCAGAGACCCGACGGAGGGCTTCGAGGCGAGCGATGGTCACGACCGGGAGAAATCACAGCGCCACCCCGCTCAATCCGGCCCCTCCATCGTCCGAGGAGGAGACAACGCGGAAGGGCTCGTTTGCCTCGCTCCAGGCCGGGACAAATGAAAGCTGTTCAGCTTTCGGCCAAGGAAAAGAAATTCGTCCGGTCACACAATGCCAAAGGCGAAGGTCAGCGCTCTGCATTTGGCGATTTTTTGCCGCCGCTCATTGTTTCTTTGAATCGGTACTCACAGCCCGTCTCCTTCTTGATCTCCTCGATCTCCTCGTCCCGAAGCAGCGTAGACGCCCGAGAGCCCATGGCAGCCGCTTCACGAACCGTCAAAGAAAAAGCTCCAGTAGCTTGGCCTAAAGAGCCGGCGCCGGAACCAATCAGCTGCGCGGACGTCCGCGCGAGCTCCCGGCGATGCAACTGACAGGAAGGCGCGACGGCCCCTCCCCCTCCCCTTTATCATCCCGAGCTTCCCCGCCCCCTTCCCCGCCCGGCCTCTCTATCGTTGCTTCTGCGCAGAGGGAGACGGTCGCGTTTCGGGCCGTCGTTCGCCAGTCTCGCCCTCCATTTCCCTTCTGACGTCATCGCGCGGCCGATTCTCTCACCCTTGTCCCCGAAAACGACGGAATGCGGAGCGCGGCGCCGGTTACACTTCCCTCATGTGTTAGCTGAGGTCAAATGGACTTTGACCCTTTTGAACGATTATATGGGGGGGGTGGGGGTTTTCCCCTTGGCTCCTAACGCGGTGACATGCGGTTGCTGTTGTTTCTGATTACCGTGGCCTCCTCCTTACCAGTACAGCGTCTAGTATCGTGAGGATTGTATTTGGGGGGCTCTGAAAGCATTTTTTAGGGTTGCCTGTTTTACTCCGGCTGCCTTTTCGCTGCCCGCAAATGCAGTGTCTCTCAACCGCTGAGACGCAGAAATCCTGAGAGCTGTGGCTTGTCCACATATAACCACATAGGCTCCACAATGGCTTTGAGATCTGATCAATGGATGGAGGAGTCTTTGGGGCTTCTTTGAAGAAGAAGAAGAAGAAGAAGAAGAAAAAATGGTGGTGGCATTTATGTCCTAGAACTTGCTTTCTCTCTCCCCCCCCCCCCCCGCCCCCCATCAAAAAAGGCAGGCTAACAGTTTTCCTACAAAGGATTTCCTAATCCTTATGTATTTTAAGGGGAAATTCTTTCAGTTTTAAGACGGAGTGGCTGTCTTTGTCTTCACCCCAGCCCCAAGTCTTTCTAGATTCATCTGGGTGAGGAGCAGCTCTTTCAAACCACTTTCCAGAAGAATGAATGTGTTAGGCCTTTTCTTCGCTCCTATGGAGAGGAAATAGAAGCTGTTACTATTTTGACCAGGTTAGGTCACGGAGCACTTCACGCTGAAAGGTGACTGTAATCGGAGCAGTCGCAAACATAATAGAAGATGGGAATGGGCAATATGATGTTGGCCCCTGAAATGCCAACATCAGATCAGTGTGTTTCATTTAGAAAGACATGCAGAAGTGGTAGGGAGAATTCAAAAAATAAATATGGGTCTTTGGCAGTCTTTATTGAGAGCCAGCTGGGTGTAGTAGTTAAGACATGTTGGAAGATCTATCCATCTGGTTCCGTTCCAAGCCGGGAGAAAAGCCCTGGAAACATGGAGCCTGGTTGGAAAGATGGTTTATTGATGAAGCAGAACCACCAAGCACGTAGCTGACCACATGGAGTTGCGAGTGAGGGCTATTTATACCTTCTCCTGGGCTTTGAACTTGAGCTTCCTGTTCCTGTGCAAGAACTTGTATTGGCTGCTGTCAAGACTCCCATGGAGCTATGCAAGAGTCACAGCTGAGGTTGTCTGACCTCCCAGGTTTGGTTGAAATTTGCTGGGTGATGTCATGTCCTTAGGAGATTGCAATGCAATGAGCTCTGTGTCTTCTGCTAAATGGTCCTATTATGCCCTGAAGGGCCATGTCCTAATCCCTTCGCCCTGGAGCTGAAGGTCTTTTGCTGGCCCAATCTTTCTCAATGGGCACAAAAATCTGCTGGGGGGCAGAGGGATTGAGTCTGCTTTCTGTCTTTTTAAGAAAAACATGTTTCTTCATTTCTCATTTAGGGAAATATATTCTGCCTTTTTAATATTCCTCAAAATATTTCATTCTTCTAGGAGGGGGAGGGGGAACTTTCTACAGGCATCAGCTGGGCCAGCCTTTCTCTCTTAGTCTTAGGATAAAGGTGAAGATTTTGGAAATTTTTCAAAGCAAACTGTGGGGAGTTAACACATATTTATTGCAATGTCATTTGGCCCCAGCAGTATTCTTAGAAGCGCCTTTTAGTACAGGTAGTTCTCAACTTGCAACAGTTTGTTTAGTGACCATTTGACATTACAACAGCAGTAAAAAATGTGACTTATGGCCATTTTTCACACTTTTGATTGTTGCGGCATCCCTATCATATGATCTCAGCAACTGACTCATATTTATGATGGCTGTAGTGTCACGGTGTCATGCAATCATCTTTTATGACCAAAGTCAATGGGGAAACCAAAATCACTCAACTGTGTTACTAACTTAACAACTGCAGTGATTCACTTAACAACTGTGGCTTAAATAGGTTGTATAATGGGGCAAAAGTGACTTAAGTCTCTTGTTTAGCAACAGAAATTCTGGGCTCAATTGTGGCCATAAATCAAGGACTACCTGTACCATTTTTTTTCCTTTTGAAGCAGAATGTGGGCAGACTACATTCATTCATCTGGTAGAGTGTTTTAGCTTGAGCTCTGGCCTGGTAGCAGGAAAACTGGTGGAGGTTTGTGTGGCTTAAGGATTTGGAAGCACTAAGGAGGCAGGCTGGGTTGAAGACAATTTACCATAATGGGTAGGAAAAGTAGAACAAATGTGATCAAAAATGAAACCCACATCATTTAGGAGGGGAAATGAATAAGATAGCAATAAAGAAAATCAAAACATCTGTTTTCCTTGGGCTGTTGCTGGATGATATGAATGTATGGCAAGGTTTGTATGTTACATTAAGTCTTAAGTGATTTGTGGAATATACTACAAGTGACTGAGTTCTGAAGATGGTAAGCAATAAATTCTGTATTATGAACTACATGCTAAAACCAAAGTGATATTTCAATGTATGATGATGTAACCTACGGTAGCTTGGTAATGAAACATCTATGGGAAAACAACAAAACTCGAAAAACATCAAGAACTTAACAGTTTAAACTTGTGTTACATATATTCTCCACTATTAGAAAGACAGAACTGTAGGTTCTGTGGAACGAGTATTAAAATTTAGGGCCCATAGCTATTTTTTATTAAGTTCTTAGATAATTTACATCAGGGGTTGGATTCAACCGGTGTAATTACCATTCGGTGATTACGTTGCAATTTAGATTTATAGATAGATGATAGTTTGTGTGCGTATAGTAAATTGAGTCCCAATGAGATTTGTACTCTTGTAGTTCAGCTTTACTGTGTAAAGACCTATATTTTGTGTTTTTTGTGTCTTTAAATTTATTTTCTAGTTTCAAAGTGGTAGTTGTGTTAAAAAAAACTACCATATAAATTGACCAGGTTTTTAAGTCAAAAGAAAACACTGGAAAATCAACAACTACTTGTTTTGAAAGATGGTTTCTCATTATTTACAGAACTGGTTTAAATGGAATGGCAAACCTTTCAAAAAAAAATAGGCCATCCATAAAGTTAACTATCTTTCAGGCCTGCCTGAGGGATCAAGAAACTGGCTACACTGGTTGAATTAGATGCTCTGCATTTATATGTAAATTTTAAAGTCTAGGGGAGAGATTAAATTGTGTAACAAAATTCAGAGATAATGGAGTTAGATGAGAGAACATTGCCGAAATGTTTAATTATATTAAGTGGGGAGACAGTCTGAATTTCTGTAGGTGAATAATCTCTTCATTTTAAAGATATACTCAAATTTTCTATTATAACATAGTTCCAATAATTTTACCTCTTTATCTTTTTGATACTTTATTAGTAGCTTTAAATGAAGGAGAAAACATGTTTTACTAAACAACATTAAATTATATAATTACAGATTGCCCAAGAAAGACAAAATGTATAATAACTTTTATATGTTGTCATTTATTTGGAACTTTAAAGCACCATGAATTTACAAAGAAAACTAAACACAATTGTAAAAGCAACTCATACTCAGTTACGGTATATTTATCAACTTTAGACTTGAGTCTTCCTATGTGCTATGGCTTAATGTAAGTTTGAAAGTTGTGCTGCTCTGCTGCTTCTTAAATCCCATGTCTGTGGAATTTAAATATATAATAATAGTGATTTTTTGGAAAATATAAATTCATATTCTCAGTTTGTAATATTTGGTGTTAAATTTGAAAAAAAAGCTATGAAGCAGCTGATTGCCATATAGGAAACTCTGAAGAGACAGGAACAAGACACCAGAGGAAGAACCACAAGGGCTTTTCTGGAACTAAGAGGACAGGGGCAATATAAATAATAGAATTGGTACCTTCAGCAACAAATGAAAGACATTACATGACAATCTCTTCACCATTTCTTCAGCTGTAGGGGTGATGAATGCCTGAACTTCATTTTAGCTTACATAGATATGAGAAACAGCCATATTTTGTTTCCCTGAATAAGCAGTACAGAGTAGAATAACAGTATGGTCTATAAAGAAAATAGAGTACTTTGTGTGTGTATTTCTTATATAGTATATTACAGTGTGTAGTGTGTGTGTGTGCACAGTACAGTATCTTAATGTATAATATATGTATGTATATGTATAATATGTATACAGTAGACCATATATGCAGTACACCATATTACAGTATATAAACAGTCTAGACTAGAGTAACAATATCTAGTAAGTTTGCTTTTGAATAGTGAAAAATGAAGACAAGCAAAGCAGTAGGGAAGTGAACAGGTAGATGTTCACTGAGAAGGAAGAGGAGGATTCTGCTGCCTTCTTTGTTCACATTGAGAGCCAACAATAAGGCAACACTGCCAGAAGCTATTTGGCACTGTCGGGGCTGGTTTACTCCTTGGGATATCAACATAAAAGAAATATTTATGAATAAATGAAATTGGGCAGTGAACTGGATTTAGTCCATGTGTTCATAGTTCTCTACTCCAGTAAGAGAGAGTAGATTAATGTATAAACCACAGCGTCTTTACAGACTGATCACTCTATTTCTTTTTTTCTGTCTCACTACATGTCTCTGTTATTTTTACTGTATTGCACATTTATTTATGAGATGTAAGCACTGCTCATTTCATAGTCCAGGTGACTCTTGGCAGTTTTACAAATGCAAACCATAAACTCATTTCAAAAAGACGGAATTAAAAGCAAAATTAAAACAGTGAAAAACATTAAAAACTGGGTTACAAAGATGAGTTAAAAGGCAGAAGGAATGCTCTCAAGCCACCAACTATCCCACCCCACCCGGGTTGCGTGCCCCTCTTCATTTTCTATGCCAATTGGCAGTGCCCGGTCTTCATGTTCTTCTAGAAGGTCAAAACAGGGCAAACTTCACCTCCAGGGGCAAGATATTCCATAGGCAGAAACAGTGGCAGAGAAGGCTCTGTCAGTTGAAATTATGCTTGCTGTTGAGGCATAAAAGAATTAAACATCTATCAACACCTAATTTGAAGAAGATTGCTGATATACTGTATGTTGTTTCTTAACATTTAAATAGTCATTTAAACGGGTAAATAATTTGAGACTGGAAATCCAATTGTAAGTTGTTATGGTTATAAGTCAAGACAATTAGATTTCCAGTCCCAATTAAAGTTATAAATGGAACAGCTGCATATGTGTTTGTTTATAGCTCAGGCAAAGCACATGTCCATAAACTGATAATTTTAAAAAAACATTGAAGACATTGGCTTTTCTTAAATAATCAAATTGGTTTCTTTTTCCCAGTTGTCCTGGATCTATGATCATTATCATATGGACGTAGATTTTTAACTTCAATTGTATCATTCATTGATGACTTATTTTTTATAATTTTATATGCAAGATCATTCTACAGGTCACTTATTAGTCTGCATTTCTATGATTGTTTAATTATGTGGGCTTGTGATTAATTAGAGGAAGTCAGACAATGTATCATTTATTTCTAAGGAATTAAACTCGATTATGTATCATTGGTTGGAGAATAGGTTTTAATTTTATAATTTCCTTAGCATATTTTTATATACTTTTTATAAATAACAAAAGATTTATCTTTAAAAAAATTTAGACTGAATGCCCAACTCCTTGGAGGAAAAAATCCATAATGGATCTGAGCTCTGATTACCACTTTCTTCATCGTGTTTTGGGGAAAACTCTACACATCACATTGAAATGTGGCACATTCCAGGGGATATTGCAACATGTGGATTCCAGTCAGTGTATCTTTCTAAACAGAGGTATTACTCCTATTTTTAAATTCAGTGTCACATTAGTGTCTTTCAGAACATTTGATTTAACATTATTTCCTTAGAGGTCAAGCTCCAAGCATTTTTCTCTAAAATGTGTTTCAAAGTTCAAATCTGGAAGGGCTATGAAAGTCAAAAATGCTGGACTGAATTCCAACTTCTAGAGACCTGAAATTTGAGAAGGAAATGAATAACTCCAGTGCTTGAAGCTCTTATACTTGTGGTGTGAGTTATTGGCAGATATAGTAGCAAAGCAACATTCCTCTCTTTTCCTCATAATTTGTTTGCTGTAATTTTTATGAACATTTGATATAGGATGATCAGCAAAAGAATTGTATAAATTATCATCAAGCTTATTCTTCATAAGGAGAGTTAAACTTAAAATATTGGACAATCTTAAATACCACCAAGCTAAAAATTTATCCTTGTTAATCTTTTATAGCAGAATCCATCCAGGATCAACCAAGATATGTTTCATGAACTTCTAGAAATTTGACAGTGTTAAATAGTTCATGTTATTACATTCTCCTAGTATTGTCACTAATTCATCAATACAAATTTCTTTCTTTATATTAGCAATGTTCCATCATTATAATTCATCTCCATTGATGTTAACACATTAGCAATAATTACTCCTCTGGGTCCATTGAAATTTTCTGCCTGCATCTGAGTGTCATCAACCTGATTACATTCAAATAATTCCTTAATGCTCATTAATACTTCATTTTAGAATTCATTTCATTATTTAAAATACAGCAGTTACTTTCAAGTTACACTTTTATAACTCACTATGATAAATTTATTAGTGGCACATTGGAGTGCAAATGGCTTGAGATTAAAAGCTCCTCCTGCTGCACTTTGTGTGCCAGCTTAAGCTTTTTTTTAATGACAGGATTTAGTTTGCTGGAAAAGAGAAGTGCAATAAAAACTTGATTTTTTTTAGGAAGAGTGTGTTGCTTTAACAGTGAAAATGTTCGTGAGTTCAAGCAATTTTTTAATGTATACCCTACTTTATAGCTGAACATTCAATGTATGTATTTTAAAACATGCATAAAATAAATATACAAAACCTAACAAGTCTCAATTTTCAGATTAAAAGAATATTCTATAATTATACTAATACATTTTGAAATGGTTTTTAAATAAACCTTATTTTAATGTTTGTATCTTACCTGCTTTTAGGCTTTTTGCCTTCATTTACAATTATTTTATGCTTAACTATTTTGAGGTTTCTACAGAAAAGTATACATAAATAGCGAGCTTGAAATAAGAGACTGAGTTTTTTTCACCATCAATATAATAATTAAATCATGTGCTTGAAAATAAAATTCAGCGAGGTTTTATAGTTTTAGGGCTAGAAGCTATTTTCTTAGTAGTCATCTGTCCCATCTTAGAGGCAAAGAAGATTCCTTACAGCGTAAACCCTAACAAATGAAGACTACTTATATAGAAGAAGGTGGTCCTTCAGATAACTTAATTTGATGCATATAAGTGGGCATACTTTCTGATTTATTTGGTGTGCAAATTGCAGCCTGCTCTTCTGAAGCTTCAAGCACATTAAATGCTGCTGATTCTGTGACAGCAAAGGGTAAATACAACAGACTAACATTCAAGTCAAGGCTGTATTTCTGCAGTTTTCTACATGTATTTCTGGATTAATCTATCAATATTTTAAATTGCAGAGAAACTGCAAGTGGTATTAAAAACTTAATACCACTTATCATGCATGCCCCTTACAGACCTCTTAGGAATGGGGTGAGGTCAATAGAGGTTAGTTTGAGAGTAAAGGAATGGGGATTTCAGCAGGTGACAACAGAATCAAGTAGTGAGTTCCAGACATTGATCACTCTGTTGCTGAAATCATACTTCCTGTAATCAAGTTTGGAGTGGTTTACATTAAGTTTATCTCTGTTGTGTGCTCTTGTGTTGTTGTGGTTAAAGCTGAAATATTCATTAACTGGTAAGACGTTGAAACATATGATTTTATGTACTATGCTTAAGTCCAATCTTAGCCAGTTTAATTCAAGGTTGTCTAAGCCTAGAATCGCAAGTCTGGTGCTTTAGGGTATTCTGTTGTGAACAGAGGAATGTACTACCCTTCTGGTAAAATACTTCTGGACTCGCTCAGTTGTATTTATGTTTGATATACAGAGCGGATTCCAGATAGCAGAGCTGTATTCAAGTATTGGTCTAGCGAAGGTTTTGAATGCCCTAGTTTGCAAATCAGTATTACCAGAGGAGAAGCTTCATGAAATTAGATTTACAAGTCTTAAAGCCTTTTTGGCAATACTTTTGCAGTGAGCTTTGGCGCTTAGGTCATTCAATATGAGAACCAGGTCCTTGACAGAATGAGGGTCATCAACAAGGTAGAATCCGCCTAACTTGTATTTGGTGTATTGATTTTTTTTACCAATGTGTAGGACAGAACATGTGTTGGTTGAGATTTGGAGTTGCCAACTGTTAGACCATTCAGACACATAATCAAGGTCGTACTGAAGGATGGTAGCATTGTCAGTGGTGTTGAATAGTTTCACGTCATCAGCGAAGAGGATGCAGTTGCATATAAGGTGATCACAAATGTTATTTATATAGAGTGTAAAGAGTGTAGGTCCTAGAACATTCCCTTGGGGGACACCACTGTTAACTGGTGCGGGGTTTGATAGGGCATTTCCTATTTTTACTATTTGTTGCCTGTTTGACAGGAAGGCAGTAATTCGCTTGTGAAGGGATCTGGAAATGCCGTAAGAATTTAATTTTAATAGTTGTTTGTCATGTATAAAACAATAGTTTGTAATGTCAAAGGCTTTGCAGAAGTCTATCTAAATTACATCTATTGTTTTGCCCTGGTCAAGTGGTGTAGTCCATATGTTTTTGCAGTGTAGAAGTTGCAAATTGCAGGACAATTTCTTTCTGAAACAAATTGTTGATTGAAGAGTAAGTTGTTTGACTCAAGGTGGAAGGTTATGCATTGATTAATAATTGATTCCATAACTTTGCATGTGACACAACACAATGAGATTGGTCTGTAGTTTTCAACCAGGCAGGGATCACCTTTTTTGAAGATAGGGATGACCGTTGCTAAAGACCATAGGTTTGGTAAAGCCCATGTCACACTGCACCAACGGATGCAAAGAGGATGTAAAATGGATAAAAAAAACCTTGCCATCTGTTGAAAAACGCAATGCATCCGTTGTATACTCACTGCGTACGTCTTTCATACGCTCTATCCATGAAACATCCGTCTACTGCTATTTCATCCGTTCAAAAAGTTTTGAGCTGCACAAAACTTTTTGAGCGGATGAACTTTCCGCTGCGTATGATCTACATCCGTGACACATACGGGCAACAAACGTTCTACGTCTGTTGTCATCCGTTACACGTCCGATGTATCCTCTCGGCATCCTCTGGCCATCCGCGCAACTCACATCCGCTACAGCGGAAAGAGGGAGGAAGCGAAAGATACGTGGAACGTCCACACAGCGTTAGTAGCACGGACATAGAAAGGATGAAAGCAGATGCAGCTCGGATATAAAGCATTAAAACGGACAAAACGTTCGTATATGGAACCTATCTCGGATATTTAGGATGTCTGGAGGATGCCGAGAGTATATGGAAGGACACCTAGCGGAAAACTGACATTTCCTATAAAAAGGGGGAAGAAATCACCTGGATCTCACTATCAGCCATGGTGTGCAGACCTCTTCAGCCTTGCTCTTGCTCTTCCACATCATCCATTGATGTCCACCATGGATCATCACACACTCCTTATGGTAGCTGCCATCATTCAACACCAGAACCAAGCCCTCTTCAGACTGTTTCACCTTTTCTATGCAAGGAGAAGAAGGAGACGTCCAAGAGCTGTCTGGGTCCGAAGATGGATCAGGAGAAGATCTTCTCCTGATCCATCTTCGGACCCAGACAGCTCTTGGACGTCTCCTTCTTCTCCTTGCATAGAAAAGGTGAAACAGTCTGAAGAGGGCTTGGTTCTGGTGGAGCTGAGGAATGAACACCCTCATGCATTCCATCACTTCATGAGGATGCCACCAGCCATGTTTGACAAACTTGTAGAGCGTCTGAGACCCAGGTTGACCAAGCCTAGCACCAACTTCCATCCCAGCCTGGACCCTGGACTGAAGGTGGCACTGACTCTGCACCACCTGGCCTCTGGAACCACATACAGAAACATGCAGTATGCCTGGAGGGTGCCACACAACCCCATCAGCATTGTGGTCAGAGAGGTAGTGCAGGCCATCATTGAAGAATACGTGTCCCACCACTGAAGAAGGCTGGAGGAAAGTTGCAGAGCAGTGGTATCAGAGGTGGAACTTTCCCCACAACGTTGGAGCCATAGATGGGAAGCACGTGGCCTGCAAAGATCCACCCAACTCAGGGTCCAATTATTTCAACTACAAGGGCTTCTTCAGCATCATCCTCTTTGCCATGGTTGATGCTGACTACAAGTTCATGTACATTGATGCTTCAGGCAACGGGTCAGCTTCAGATGCCCAGATATACAATGCCAGTGACCTCAAGGATGGGCTGGAACGCAACCTTATCATGGGTTTTCCAGATCCAGACCCCCGACCAAACAACACACAAGATGTGCCCTACTTCATCGTGGGTGATGACGCCTTCTCACTCAGAACCTACCTCATGAAGCCCTACAGTTCCAGATATCTCACCCGTGAAGAGAGGATCTTCAACTACAGTCTGTCCAGGGCAAGACAGGTGGTTGAGAACGCCTTTGGCATCCTGGCCAGCAGGTTTCAGGTACTTCTCACCACCATGCAGCATCACCCAGGGACTGTGTGGAGCATCGTGGAAGCTTGCTGCATCCTGCACAATCTCATGCGCTCCCGCTACCCAGTGTTGCAGAACAGGCTTGAGGACCGTCAACAAGGCAATGGGGACATGGAGCCTGGTGAATGAAGGCAAGGACAAAACCTGATAGACACTGTGGATGTGCAAGGCCCCAACAGAGCTTCACGTGAAGAGAAGAAGCAGCGTAACCTCCTGAAACACTGGTGCAACTCCCCAGCTGGAGCAGTGGAGTGGCAAGACAGGATGGTAGATGCTTAATGGATGCTTCCTTGAGCCTGTCTCATAACACTGATGACATTGTGCTATGTATGTTGAGTGGCCCTACAATGAACAGGGCATTAATAAAGAGTTTTGTTTATGTTGAAATGTGTTGATCAATGAAAAAATTGTTATTGATAATAAAGGGCCATATGTGTGGCAGCTGGGAGGGTGGACCATACAGTCCTACTATGCTTGCACTGGAGGTTTATCTATCCCATAACTATCCTTACCAACCCCACAGCTATCCTTACCCATCCCACAGCTATCCATCCCACAGCTATCCTTACCCATCCCACAAGCATGCAAAGGCTTAACCATTTTTTCAAAGTTTTCCCCAACACTTTATTAAGTAAAAAAAATGAACCAAGTGTGTGAAGCAAAGATAACCTTTATTAATAAGAAACTGTATGACTTTATTAAAAAGCAAAATGACCCAAGTAAAGTGTCTTAAGCAAAGATAAAGTGAACAGGTAACAACTCAGTCTCTGGCACTCTTCTCAGTCACTCTGAGGCATGCCCATGGTCTCAGATGTAAAGGGGTCGGGGACTGTGGAGGTGGCTGTTGCTGGAGTGCTGGTCTGAGGCTCCATTGGGGTGCCTGGCCCCGAGAGTACAACAGGAGATGGTGTGTGCAGGAAGCTCTCAGAGAGCTGACTCAGTCCCGTGAAGTTGAGAGGCCCTTCATCAAGGACTTGAGATGTCAGGCCCAATACTGATGACAGATGTTCTGAGGAAGGGCTTGGCTGTGGGGTGGAGGAAGGAGGAGTGTAGTGGGGCTGTCTGGTCTGCAGCTGAACACTTTATAAAGCTTTATAATGCTTATTCTGTTTGTTTCTTTCAGTTAAGAATTTGGAAAATGGCAGAGATGTACCTGGAATAAAGAGGTTCTTTGGCTATGAAATTGTTAATGGTGAGAATATTTTATAAATACACTCAGAAAATATTTGATATTTGATATAATGTTAACTGATATTTTCAGGACTTTATTTTAGTTCGGAGTATTTTTTTACTCTCAGATTTTCAGCTGACAATGTTTACCATATATTCTTTGATACTGTCTGAAGTATGAAAGATTTTTAAATATATTTTTGAATATATTTTCATTAGATCTTTGATTTTATCTTAAGCCTTATAAAACAATGGTGAAATTAATTACTATAAAACTAGTTATCAGGAAATGTTGCAATTCTGTTGCTTTGATTTTATTGAATTGGGTTCTATTTATAGATCAATTACATATAAAATATTTTGGATCCATTGGAATCTTTTGATATAATCATTCAGTCTTCACAAATTACTTTGTAAGTCCATAGTAAGGTCTGTTGGGTAAATTCCGATATTTTACACACATTATTTCTAAAGTTTATCATGACCCAGTTAATTTTCATTTCCTTTAAAGCAAAATGTTCTGAGATGAACAGGATTTGAAAGCTAACCTATCAACAAAGCAATTAGGTCTAATACAATGCATGCTAAAGGCATTTTCATATGAGGATTTTGTATTAGCATTCCCAACCAGTATTGAAAACCTAAGTGGTTGGTGCTCTTTTCACAGTTAACTGCATTACAGGCAATCCTCGACTTGCAGCTATAATTGAGCCCCACATTTCTGTTGCTAAGCAAAGGAGTTATTAGGTGAATTTCACCCCATTTTATAACTTTTCTCACCACGGATGTTCAGCAAAACATTGCAGTTGTAAAGTGAATCTGGCTTCTTCATTGACTTTGCTTGTTGGAAGGTGGCAAAAGGTGATCCCATGACCCCAGGGAATACTGCAACTGTCATAAATATGAGTCAGTTGCCAAGCGTCTGAAGTTTGACCATGTGACCATGGGGATGCTGCAACGGTCTTAAGTATAAAAAACATGCTTAACGACCATTGTAACATTAAACGGTAAGTATGAATAACATACAGTACTGTTATAACTTTAAATGGCCACTAAATGAACTGTTGTAAGTCAAGAACTGCCTGTATAGTTTCTTTTTTCTTTTTCTTTTTGCTTAAGATCTTCTATTCCTCACATGACATGTATTACATATTAACATACTTGTAATACCCTAACCTGATTGGCTGTAACGAACTGCACTGTGATTGGCCGAGACGCAAGACGGTGATTGGTTAGTAAGGAATCTCCCGTGATTGGACGAACCGATCGCGGGAGATTCAGAAAGCTGTCATTGGATGAGAGCCGCCGGCTAGTTCTATAAGAAGAGCTACTGCGGCTCGCTAAAGGCTACACAGATCTATACCTTGAATAAAGAGCTGAAGTTACGCTGGTCTCCTGTCTCCTGATTTCCTGCGCTTCAACAACATGGAACTCTTGTCTCATCTTTCATTTCATCTTCTGGTTTCTGATCCAGAAAAGGAAATGCTGGTTTTGGATTTCTGTCTTTTGTAGCCTAGATCAAATATGCAAAGCCCACAAGACTCAGCTGGCAGGGAAGAGGGTATATTTTCATTTTAGAAGGTATAGGACTGAAGGGAGTTTCGCTGTTGGACCTGTAGCAACTGGAGGTGGGAGAGTGACTTTTGCTTCTTGTTCAGATTAGCAGATAGCATTTTAAGAAGAGACTGGATAGCCATTTATCTGGAATGGTTGCTTAAGCAAAGGGTTGGACAAGGTCCTTTCCAATCCTGGCGTTCTATATTCCATGTTCCAATTATGGATCATAATAGTAGTAGTGAGAAGTGTCTTAAATCAGGGGTCTCCAAACTTGGCTACTTTAAGCCTGGAGCTTTGCTGGCTGGGGAATTCTGGGAGTTGAAGTCCTCCAGGCTTAAAATAGCCAAGGTTTGAGACCCCTGTCCTAAACTGAGCTAGAAGTCACTGTGAGTTTTTTCTTTACATTTTTAGTCTACTGGTATCTGTGCTAATAACACGAAAGCCAGTTTATTTGGAAAAATATTTGGAACTGTATATAATTTGAATATATAAGTTGCATGAAATTGCTCTGAAAATTGTAAATTATCTGCATGTAGTATTTCTGAATCATACCTGCTTGTTCTCTTCCCTCTCTGCTATTTCTAATTTATCTCAAAACCTTGAAAAGTTCCAAGGTACTCTTCTGAACTTGCCATATTTAAGAAGATCTTAAACAACAAGCTGCTAATGGTGTAAGATGATGATGTAAGATGAGCTTCTTTGAGAACAAAGCCAAAATGGTTTTAGAAGAGTTAATTTAAAATAAATTCAATTGCAGCCTATGTTCTATTTGCATAAAGCCTGCATGCAAAATTATGTAATCCTGTTGTGGTATGTAACATGCACATTTCATAGCTTGTTGCTACTTGATTAAACCTATATTCTATCATGTTCTAATCCTGGCAGGTTTACTGTGTATTCACTTTTAACTTATCTTATCTGGTTATTAAGTACAGTTCCTGGTTGAACTTTAAATCTTTAATAGGAACTGTTGATCTATGTTTCAGTGGAATTGCTCGATGACCTAGAACAACCTGCTGCAAAAAGAAATTTCACTCCTACTGGATCCAGGTACACATGAGATTTTCGTTATGAGAAATGACTGAGATCCTGGGTATTAGGAAAAGCTATTCTCAGTGGAAAGTCTTATTTGTATACTAGTGATATATCAAACTCAAGTGGACCAGGAACATAAAGAAATTGAGGCTGCCCACTATTATTTAATTATGTGTGTGTATATACAGTATATATAGTATGTGTAGCTATAATACATCATATAGCTTTTTTCAATTTAGTGTTCAAGTTCTACACCATTATTTCCGGCCAAAGAAATGCTGTTATATACCATCATACTACCAGTATAAATATGTATTTGTCATGAATCTATTTCACTTTAATAGCAATAAGATAAGGATGACTGTGTATATTGTTCTGTTTTCAAGGTCCTTAACCCAAAATTATGCAAATTATTGGCTAAGAAGTCAGACAGTTTCCTAATGTCCTATTTTAGATCTCATCTCCTCCATATCCTTGTCAGAAATAATAAATTATAATGAAATTAGCTGAAGTAGAGATTCTGCCTAGACTCAGATATTGGGCTAAGTTATGTTTTGCTTTATCATGATTGAATCCACAAGTGTTGGATGAAGACACCCATTTTACTGTGGGGTCCTTGGTGCTCTCTCAGCTTTGTTGTTTTCTTGCAGACATTTCATTACCCAGCTCAGTAACATCATCAGTGCTAGAGAGGAGTAGCATTTGCTCCCTTCTTATATCCTAGTGGCTTACCCTGTCAGCGTTGGTGGGACAAGAGTGTTCTTGGTGGTTCCTTGATTAGGCTGTTATTTACTGTTAGCTCCCACCAAGGAAGAACGACAGAAATCAAGGCATAACAGGAAGATCTTCGCTTTGCAGAATAGTACTATAAAACCTTATAATAAGTAGTCCTCGACTAATCACTGTTCATTTAGCGACTGTTTGAAATTACAATAGCTAATGACCAGTCATCATTTTAGGACTATCACAGCATTCCCAAGGTCATGATCAAAATTCAGGCAGTTGGCACGTATTTATAACAGTTGCAACATTCCAAGGTCATGTGATTGCCATTTATGACCTTCCTAGCCAGCTTCTGACATGCAAAGTCTGGGAAGCCAGATTTGTTTAATGACTGCATGATTCCCTTAACAACTGCAGTGATTTACTTAACAACAGTGGCAAAAAAGATTGTAAAGTCAAGTGCAGTTCACTTAGCAACTGCCTTGTTTAGCAATGGAAATTCTGATCCCAAATGTGGATGTAATTCAAGGACTACCTATAATGAAGCTTATCCATCCATACTGATCTGTGGAGATAAAAGCAGTTCATGGTGAACTCCTATATTGTAACTTCTATAGGAATATTTGGGATAATTACATATTAACCCTCGGTGCCCAGGAAGGTCAACACAAGAAGGATGTATAATTATTTTGTAAACCAATTCTTACAGATATGAAATTACTTATGATGATGAAATTATTTGTGAAAAGCTAAATTTTGCCTTACTTTGATGAAAATGAGGCAACAGTTGATACAAGTCTTTAGTAACTTTCTAAAAAAACACAAGAGGATGGGAGCCAATGTAACATTGGAAGCAGTGCTGTTCCAGAGAAGGAGGAGGAATTTTCAACTGATGGTTGCATTGACAGTGCCATTTACTTCCCAAATTTTATCTTTTTCAAAATTTTGTAAAATATAAATAAGAAAATTGTAGGCCATTTATTTCACATTCCTTTGTCTTTGGGGCAAAGTCTATACACGTACTGAGATTGAATTCCTTAGATCTAACTTTATTTAGATCAGAATTAGATCTGCTCCATTACCCACTAGCCATGCCTCAGTTGCTGCCTTATTTGAGGCATTAAAGTTCTTTCTTATCATAATCTTTATGATTGAGCTTGCCTTTGGTAATGCGTTCAGCTAAAGCTGAAACCCTTTTTTTCTTTTGAATGATATTTGAGTAACTAGCTGATAAAGCAAGTTTTAAAGGATAGTTAACATCTGTAGCCAAAAGCATATTTGACAAAAAAAAACCCTCATAACTGTATATAAAACAGTTTTGTTTGGGTAGGCTAAAATGTAATCAGCATCCTGTCAACAATTTTACTTTTATTAAATAAAATTCAAATAATATCTTCTACAGGGAATCTCCACTTACTAAGTTGTCTGAAATCAGCCAAGGATCACTGCTGGATCAAAGCATCCATAGAGCTAATCTTGTTTCCCCAGTGAGCCAGCAACTCTGTTTGGGTAATGTTAAGTATAAATTTCCTGATAATTATCAAGCATTCACTTCAGTACTTAATTTGTAAGTCATTTATGTCCTTCATAGTACATGAACATCCATGGAATTGGGTGGCAAACCAGTGGTGGGATTCAAATATTTATAGTAACGGTTCTGTGGGCATGGCTTGGTGGGCGTGACAGGGGGAGGATACTGTAAAATCTTCAGCCAGAGGTGGTATTTGCTGGTTCTCTGAACTACTCGAAATTTCCGCTACCGGTTCTCCAGAACTAGTCAGAACCTGCTGAATACCACCACTGTGGCAAATGATAAAATGTATGTGATGACAATGGCATGCTAATATAGAAGTGCAAATATGTAATGGCACCATTTGTCCAAGGACATCATAGTTCACTGAGGAGATTGCTGACACCACTTCTACTATCATCTTAGTGTTTAGATACCTCCAGAACCATCCAAGACCACATATTGCAATGTGCTCTCCATGG
The DNA here is from genome assembly GCA_015471245.1 of Laticauda colubrina. Lineage (NCBI taxonomy): Eukaryota > Metazoa > Chordata > Lepidosauria > Squamata > Elapidae > Laticauda > Laticauda colubrina. Next base: position 45,650,295 of record BLBF01000005.1, on the reverse strand, counting down.
GGCTGCCCTTGAAGAGCATCTGGAAGCTCCAGTTGGTGCAAAATGCATGGTTTGGTGCAGACCCCGGTGTGCACATGTATCACCTCTCTGTGGAGCTTCATTGGTTGCTGATTTGCTTCTGGGTACAATTCAAGGTGCTGGTTGTCATCTTTAAAGCCCTTCATGACTTGGAACCATCTGGGGACCATCTCTTGACGGTCACATCTACCTGACCCATCAGAGTGAGGAGGCAGGGGATGTTGCAGGTCCCATCTCCAAGGGAGATACATCTGGTGGGACCCAGAACAAGGGCCTTCTCCATGGTGGCTCCCTCTCTCTAGTACATCATTTCTCCAGAGATTAGAACAGCCCCCATTCTAATATTCTTCTGGAAGGCACTGAAGACCTGGTTCTGCCAGCGGGCCCGGGGAACCCAGAGTGGAATGGAGCCCATTAAATGGCTCGTGTCGCCAGGGTGTGGGGTGGGAGTTGGGAAGTGATTTTGTTATATTGTACTATATTAATTTATTTGATTCTGTTTGTTAGTTTTTATTGTTTTAAATGTGGTTTTATATTCTGTAAGCTGCCTTGAGTCGCCATGGGCGAATAGGCAGCAATATAAATTCAATAAATAAATAAATATTACTGAAATTTGGTGGCAAACCTCTACATAACAAAAAGCGAGTTTTCCTCACATTTGTCAGGAAGAAACAGTTATATTAAGTTTTAAATGGACTAAAATGTCTCAACAGGTAGCAACATCTAATCAATCCTGGCTGATCTTGGAAAAAACTTACTGTCAGGTTTTATTCCAACCATTACTTTAGAGCTAGTGGGTGGAGATTCAAGGACACAGCTGTTTGATTAGCTAATTGTATTACAGATATTAGAAAAGTTGATATTGGAAAAGAAAGCTAGCAATGGATAACTATACACCTACAGCCATTTGGCACCCTCTTTTTTAACCCAGTTGGCTCCTATGTTAAAATCTTATATCTCTTTTTATTTCCCTAAGTTCTGCTATGGACCAGAGTGAGACCTGGTTGATTTTCAGTTGAAGAAACAATTGATGTTTGTGAACTATTATGGAAATAGGCCGATGAAGTCTCAGACTCTTTGAATCTGACTTGGTCCTCACAAGTAGGTTGGGTTAAACCTGGTCTCATTTGATGTAAGAGCACATGGAAATCCCAAGGCTACAGGGCCGATGGGGAAGCGGAAAAAGGGAAGAAGAGTAAACCATTTTTGAATTGCCACTGAAAATACCACATTGAAAAGAGTATATAGCCACCAAATGTTGATTTCGACTCAGGGAAGTCTTTATTTTAACTTTAGGCTTATGCCTAGAAAAAATTCACCAACAAACTAGAAAAGCAGAAAAATGGAGGTACAGCATCTAATTAGCACATATTTGCCCTCTTTTTTCCTAGTCATATTATAAATATGATCTTTCATGATCTTTTGAAGTTCAACTTCCTTTTTCTTCAACAGACATACATTGCATTCACATATTTCCAAAAGGCATATTGGGTTTTCCATTTTTTGAAATACCTGATTTATTTACACATATGCATATATTTACATAGATACATATGTTGCAATAATGTGCTCAGATTCCCTGGAGTTTACAATAATATAGCAATATTTAAACTAAAATAACATTACCTTAAGGCCCGGTCCCACTGCACTTACGGATGCAAAGACGATGTAAAATGTTAAAAAAAGCTTGCCATCCATTGGAAAACACTATGCATCCATTGTGTACTCATTGCATATGTGTTTCATACGCTCTATCCGTCGAGCATCCGTCCACTGCAATTTCATCCGCGCAAGAAGTTTTGACCTGCACAAAACTTTGTGAACGGATGAACTTTCCGCCGCATACATCCGCGACAATGTACATCCGTGACATATACGGGCAACAAACGTTCTATGTCTGTTATCATCTGTTAAACATCCTCTGTATCCTCTCTGCATCCTCTGGGCATCCTCTCAACTCACATCCTCTGCAGCTGAAAACAGAAAGAGGGAGGAAACAAAAGGTACATGGAACGTCTACACAGCGTTAGTAGCACGGAAATAGAAAGGATGTTAGCGTATGCATCTCATATATAAAGGATTAAAAATGGACAAAACGTTTGTATCTGGGATGTATCTCGCATATTTAGGATGTCTGCAGTATGTCTAGAGTATGTAGAAGGACACCTAGCGGACAACCGATATTTTCTATAAAAAGGGGAAGAAAATCATCTGGATCTCAGTATGAGTCCAACAGCCGCGGTGTACAGACCTCTTCACCCTTGGTCTTGGTCTTCAACATCATCAATTGTTCTCCACCATGGATGATGACACAGTCCGTATGATAGCTGCGCTCATTCATCACCAGAACCAAAACCTATTCAGACTGTTTCAACTTTTATACAGAAGAAGAAAGAGACGTCCAAGAGCTGTGTGGGTCCGAGGATGGATCGTGAGAAGAATGGAGTTTGGACTGTATGACCAGTTGATGGTGGAGCTGAGGAATGAACACCCTCGTGCATTCCATCACTTCATGAGGATGCCACCAGCCATGTTTGACAAACTTGTAGAGCGTCTGAGACCCAGCCTGACCAAGCCTAGCACCAACTTCCATCCCAACCTGGACCCTGGACTGAAGGTGGCACTGACTCTGCGGCACCTGGCCTCTGGAACCACATACAGAAACATGCAGTATGCCTGGAGGGTGCCACACAATAGCATCAGCAAAGTGGTCAGAGAAGTGGTGCAGGCCATCATCGAAGAATACCTGGAGGAGCTCCTCAAGTGCCCCACCACTGAACAAGGCTGGAGAAAACTTGCAGAAGAGTGGTATCAGAGGTGGAACTTTCCCCACATCGTTGGAGCCATAGATGGGAAGCACATGGCCTGCAAAGCTCCACCCAACTCAGGGTCCACTTATTACAACTACAAGGGCTTCTTCAGTATCATCCTCTTTGCCATGGTTGATGCTGACTACAAGTTTATGTACATCGATGCTTCAGGCAACAGGTCAGCTTCAGATGGCCAGGTATACAATGCTAGTGACCTCAAGGATGGGCTGGAACGCAACCTCATCATGGATTTTCCAGATCCAGACCCCCTACCCAATGACACACAAGATGTGCGCTACTTCATCGTTGATGATGACGCGTTCTCCCTCAGAACCTATCTCATGAAGCCGTACACTTCAAGATACCTCACCCGTGAAGAGAGGATCTTCAACTACAGGCTGTCCAGGGCAAGACAGGTGGTTGAGAACGCCTTTGGCATCCTGGCCAGCAGGTTCCAGATACTTCTCACCACCATGCAGCATGACCAGAGACTGTGAGGAGCATCGTGGAAGCTTGCTGCATCCTGCATAATCTCATGCGCACCCGCTACCCAGTGTTGCAGAACAGACTTGTCGCCGTCAACAAGGGAATGGGGACATGGAGCCTGGTAAATGGAGGCAAGGATGTAACCTGATAGACACTGTGGATGTATAAGGTCCCAACAGAGCTTCACATGAAGGGAAGAAGCAGTGCAACCTACTGAGACACTGGTGCAACTCCCCAGGTGGAGCAGTGGAGTGGCAAGACATGATGATAGATGATTAATGGATACTTCCTTGAGGCTGTCGCATAACACTGATGAGATTGTGCCATGTATGTTGCGTGGTCCTACAATGAATAGGGCATTAATAAAGAGCTTTGTTTATTTTAAAATGTGTTGATCAATGAATAAATTGTTATTGATAAAAAAAAGGCCCATATGTGTGGCAGATGGGATGGGGAACCATACAGTCCCACTATGCTTGCACTGGAGGTCTATCTATCCCACAACTATCCTTATCTATCCCACAAGCATGCAAAGGCTTAACCATTTTTTCAAAGTTTTCACCAACATTTTATCAAGTAAAAAAAATGAACCAAGTGTCTAAAGCAAAGATAACCTTTATTAACTTTCTTAACTTTATGACTTTATTAAAAAAGCAAAATGAACCAAGTAAAGTGTCTTTAGCAAAGATAAACTTAACAAGGGCAACTCAGTCTCTGACATTATTCTCAGTCACTCTGAGTCATGTCCATGGTCTCAACTGTTAAGCGGGCAAGGACTGTGGAGGTGGCTGTGCCTTGAGTGCTGGTCTGAGGCACCATTGGGGTGCTTGGCCCCGAGGGTACAATAAGTGGTGGTGTGTTCAGGAAGCTATTCGAGAGCTGACTCAGTCCCGTGAGGTTGAGAGGCCCTTCATCAAGGACTTGAGATGTCAAGCCCAATACTGATGACAGATTGTCTGTTGACGGGCTTGGCTGTGGGGTGGAGGAAGGAGGAGTGTAGTGAGGCTGTCTGGTCTGCAGCTGGGTGAGGAGTGGCGTCTGTGGCGTGCGATGAACCTGGGCCTGGACTGGGAAGTTCTGCTTCTGCTGTGGGAAGTCCTGGTAGTCGTAGCCTTAGTAGGTGAGGGGCTGTTGAAAGCCGTGGAAGGGCTGTGACATCGCCTGGGGTGGAGGAGCAGACCTGGACTGGGTAGGAGCAGCTTCAGCTGGGCCTTGAGGGTTGTGCAGAAGTGCTGTGATCTTCTGCTTCATCACCTGGTACTGGGCCCCAGGCAGGTCCCTCAGGGTCTGGCTCACGTAGGTGATGAAGGGCTTCCAGTCCGAGGATGGTATGTCGCTGTGGACCAGCTGAGAGAGAAGTTCTGTGCTGGTCTTCATTGTGTCCCTGATCTCCAACAGTACACTGTGGTCCTGGCCCTCCAATCTGCCTCTCTGCCTGCATCCTCTGGAGCTGGGGGTGGGGGTGGGTTGGCCTCTGGTGGCTGCTGCTTCTTTCTCCATTTGTGACAGAACAGCATCATTCTCCACGGGTTCCTCCAAGTCTGCCGGCATGGGGAGTGCAGCTGTCGGGGGGGGTCTGCTGTGGGGCCCTCTGAAGATACCTGCCTGGACAGGGTAGCTGGCTCCTGGCTGGAAGAGGACTGGCTGTCTGTGGGCTGTCTAAGGGAGAGGGGTCTCAGAGGGGCTGCTCCTCGGTGGCGGATCTCACCCTCCAGGAAACTGCACTTGGCCATGACGTACATCTCCCGATCAGTGAGCTTGACAGCGGCCTGCCCGGATTTCTTGAGGTGTAGCTTGCCATTCCAGATGTTCATGTGCTTCCACCATCCCAGGAGTACTTCTGCAGTGTACCCCAGGCTCTCTGCCTTGTTTCTCCAAGCTGCCTGCTTCTTCTTGGTGTCCTGATACAGTCTGTGGCCCTTTCTCCAGAGATACTCGTTCTCCCTCAGCCATTCCAGCACCTCATCTTCATGCTCCTCGGAAACGGTGTACTGTTTCCTCTCTCCCTTCTCCTTCCCTTGCCTCTTCCTCCCTCTGGCAGGGGCTTCAGCAGGGCCTTCAGGTGCTTGAGTAGCAGGCCCTTCAGGGGCTTGAGCAGCAGGGCCTTCAGGGGCTTGAG
>BLBF01000005.1:45612067-45636474 GCA_015471245.1 Laticauda colubrina | reverse complement strand
GAAAGAAAGAAAGAAAGAAAGAAAGAAAGAAAGAAAGAAAGAAAGAAGCCAGAGGGAAAGTAAAGTAAATGAGACAGGGAGGGAGGGAAAAAGGAGAAGGAAGGACCACAAACCCTAGTACTAGATGCAGTTTCAGAGGATGCTATGAGACAGCACAGCAATCCAGGGCTGGAAGGGACCTTGGAGGTCATCTAGTCCAACCCCCTGCTCCAGCAGGAGACCTTATATCATCTTGGTTATTTTGGTGCCTCTTAACACGGAGGAGAAATTCCCAGAAATCCCCAGGTATTGCCAACCTCTCCCCCCTAGTAAAAAAATAACCTAGAACAAAAACTTCATGCAGTATTAAAAAGAACAGAAAACGGGGCTGTTGTGTATTGTTTAATGGAATGCTAAGTTGGCAAAATTGACTGCTAAATTGGCTATGCCCACCCAATCACATGGCCACAGCCACGCCCACCAAGCCACGCCCAGAGAACCAGGAGTAAAAAAATATTGAATATGAACACCAATTGGGACCAGCCTTGGAGAAAGGAGCCAAACCAGTGCAAGACTGTGTTGTCCAGCTGCAGACTCCATAGCCAGCACAAAAGGGTACCAGGGTTGATGGTATCAAAGGCTGCTAAGAGAGGAGAGCAAGGGTGATTTTTATTTTATTTTTATTTTTTAAGTTTTATTTGGGTTTTCACACACACAAAATACAAGTAAAACATCTTTTTTGAAAATAGCATGGTCCCAGGTTGAACTTCTTTATACAGACACAAACTCAATTTCATGCTCATTTTTGTGTTCTATTCCATATCTTGTTACTATTTTGCATTTTCTATATAGTTTTTCCCCTCTTTTAATTTTCTCAACTTTATTTTGATTATCTCATCTCAATTCAAATCATTATGTTTATACTATTGTCTGTCCTGTTTCAATTTCATATTATCTTTTCTCATTAAACAAATTTTCTCCTGTAGTTACTAATTAGAGTATGACACCTTTATATCTTTTAATTTTATCCATTCAACTCTTATTTAAACTTCAATGTATACCTGAAGGTTATAACATTCAATATTATACATAATACATAACTTCCAATCGAATTCTGCTTGGTACATGCTAAAAATACACACTATATTCTTTTTAAAAAAAGATTATAAATATATGTAATTAAAACCCTCATTCCATTCCAATTCAGTTCTATCATTAATATTCATTAAAGTCTAAACATCTTTAACATTTCTTTTCAATTAAATATCATACTTCCTTGGGTATACGTATAATCTTTCCAAAATTAATTTTCCCCTATTTCTCTTCACTTATGTTTTTATAAATCATTGAATATTCATTTTATTACATTTATTAACAAACATTCCACTAAAGTACAATAACTATTTTATCCATCATTTTGATCATACATTGTTTCATATTTTCTGAAATTATTTCTATTTCTAATATAACAATACTATCTTATGTACCTTTGCAGAATCCCTTTTTCAATTAGATTTTCATCCATTATCTCTAAATAGGCCCTGTTCTCTATATCTTGTTTCTGTCCTTTATAACTTCTTTTCCTTTCTTTCTTCCCTCTCTTCTTCTCCCTCCCCTTTTTATCCCCTTGTCTCTCTACTTCTAATTCTCTCTTCTGCATTCCCTCTTCTGTTCCTTCCTAATTTTATACTTATTTTTCGAGCTATTCTTTTTTGGGATTGTTTTTCCAAATCTTAAACTTTTCATTCTCTTTCCCCCCTTTCCTTTTTTTCCCCCCACATAAAATTACTTGTTCATTGAAGATGGCTTCTTCTTTGTCCCAATCTTCTTGTTCTGCAGGCATTTCTTGTTGTTTCTCATAGTTTCAAATCTCCATTTCTAAGAATTGAAATACAAAGCCAAAAGAACCTCTCCCTTCTTGTGCGTCGTCTTTGTTCTTTTTAAGTTCCATTTTAAGTTCTTCTAAAAATGGTGCCATTTTAAATACTTTTAAACAACCACCCAATTGATTTTGGTCATTCAAATGCAGTTACCAAAAATCCAGAAGTCACTGTTCCTTCTTACTACTTTTTAAACTTTCTCTTCCTGGGGTTTTACTATTTTGTTGCCATGTTTCAGTTAAAATGTATCTTTTAGAAGTCTTGTTAAGAATTTACTGTGAGTTCTTTTTCATTCCAGGCAGTCTCCTCCCTTCCAGATCCTGCCCTTTTATTCTTTTTCTCTCCTTTCCTGCTTTCAAAAACTTTTTGAGTATCCAAAAATCTTTATTATCCCTTTGACATTTTATTTTCAGCTTAAATGCCTATTGATGTCAAAGTAGATTTTTTTCAATTTCTTGCTTAAGTCTCTTAGCTGTCAGTATAGGGAAAGGAAGAGGAGAGAAAAAAACCCAAAATCCTTTCCCTTTTCTCTCTCCTTCGCTGCTTAAAAATCTTCTTTGGGAACAGTGTTATTTTTTATATAGTTTAAATTCCAGGGTATCTTATTTGTTGCTTTTGCTGTTTGACCCGGTCAACCAAAACTTTCTCTTCTTATCTTTTTCCTGCACATTCTTTCCCAGTCGAGTTCTTCTTTGGGGTGGCCATTTCTGACCACCACTGCAACCACCTTTGGGAAAGGGAGTAATGGCCAGCTGGGGAGGAGAGATGGGGCTCTCCTCAACCCTGCAGGCAGTTTCCCCCTTCTTCACTACCTCTATGGGGTGGCTTAGCCCTGAAACCAGCCGGCTCGGGGCGCTCCAGTGGTGAGCACAGATCGAAACTGCGCAGAGTCATGGTTTCGGTCTGTCCCCGAAGAAGCTCAAACCGGAAGGCCTCCACTATTGAGCTTTTTGATACCTGAAACTAAATGATTTACAGGGTCTAGTAACGAAACACAATGAGCACAATAAAATTATGATACTAAGATTAAAGAAGATTAAAGAAGTACGGTTGTAACAAGCAGGCTTTGAATTGACAATGAAGATATTGAAGTGAGAGCTAGCTTCTGCGTTTTTAAGATCGACTATCAATAGAAATGGAATGAGTAATCAATACTGTATACTAACTAGTACTTTGCAAAGTAACAATGATGGCATTAGAAAATATATTTGCATGCTGCAGTGTCTTTTGTAGAAGGAGTCATGCAGAAAATAGTTCTTACTTGGTTGTTACTTACATGCTAAAGTTGGAATTTGAAGAAGCAGGACAAAGATTAGTACACTTTGGAATATTGATTTGTAGAAAACTCTCAAAAATACCAAGATAGCCAAGAATCCAATGAATCACAGAATAAACCAAATGACTATTCTCATAGTCATTATTTATATTTTGAGGAACAAATATAAAATCTTACACAATATTGTAAGCCACATAGCCATGCATCTGGTGGGATCTAGAAGGGCTGTCTTTACTGTTGCTCCTTCCCTTTGAAACATAATCTCCATAGAGATTACTCTATTGCCCCTACTTTGACATTCTTTTGCAAAGCCCTTAAAGACCTGGTTTGCCAATGAGTCTGGGGAACCCAGAGTGGGATGGAGTCCATCAAGTGGCTTGCTTGATTGCTTATCACCATGTGTGGGGGTGGGGGGTGTTATTCTTTTTATATTGGTTTTTTTATTGTAGCCACTCAAAGTCACTAAGAGTGAATAAGTGGTCATGCCATAATAGCAATAGCACTTAGACTTATATACCACCCATGTGTTTTATAGCACTCTCTGGGCAGTTTACAATGTCAGCATATTGCCCCCAGGCAATCTGGGTCCTCCTTTTACCAACCTTAGAAGGATGCAAGGCTGAGTCAATCTTGAGCTCATCAGGACTGAATGCCAGACTGTGGACAGTTAGCCTGCAATACTGTGCATTCTAACCACTGTGCCACCAGGGCTCTGATAAAGTCTCTAAATAAATAAAAATATGTGAGTTGAGCAGCTAAATAAATTAAGTAAATAAAATGACAGCTCAAATTAACATGCTTTGGACGCAAGAACTACATGGAATGAACTACATGGAAGGAAGCACACAGTGGGGTACCACAAGGTTCCTTAAGCCCAATATTCTTCAACATCCTTCACAAACCATTTAGATGAAAAGTTAGAAGGGGAACTCATTAAATTTTCAGGCAATACAAAGCTTTTACAGCATAGGTTCAAGATCCAGAAGGATCTTGACACACTTGAACACTGGGCTCTATCCAACAAAATGCAATTCAGTGGTGAGAAAAGTAAGGTTTTACATTTAGGCAAGAAAAACCGAATGCACAGGTACAGCACAGGTGGTACCTGAGTCAACAGCAATAACTGAGAGGGAACCCACAACCATGAGCCAGCAATGTGCTCCAGCTGTCAAAAAGGCCAATGCTGTCTTAAGCTGCATCAAGGGCTAGTATCAAGATCATATGAAGTGTTACTACTGCTTTATACTACTTTTGTAAGACCATACCTGGAATACTGTGACCAGTTTTGATCACAATACAAAAAAATGATGTTGAGACTCTAGAACAGGGCTGTCAAAATCCTGGTCCACTGGCTGGATGCATTACGTGCTGGCCCCGCCCTGCCCAGTTTAGTGAAGTGGGGAAAAGTCCCGATACGTCACATGTTGCCTTTGTGATGACATCAGTTTGACACCCCTGCTCTAGAAAGAGTACAGAGAAAAGCAATAAACATGATTTGGCAACTGGAGGCTAAAGCATATGATGATTGGTTGCAAGAACAGGTTATGTCTATTCAGATACAGATAATCAGAGTTGGAAGGACCATTATAGGTCATCTAGTCCAACCCCCTGCCCAAGCGGGAGACCCTACACCATTTCTGACAGATGGCAGTCCAATCTCTTCTTGAAAGTCTCAAGTGATGGCGCTCCCACAACTTCCGAAGGCAAACTGTTCCATTGGTTGATTGTTCTCACTGTCAGAAAGTTTCTCTTTATTTCCAGCTTAAATCTCTCCTTGTTCAGTTCAGTCCAGTCCACGGATGTCAAATTCGCCGTGACATTTTGTGATGTTTTTCCCATTTGCAGAGCTGGAGTGAGCATGGCCTGCACGTAATGCATCCAGCCTGCCAGTTTCACACCCCTCGTCTAGTCTAATAAAGAGAACTAGAGATGACATAACAGCAGTCTTCTAATATTTGAGAGGCTGTTATAACAAACAGGGTTCAATCTGTTCTCCAAAACACCTGAAGACAGGACAAGGAGTAATGGATGGAAGCTTATTAAAGAGAGATCCAACTAATAACTAAGGAGAAATTTCCTGGCAGTGAGAATAATTAAATCAGTGGACTGCCTTGCCTGTGGAAGTTGTCAATGTTCTGTTCTAAGGTTGTAAAAAAAAAAGATCAGTCAGCCTTTAGTCCTGAATGATATAGGGTCTCCTGTTTAAGCAGGGGGTTGGACTAAAATATCTCCAGCGTCCCTTCTTATTCTGTAATTCATTAAAACTAGCTCTCTTCAAAATCTATAATTGTGAAAGGTACGAGGAAGACAATCAACAGCAAGTCAGATAAACTTGATTATAAAGGCAATGGCTGAACTTCTGGAAGACCGAAGGTCTCTGTTGAAGACCAAGCATCATGGAGAAGATCTACCTATTGACATCAATTTTATGGCACATTAGTAATGTGGGATTTATTAATCTCTTTCCTGTAATGATATACCCCTTATTAGTGCCAACACATATAATGATGACACACATCCAAGGCAAAACCAGACAGCCAATTTGGTATTAGGTTAGAACCTGGGATACTTTGAAGCGTTAATCCACCTTGGGCATGAAGCCAGATGGGTGACTTTCATCCAGTCACTTTGCCTCTACCCAGAAAAGGCAATGGCAAATCACTTCTGAAAATGTTACCCAGAAAGCTGCAGGGACTTATCCAAGCAGATGCCAGTACAGGTAGTCCTTCTCTTACAATCACAATTGAGCCCAAAATGTATGTGGTTAAGTGAGAATTTGTTGAGTGAGTTTTGTCCTATTTTACAACATTTGTTGTTAAGTGAATCATTGCAGTTGATAAGTTAGCAACACGGTTGCTAAATGAATCTAGCTTCCCCATTGACCTTGCTTGTCAGAAGGTTGCAAAAAGTGATCAGGTGAACCTGGGATGCTGCAACAATTGTTAAGTTGCCAAGAGTCTGAATGTTGATCACCTGATCATGGGGATGCTGCAAAGATTGTTAACTATTGTTGGAAGAAACATCCTTCTGGGTTCAGTTCCAAGTGGGGAAAAAGATACTGGAAACATGGAGGCTGTTTGGGAAGATGGTTTAATGGTGGACAGGATCACATGCCTGGGAGCTCCTAGGCAAAAAAGGCAGAGAATCCTTTGGTTTCATACCCTCTGTTGGGTCCCACCTTAGTGTTTCCTGTTTCTGTGGAAGAAATGTATCTCACTGTCAGACTCCCAGGAGTGGGGGTCTTAGCTAACTTTGTAGACTTTGGACAGGGGTCTCCAATCTTGGCAACTTTAAGACTTGTGGACTTCAACTCCCAACTGGCTGAGAAACTCTGGGAGTTGAAGTCCATGAGTCTTAAAGTTGCCAAGGTTGGAGACCCCTGGTCTGGGCCACATGGCTTCACCTGATTATTGGCTAATGTAGTCTTCCCAGGTGCCAAGTGGTGAGTTGGGTAATCCTATCATTTCCTGAGGGCCATGTCTTAATCCCACCACCCTGGAGCTGAAGGGGGGGAGGGGCAGGGAGCAGTAGGAGGCTGCTTTGTCTTTAAAACACGTTTCTCCTTTTCTTCATCCAGGGAAATACAATATTCTGCTTTTTTAATATTTCCTAGAATGTTTCATTCTTCTAGGAGAGGGGTGGGTGCTAACTTTCCACGTTGGGAAGAACGGTCATGTCACTTTTTTTCAGGGGCTTTGTAACTTTGGTCATTAAATGAACTGTTGTAAGCCTAGGACTATCTGTAGTCAAGGCTGATTTGAACACATCCCCCAAAACTACTTTTTGAGAATCTCCGCTGGAATCCCTAAAATGGAAATAATATTGCAGTTTTCGCCAATTCTAAAATGATAATCTTTAATACTGAATGGGTTCAAACCGTCAGAAAAATAAAATAAATCTAAAGCATGTCAGGTATATTTTCCGACACAGTAAGTTCCAAAGCAGCCCTCTACAGACATTGGCAAGCGAGAACGCTAGGAAAAAGGCCCGATTTTAACGTATCCGGAAGGGGGGTGAAGGTTTTCCAAGGCATTCATAAAACTCCTGTCCACATAGCTGGAGACCTAGTTACCCTTATCAAAGTTGAGGCCTACCTGGGCCCGCAACTACTCTCTACGCCAAGCTAAGATTAGGAGAAACTTTACGTCATTTCCAGGGAGGTTCCGTTGGAATCGCGGTCTCGCGACTCTTTCCTTAGGTTTCGCGCGAGAACTGCTAACTCACGCTACTTTCTGGGAGCCGAAAGCACTCGGCAATTTCCGTCACTCTCAGACTCAACCAATCGAGTGATAAGCGAATCGTTTCTGGATTACTTCTTTTGGGTTCTGTATGGGGACCGAGCGCGGGATATGAACTCAAAGTCCGCATCAAAGTTGCGGCGAAGCCCGTTGGGGAATGTTGGTGTGTCTGTGCTCAGAGCACTAGCTGGGGGTGCCGCTTTCGATTATTCTGGCCTGGCTATGGCGCCTCTCCTCCCCCCCGCCATGGCTCCCCGTGTCCCTGCTCCTCTCCTCTCAGTGAGCGAAAGTGGCCGCCGCCGCCGTCCCAGCGCCCGCAGCCGCCGCCTCCTTCTCAGCAGCAATAGCGCGGCCGCCATCTTGTCGAAGCAGAAGTCGAGGGCGCCGCGGCAGGACACAGGCAGCGCCAACGCAGCAAGGGGCGAGAGGCCGGGAGGGAAAAGCGGGGCGGACAACTCAAGACTTACTCTCGGCCTAAGCCGAGCTACGCGCGCAGGTGAGGCGCCGTGATGCCCGGGCCCGGGGCATGTAACAGCAAAGCGGGGGGACCCGTTAGACCAGGCCGCGGGATCAGCCCCCGTCCGACCACTCCTTCGCAATCCCCCGGCAGTCACCCCAGCGGCCGGGCCTACTCTTAAAGGGACAGGATGTTGCCTTGTGGGGGGGACAACCCGCTAGTGGGAAGGGTGCTGCACTCTGGGGGTCTTTCCTCCCCCCCCCCCCCAAAGGCTTCTGCAGGGCGAGGGAGGTTCCTCAGACGATGCCTCGCTACCTTCTGGCTTCAGGCAGCATGCGGTGTGCGAGTGTGTGTGTGTGTGTGCGCGTGTCTGTGTGTTGGTCACACCCAGTCCACGGTCACACGTGCGTACCTTGCTTGCTCAGTGCCTGGCAATGGAAAACGAGGAAGCCGCCAGGCCTGATCAGGGCGCCTTTCTCTGAGATACGGGGTTTCTAGTTGTGGGAATACCTGGGAAGAGATTGATGTTAGTATGTTGAATGAATCTGAGATCCAGGTATGGCCGTTTATCAAGGATGAAATCCAAGAAAAGTGGGCATGGAGTGTCAGTGTGCATCTTTGTCATCTTAATGAAAAATATCTGCGTATTTATATATCTTAACCAGGATACGTTAAAAAAAAATGCTTCTTCATGGAAGAAGCACCAGTAAGATGATGCTTCAGTGGCTTTTGGTATTGATTGTTGTGCCAAAGGTCTGATTTTTAATGTTTTCTAGGCACTAGTAGACCTTTAATGGCTAGCAATTTTGCCTCCGGGAATTATAATTGACTTTGTATATTTCTTTTGATTAAATGTACGAGTTGACCAAACGCTGCAGTGTAGCATACAGCACAGTAAAGGTGATCACTTTTTTAACCCCTTTTTGCATGCATGATCTTCACATCAGATACATTCTTGGAACTTGATTGGTTGGACTTGAGTATATCTCATCTTTAAACAAATTTGGGTTGAGATTGTGGAATGTAAGGTAAGGTAAAGTAAATGTAAGGTAAAGCTGCACTTGAGAAAATTACTTGGAAAAAGATGATTCAGAATGCCTGGAGTGCAAACTCAGCATTGTGAACTCAAAAAAAGATGTGGTTGCAGACTTAAGTTTTTGGTTAAGTTTGTGGTTACTTAAGTTTTGTTCCCAGGTTCTCCAAAGCACATTTTCTGAATTGTTTCCCAAGTCTTCCACAGACCTAATAAAATGTTTATTTGCTTTCATAAAATCTTTCATAATAAATCAATTTTATTTTGACTAAGCATTGAAGCACTTTATCCAGTGATGTTGAATTAGAAATGTTGTTTGGGGTGTAATGTTTTATATGATAATAAAAAAATCAATAAAACATATATATTATCAGAGTGTTATTCCTAACCTAGATATTCTTCTACATGATTAGCATGTACATTGGTCATATATCAATACATATTTATTGATTTTTATTGATTATTGATATCCTGTCTATTATTTTTAGAGCTAATTCAAGATGGTGAACATATCCAACACACTTTACTCCTACTTTCCCAAGAAAGTGTACCAAATATTTGTGATTATGTCTAAATACCCAACTAACAAAACACTGGTGTTTTTCCTGAAAAGGAAATATGTTAATTTATTATTACGCTTGTTACCTTTCCAGTTACATATAGGGTTTTGGTTGAGTTATTCCTTTTTCAATTATGCTATTTTGCCTTTTTTAATTTTTCGAATACAGAAGGTATTAGAGGTATAAAAGCACAAGGAAAAAGTTTTCTCAGAAATTCTTGTACACAAATCATTTATAAATAATAAAACAATAAAAAATAAATATTAATATTTTTATTCTGAACTCATAAAATAGTTAAATGTAAAAAATCGAGCTACATTTGAAAATACATCAAATAAAAAAAAATCTAACATGAAATAGAGTTCCAAATTGTAGTAATTCATGAAATTAAGGAGGAAAAAAGATCTAAAATACAGAATACCAGCATTTCATATGTAGAAAATGAGAGTGATTGTACAACTTTTCCTTGTTGCAGAATATGCTTTTATAACTTTTTTCCCTGAACCCTTTCTTAGTATTCTAAATGTACTTTATGCAGAGAAAGAAAATACCCATTTTTATATCTTCTTTTGTTTTATTGGTGGACTTCTGTTTGCATTTTTCATTTTGCCTGCCTGCTTCTATTAAACATCCAAAAATAAAAAGGTAGCTTATTTCTCGAAATTCAGCAAATATGCATATATTTTTATTTTTTCTAAATTTTCAAGTTCTTTCTCCACATACATTCTTTTAACAATATTAACATTTCTGGAAATTTTAAAAATTCATAATTGAACACAACTGCATGCATTTCTGATCACGAGTTAGAGTAGGAATTAGATGCTTTGCAGCATGCTGTTTCTGGAGGTTTATAATTTTCATTTCCTGAACTTATGCTAGTGTTAAGTAGAAAGTCACATTATCTTCCAAATAATATTTTGTATAAATTCTTTCAAAGTATTACAAGATTTGGAATATTTTATCTATGCTGCTGACTATAATCCAGGATGGTACAGTGGCCTGCCATGACATCTGAATGTCACTCAAAATACAGATTGTACAGATAATTTGTGATTCAGCATATTGCATAATCATGTTTTGTGCTAATACCACTCATGATTTAGCCGATCATAAGAAAATAGAAAATTGAGTTCCATGAGTAAAGTATGGTTGAGGTTTCTATGTATATAATCCTAGTGCATCTACAAGTACAAATGCCCATATGCTGTTATGGGCCATTGACATTAGTGAGCTTAAAATGCTATGTGCACCTAGCAACAAAAGATTAATAAACATGCCTATTTTAATTAAAATAGCAACACTGACCCATTTCCTTAGCAATACAATTGACTTAAAACAGTTATTGTAGCTTGATGATATTTTACCCAAAGCTATAAATTGCAATAAATTAGTCAATGTAAGATAATGATGGACTGTATTTGTAATGTCACCTATGTCTCCTTACCCCATCATCATCATCTCGCCTGCAGATGCAGAGATCCTGTTGGGTCCTTAATACAAGTACAGTATTAAGCATGCATTCAGAGTAGCATTCGCTACAGGTGGTTCAAATATTCTTGGATTAAAAACATGAATCATTTATACAAATGATTGAAAAGTGGATGCACAAAGCATAGATGTTTAAATTAAAATAAATAATGATCTGTAGTGCTTACTTTAGAAGACATAACAGAAAATGCATTCAAGAAGAGCAGTTTTGAATACATTGTGAGATGTAGATGCTTTTTGCCAGAGATGGGAAGAGGAATTGCTTATTGGAGGTTATAGTAAGATCAGACAGAACAACTTTGTTACTTGCCTTCTTAGGTCAAGGAAAATGAATCTTGTGATATTTCTCATAGCAATTGCCTTTTTGTCTTATGTGTTTGAAACATTTTAATTAACTGCCAGAATGCAAAAATCCTATATTGGCTATCAATTCTTTCCAGTGGGAAAAAAGAAATAAATAAAATATGCTCTTAGAACCCCAGCCTTGTACTCTTAAAAAGAACCTTGTTTAACGAAGTGCCAACCTCATTTGCTTGACATTATGCTTAGTTTCCTTTATCTTATTCAACTATGACCGACACATTTATCTGGCTTGTTCCCAATATGTTGATGATGCCAGGCCTCCAGACTTTCTGGAAGTCACGTGAGAGGACCCTACTGTCACCCAGCCTCTTGTGCCTCAAAAAATGCCCAAGACTCAGAGTATGTTTTCCTCCTCTTTTTTGGAGGCTGCAAGGCCACATAAGACAATTCTTTGAAGTTCCAGGTCTTGTGCAACCTGGAGCTGCCTGCAATATGACTTTTTGGGGGGAAAACCTATTAACTATTTATTAAATACTATAAATTTAATGTATTACTCTTGATCATGAATTGTTTGTCTTCTGTCTGGAGGAAGGGGGTGTCAGCAGAGTCAAATTAGGCATTTTCTGAACACACCAAATTCAAGAGAATTGTCATCATTGTTCTGTTGGGAAGTATTCAGTCTGGCAGGGAGAAGGGTAAAGCTTGGAGTCACTGCACAATGCAAAAGACTAGGCCTGACACCCCTCCCCAAGTACCCTGGAGCCTTTTCTACCTGTTCCTAGAAGTAGGCTGCCAGACTGGATAGATTCCTGTATTATAGGGAGAACATCATAAAGCAGTTACTGTATTTTCAGAGTATAAGATGCACCGGACTATAAGACGCACCTTGGCTTAAAGGGGGAAAATAAAAAAAAATATTTTGCCTCCGTGCATCCTGGTTTTTTTCTCCCTGGCATCCAGAGGCACTCTGCAGGCCAAAAACCTGCCTGGGAGGGCAAAAATGGGACCCACAGAAGCCTCCGGAGGCCAAAAATGTACCCATTTTTGGCCGACAGAGTGCCTCTGGATGCTGGGGAGGGCAAAAACAGGACATGAGGAGGCTTTGGGAGGCCAAAAATATTAATGTAGACAATATGTAAAAATGCCATTCATTGGTTGGTCAACGGTGGTATGACCGAATAATTAGTACTATGGAGGTTATTGCTGGATTATTTCTGAGTCCAAGTTGCTAATTTATACCTCAGGTCCTTACCATCTTCTGAACCAAGTGGCACCTGTCTGCCCACTAAGTTTGTGTCAAGAGAATAGACTGTAACCTCTCTCCTTGAGATGTTGTAGGGAGGATGTTCAGAAGCAGCTCCCTATTTTGGAATAACCCACTTCATAAAGTGAGGGTAATCTCTTACCTGCAAATTTTTTGAAAGGCACTAAGACCTTCATAGTGCAAGCTTGCATTTAATTAGTCTTTGACTTACAACCCCAATTGAGCCCAAAATTTATGTTGTTAAGTGAGACATTTGTTAAGTGAATTTTGTCCCATTTTACAATCTTTCTTGACATTTGTTAAGTGAATCACTGCAGTTGATAAGTTGGTAACATGGCTGTTAAGTGAATCTGGCTTCCCCATTGAGTTTGCTTGTCAAAAGGTTGCAAAAGAGATCACATGACCTTGGGAAACAGCAATGGTCATAAGTGTGAACCAGCTGCCAAGCATCTGAATCTTGATTACAAGATCATAGGGATGCTACAAAGGTTTTAAGTGTGAAAAATGCTCATGTCACTTTTTGATGCCATTGTAACTTTGAACAGTCACTAAACGAACTGTTATAAGTTAAGGACGACCTGTATAACATTGTGTCATATGCTAAATATTTTAATAAGACTATAGTTGGCCAACCATCTGCCCAAGGAAGCCCAATAGTGACCTGGTTTATATTATCTTACCGTATCTAGCCTAAATAGTTTTGAATGACCTATGAGAAGGCAGCTTTCCATATTTCTTTGCTGTTATCTAGATTTTTGCATCAAATTTGGTATCTCTAGTTTATACATCCTGTGCCATAACGTGATTTGCTTTACTTTGGCTTAGGTTTAGCATGTTATTAAACTACTCACTTATATGTAAACCATGGTTTCTGAGTTATAACATTAGATTAACTTGCCAATTATAGTTTATTTGCTGTGCAAACCCAACTAGAAAGTATGTATCTAGATTTATGTATTGTGCTAATGACGTTGATATACAATTTATGGAATAAATTGCATTTTGCTGCATTTATTCAGAAAAATGCAATTTATTCCATAAACATAAATTAGCTGAAAATCAAATTATATTATGGCTTAATATAACCAAGTTAGACCATAGCAAGGATTCATGGGGAGAATCAGCAAAATCAGATGGCAGTTATGACTGCTATATTGATGTCTGGCCCTTTTGTATCTGTACCAAGGTCACACGCACATGAAAGGAATAGGGCTTCGATTGTGTACCATCTTCACTTCCCTGATTATCCATCCCTGTGTGCACAGTGCTAGCTCCTAATGTTTCAGATTTTCTCTTTACAAATCATTTTTAGCATACATTTCAGTTTGTTGTAGAAACAAAATTATGAAAGTTAAGAGTTTTCAGTTCCTGCTGTGCCTTGGCCAAGTCTGCTCAGTTCTCTGAAACTGCAGGTTTTGGTGCATATATCTGTCGGTTTGGATTCTGCAGGATGAAGGCCTTATTGTTGACAGTTATAGGTCATCATTACCATACTGGTCCAGTTAGGGGTTATTAGATAGATGTTTTTCAATTTCCCAGTCTAGGTGAAGCCCAAAGACACCTAATCCCTTCCATGCCTAAGGAGGGACTAGAACCTGGGGGACCTGGCACCTGCTTCAGCACCTGAACCAATATTTTGTTGTTGTTTAGTCATTAAGTCACGTTCAACTCTTTTCCATAGCAGGCCAGCCCCCAGCCCATCCTCTACTGTGCTGTAGTTTGCCCAAATTAATGTACATTTTATCGATGACATTCTCTAGCTGTCTAATCCTCTACCATCTCCTTCTCCTTTTGCCTTCGATCTTTCCCAACATCAGGATCTTGAATCCTCTCTTCTCATTAGGTGACCATAGAATTTGAGCTTCAGCTTCAGTGTCTGTCCTTCCAAGGAAAAATCAGGGTTGATAGATTTGATGTCCTTGTAGTCTCACAGTTCAAAAGCATCAATTCTTAGGTGCTCATCCTTGTGGTCCAACTTTCACATCCATACATTACTACTGGGAAGATCATAGCTTTGACTGTACGGATCTGTGATAGCAAGGTGATGTCTCTGCTTTTTAATATGCTTCCGAAGTTTGCTATAACCTTTTCCCCCAAGGAGCAATTTGAATTTTATAGTTGCAGTCACCATCTGTACTGAGCTTGGAGCCCAAGAAAATAAAATCTGTCACTCCTTCCATTTTTTCTCCTTCTACTTGCCAGAAAGTGATGAGACTAGATTTCTTAAGGTCGAGTTTCAAGTCAACTTTTGTATTTTCCTCTTTCATCCTCATGAAGACATATTGTCTGCATGTTTGAGGTTATTGATATTTCTCCCAGCAATCTTAATTCCTGGTTGTGGTTCATCCACTAGCATTTCACATTGTGTATTCTGTATATAACCTAAATAAGTAGGATGGCAATATATAGACTTGTATTCCTTTCCCTGTTTGAACCAATCAGCTGTTCCATGTCCAGTTTTAATTGTTGCTTCTTGACCTGAATACTAATTCCTCAGGAGATAGGTAAGATGGTCTGGTACTCCCATCTCTTTAAGAACTTGCCATAATTATAGTGATCTACACAGTCAAAGGCTTTAGCATAATCAATGAAGCAGAAGATGATTTTTTTTTTCTAGAACTTCCTTATTTTCTTCATAATCTAGCAGATGTTGGCAATTTGACCTCAGCCTCTTTGAAACTCACTATTACTGACTCTCATAGTCATGAAAAGGATAAGCTGGTTATCTGTAGTCTGGGGTGTGATCTCTCTTTGTTGGAAGGCCTTTTTCTTTTCATTAATGATATCATCAAGAAACTTCTAAAGAGCCTTTGATTTTCATAGGACTATGAAAAGCAGAAGGAAAAGTCACAAATTGTGATCACATGACTGATGAGAGGCTGCAACATAATCATGAGCGAAGCGCTTGTTTTAGTTATGTGACCATGGGCATCCTGCAACAGCTCTAAGACTGGTTCAAACTACTATTCTTTCAGCACTGTCATAGATTTGAACAGTTGTTGAACAAGGACTATTTGCATGTTACATTCGATGTATGTAAAATTGTTAGCATGTTTAGAGTAGTTTGCAATTCGACGTATATGTACAATAACCTGTATTTAAGGAAATGTCATATATCATACATATTAAAGCAAAGTATGCATAGAAATTCACTATACCATGAAGAAAATGTTTGTAAAAATGCAATATATATCATGTGAAATTCAGTATATATCATGAAAGAAGAAAAAAAGAATTGAAGAAATCATTTTGAAAATGAAAAGGGCAGACTTGACTTTTCTTTGCATTAAGAGAAGTCATCAAAGAATGCCCTACAATGGGGTGGTGGTGGTGTCAAACTGGATTTCTTTGAGGGCCAGATCAGCATTTTAGTTCTCTATGGGCTGGCAGGGGGTGGGTCAAGATGGATGCACCCTGCAGCATCCTGCCAGCCAAAATGGGGCACAGGGAGTCCATGCGTGCCTCCATGCCTCATTTTTGCCCCCCATGGTCTCCAGCAGCCTGCTCAGCCATTTTGGGCCTGCTTTTCCATCATTTTGGACCCATTTTCCGTCCTGTTTTTGGCCCATTTTTCAGCCCATTTTTGGCTCATTTTCGGCTAGCAGAGTGCTGCAGGAGGCCATGGAGGGTGAAAACAAGCCCCCACCAAGCCTGTTTTAACCACCAGAGACATCGCGGGCTGGTCCTTTGATAGTTCCAGGCCAGCCCGGCAAGCCAGATTTAAGCACATCGTGGGCTGGATCCAGCTCGTGGGTCTTCAGTTTGACACCCCTGGCCTACAATTTAGTAAAGAATCATAAAACTTCAAATAAATTTGTCATGTACCAAAATTCATCTCTATATTTCCTAAAATGTTTTCTTGAAAAAATAACATTCTTACATATTCTGTTCATGTTTTGACATAAGATATTACAGGAAATCCTCAATTTAACAACCAGAATTGAGCCCGAAATTTATGTTGCAAAGTGAGAAATTTGTTAAGTGAATTTTGCCTCATTTTATGATTTTTCTTGTGACATTTGTTAACTGAATTACTGCAGTTGTTAAACTACAAACGTGGTTGTTAAGTGATTCTGGTTTCCTCATTGACTTCACTTGTCAGAAGGTTGCAAAAGGTGAGCATCCACAACACTGCAACTGTCATAAATGTGAGTCAGTTGTCAAGCCTTCAACTATAAATCATGTGATTATGGAGTTGCTGTAATCGTCATACATGTGAAAAATGGTCATGTCACTGTTTTCAATGTGGTTATAACTTCAAAGGTCTATAAATAAACTGTTTAAGACTACCTGTATTCTGAAAAACATTTTTGAGATTCCCCAAAGATACCAGATTTTTTTCAGGGAAGATTTAGTTTGAACAGATTTATTATATTCTCTCGTACCATCTACTATTCAATTAACTGTCTGGTTGTGTTTTTGTTGTACTAAATTCAGTTGATTAGGAAAAAAATAATATTTTTATAAATGCACATCGGGTTTTTTTGACTTTGAGTTGACAAGTTATACAGTACTTGGTTACCATTCAACAGAGTTGGATATTATAGACTAACATTTATTTTCTATACACATATTTTGTCTCTTATAACTATTCATTTTCATGTAATTATGTCCCTCTTGTCATTAGCCATTGCAACTGGATTCAGAAATTTGCTTGAGATCCATATCAAGGTAATGCTGTTAGCATGAGAAAGAGTAGGAGTATAGGAGACTTTTTAGAACTTTATTTGCACTAGAGATTATAACACAATTCCATTAAAGCAGATATTTGCTTGTTATGACACTAGAGGCAAAAGATAAGTCTAAAATAGACAGGATGCAACCTCTGTATAGGGAGATATACAAAACACACTATACATTTAATCAATATGGCAGACAATTTTTGAGAGATTATGATTTATGTATTGGCAAAGATACACAAATAATTGGATAGCAATTTTTCTTTGGGAAAATACCTATGGGGAGGATGTAATTTAATTGCCTATTGCAACACCATCTCCATATTTTCTCTTTCAGGTAGAATTAACTTTATGTAGAATAAGCGTGCAATTGTGCAAGTTCTGATTTCTTAACTCTATTCTGTTTGGGCTTGCCATGTGTGAAATGTGAGGTAGGAAAACAATGCATTTTCTCCAGCCACTGGAAAAAAAGATCCAGAAAATAGGTATGATATGTTAAACTACGACTTTCTGTTTCGAAACAGCTGTCCATTAGGAGACATCTTTGCATGAAGAGAGACTTGTTCTATGGCCTCAGAGCTGGGTTCAGGAGAGGATGGCAACTGCACAGAGCTGGCAACGCCTCTCTATCTGCGGTATTTGGAGAAAGCTTTGCGGTTGGATCACTTTTTACGACAGACCTCTGCCATCTTCAATAGGACTGCATCCAGGTATCAAAAATATTTTGATGTGGACTCAGTTAAAAAAGTAGTCATTTCATATTCCAGCTATCTTAATTCCTAACATTAGTTTCAATAATGGAGGTGAATGAGCTCCATAAGGATGGGGACCTGCACATAAATCAGCAGATGTCAGCTTCAGATTTTAATATTCAAAAAGGAGCAGAGTATATACCCAAATATCCACATGCATATTCTTGTGCTGCTGTTAATGCTTTTAAAAGAATGGGAGATGTAACCAGAATTTATGTGTTTATTTTTCATTTAGTTATCAAAGCGTAGGGTATTCAAAAATACACATACTAAGTTTGCCAAAGTCATTACTTGTTTTCTAATGTGAACTGGAAAATTTGAAATAATGGAAGAAGAAAAAAGATTTCTAGAAAAATGGAAGAAAATTTAAAATATACAAAACTTAACTTCCTATACAATACTGAATGTGGAAAAATGTACTTTATATAACAGCATTTTAAATTGTATTACGTTATATATTTATAAAATCATATCTGGTTTTATCTTATTCAAACATCTAATACATTAGATCCATCTAGGGCCGTGATGGTTAACTTTTTCAGCACTAAGTGCCCAAAGCACACTCATGCATCCCCAAAATGCAATGTGTGTGCACGACCCCCATATATGTGGTCTATCCTCCGCACATGCATGCTCCCTGCGCATGCGTGACTCCCACATGTGTGGCAGAGACGCGAAGACCAGCTGGCTGATGGGAGGCATACGTGCATGCACAGCGGAACTGAGTTGGGGTGGTGGCTCATATGCCCAGAGAGAGGCTCTGCGTGCCACCTCTGGCATGCATGCCAAAGTTTTGGCATCACAGATCTAGGGTTAGAGCAGTAGTCTCTAACCTTTTATGGTCCGTGGACCGGGAGTGGGGAGTGGGAGATAGTTTTGTGCACCAAATGAAGCTTCATGCGTTCGCCTACCACTTGCAAGGCCAGATTCTCAATGAGCCGCAGACTGGTACCGGTCTGTGGACCAGGGGTTGGGGACCCTTGGGTTAGAGTGTCAAGCAACAATTGCTTAAACCTGCCTGAGTATGGAAACTAAACAGAGTTGGGCATAGTTAGTATCTGGAGACCACAGAGAATATCAGGGTTTTAGGCTAGATGAACATTCAAGAAGGTGGCAGTGGCAAACTGTTCCATTTTATTGCCAAAATATCTTCAGTATATCAGTGTATCCACAGGATTGAAGTCAATTTCACTTCCTTCTGATGTTAGAGTTGAGGAAAATGAAAGTTACTCTGGACCATAACCAATTTTTACAGCATTATTCCTCTTTTATTATGATAAAATGTATATCTCTATCTTTCTTGTAGTGATGAAAGTGAGGATGGATTGGATGACAATCCTTTGCTTCCTCAGCCTGGGAGTCCCTTGATGCAAGTGAAGGAAGAACCTGCAATCTCATTGCTTGGAGAACCTTCTGGAGCAGGAAGTTCAGGAATGTTGAATACACATTCACTCAATGGAGTGTTACAATCTGGTAAGAATGTTTAAAAAAAAAATTAGTTCTCTTTGATGATAATTATGTGAGCTAGTCTTGCAGATCACTTGGATCCAGGAACAATTGGGTTTAATTAATAATTCATCAAAAATGCAATGTGCTTATAGGCTAGCAGACATAATCAGAAGATTCCTTTTTTTGTAGTTCAAATTACAAAATGATTCAGTGGTAATTCAAGTTGGAGTAAATGCTTTCTCTATTGAAAGTATCTTTAAGTTGAACTGTTTGCACAATATAAGTGTTTTGATATGTTCTTTAAACAGAGCCAAAATCAGAAAAAGGGAGTCTATATAACTTTTCCAAATTGAAGAAAAGCAGAAAATGGCTAAAGGTGAGTTTTTTGTTACTGAAATCCAGATCTGTTCTTAGTGATCCTTCTATTACCTTATTCTGGTCTATCTGATAAACTTATGATCTATAAAAACTGCAACATTTTCTGAAAAAAACAAAAATGCCATCCCTCTTAACATTTTTTTAGTTTTATAGAATTGATGCATGTGATAAATGTTACAGATTTTTAACACCCCCATGTTCTCATGGTTTGTAATGCACAGCATCAAGCTTTGATATCTTAGCTTTCCTCAGAACTCCCTGCCCTCGAGTTTTCAGTTGTCCAGTTCCTGGTTTTACTCTTTCATCTAAATGCTAAACCTGAGGTGAAAAATCCTCATCTTTTCCTTTCCATCCCTTTTGCTGATCTAAATGGGTTGACCAAGCAGCAGTGAGATGGTCTATGACAGAGTTATCCTATCAGCGTTCTTGTTCCATATGAGAAGCTAACAATATAACTTGCTCCCTTTTATTTTCTGTTCCTTTCCCACTCCACTCCAGATGATAGCAGCTCCTTCCAGCACTACTCAAAGAAAGCATAGCTATTAGCTGATTCTCTACAGTGTATTTGTAGCTTAAGTAAGTGGGGCTGGGGGTGGGGGAGTTTGAGGATGGGGGAACATCCACCATGATTACAAGTTGTCCTCAACTAGTTGGGACCAGAATTTCTGTTGCTAATCAAGGCAGTTATTAAGTGAATCATATCCGGTTTTACAATCTTTTTTGCTATGGTTTTTAAGTGAATCACTGCAGTTGTTAAATGAATCATGTTAAGCTAATCAAGCTTCCCTCATTGATTTTGCTTTTCGGAAGCTGGCTGGGAAAGTTGCAAATGGCAAGCACATGCATCCCCAAAATGCTGCAACCATTGTAAATACTTGCCGGTTGCCAAGCACCTGAATTTTGATCATGTGACTATGGGGACACTTATAAAAGTTAGGGATGGCCATAAGTCACTCTAAAAAGTGATTTATGGTAATTAAACGAATGGTTATAAGCTGAGGACTATCTGTTTAGGATAGATTTGTCAAGAGTTTACTAACAATGTACACTAATGCAAACTTGTAGAAAAAAAGTCCTTACCCCAAAACATTGGGCTTCTCTTCTTCCAACATGGCCAGAAAGAAGACTATTTTTGTAATGTATCACTGGACCAGACATGTGGATTATCACTAAATTTAATTTCAACAAGTCAACTTCCCAGTTCACTTTGCCTGAACATATAGAACAGGTCACTATTGAAACATTACAAGGAAATTTCCCATTTGCTACTGATAACATTAGGAATGTGATGTTCCTAAGGCTAAAGTGGAGGTTGCCTGGCAATGATTTTGAGAAGATGTATACATGAAAGCAGTAAAGGAGGAAATCAGAAATGTTATGTGTGCACCATCCACTGAAGCAGCCTCTAAAGAGTCCATGAAGGTTAATACTATAGTAGGGGAAGAAACAGTAGGAAATGCTAAACAGTGAAATTGTTCTATGTATGTAAACGTGATTAGGGTTTTTTTTTTCTCCCCCTTTTCAGAAGCTTTAATCCCATTGTTTCAGAAATTCTTATTTCCTGTTCTGGTCATTTTGCTCACTGTTGTTGAATTGAAATTCTCTCGTTGGCAGAGCATTCTCCTGAGTGATGACTCCAGTGACAGTGAATCAGTAACTGATGAAGATGGTGAAGGAGAAGAATTCACTCTTTCAAGAGAAGAACTTCACAATATGCTGCGATTGCACAAGTACAGAAAACTGCATCAAAGTAAATACAGCAAAGATAAAGAGGTAAAAAGGCTAGAAAGAAATTTGCAAATTAAATTAAGTAGCAAACTATAGTGAGGAATAGATCAAATTGGCTTATCTTCTTGTGTACATATATTCTTATATCCCATACTTTATCTAAGATGCTCAGGCAGCATAAATGGGGTTATTCCACATTTTTATTCCCCAAACAATCTTGTGTAGTAGGTTGAGTTGACAGGCTCAATATTATATAGTAACTGGTTTCCTTTGTTATAAAAAAGGGTAACACTAGCAAGAGGCATTGATTTCACAAGAAAGAGGCATTGGTATTACTTTCTTTCTATTTTTTCCCTCAAATTTTATATTATACCTTACAATTTTATAGTTAAGCGTATTATGTTAATATACTCAGTAATTACCAAACATAAAAACAATCTAGTAACTTGAACTTTCTATGCAGCTATATTTCTTACTTAATCAGGACTTAATTTTTAAAAAGTAATTATTTTTTATGTCTGCTTCAGTTACAGCAATATCAGTATTACAGTGCAGGTTTACTGTCTACATATGATCCTTATTATGAGCAACAGCGTCATCTCATAGGGCCGAAGAAAAAGAAGTTGAAAGAGGAAAAAAAATTAAAAGGTGCATATCTATGCTAACTCTTTTTTCTGAGCATTGATTTGTATCATGTATTTATCATCAGACTGTGAAATTTTACTAGCTGTATATTCCTGTCGCCCTACTGTCATACCTACCATAGATGCTACTATTACTGGGGGTTCAAAGCAGTTATCAATATCTTGTTGAAAATCTGTACCTAAAGTGAAAAAGAAATGCTAGAGATTGAGTTGGACATCCTAAATCACACTGAACCTAGTGAAAGATTCTAAAACCTAGTCTGGGCAAATCTATTACGCAGAACATAATGAAGAATTCAGAATGCTGTGGTGCAGTTTGCCCATTTGTCTGCCATTATAATTACACACACTAAAAATCTAGTTGTTGAAAAAGTAGAGAAAATGCTTTCACTATACATAGAACATGAGATAAGAAATAAAACATGCTTAAGTAACTGTTTAAGAATAAGGCTCTAAAACTGCAAGAGCATGTTTGTCAACATTTTATCCATACCACAAGATCCCTTTGTTCTGATTCAGCATCTCACATTATGTGAGATTTTGGGGGTATATAATCCTAGCATGAAGAGAGAAACCTGTATTAACTAACCTGGAATATATATAACTGCTATACAATCAGTGACTTACTGCATTTTAGAAATAAATCATAAAAGTGATCTTTCTGAAACAGCTTTTTTTCCAGTCTGATATGCTTTCTCTAAACTGTTTTATACTTCCTCTTTTGCCATATTGTAGATTTCATCTGCGTTATTAGAACTCAGTTTTATTCCTTTTTCTTCATTAACTATGTTCTGAAATATTTGAATAGCATTTCACTTAAAAGAGAAACTATAAATGACAGGTTTTTGACATTTTGTTATTGCTTATAGTCATTCTATTTGAATGATTTAGTCTTTCTTTTTCCTACAGATTCATAGAGAATTGAGAAATTAATTGCTACTTTGAATTGGTTCCATTATTGGATGGAATACATTCATAGGCTATGAGTTAATGGTATGAATTCAAATGATTATGGAAGGAAACTGATCATATTCTGTGCTGTCCTCTTCCAGCAAAATTGAAAAAGGTGAAAAAAAAGAAAAGAAGGGATGAAGACATTTCGTCTGAGGAGTCACCGCGACGTCATCATCACCAGATCAAAGTTTTTGCCAAGTTTTCTCACGATACCCCTCCACCAGGGTCTAAGAAAAAGCATTTATCCATTGAACAATTAAATGCACGCCGGAGGAAAGTATGGCTGAGCATTGCTAAAAAGGAGCTGCCCAAGGTAGGCTCTGCAAACTAAAATATACTACTAGTGGGAATACAGAAATCATATGAGCTGAAATTATATTCAGTGGCAAATTATATATATAAAAAAATCCCCCTGAATCAATGTATTCTACTTACATAATCTAATAAACTGGTAGAAGGAAAAAGACAGGAAAGCTATTTTATTTTGGTTGTTGGTTGTGATTTAAGTCACCAGTCCCCAGCCTTTGTGGCTTGGCAGCCAAGTCAGAGGGGGCAAAAAGAGGAACTGGGCCACGAAAGTGGGAGGCCTGCATGCACGCAGCCTTATGCAAGTGGCGGGTTGATGCACACAGCACAACTTCCTGAAATGGGGGGCTAGCTTGCATGCACACAAGTAACTACTGGCCCGCCATTCATGCAAGTTGAGTTGTGCATGCATATGCTCTAGCCAGCCACTCATGTGGCCAATTCTGAATAGGCCGTGGTCCAGCAATGGGCCACAGCCTAGTGGTAGGGGACTCCTGATTTAAGCAACAAATTCAAATGAATATCATTGCATCTTTGAAGCAAGTTTATAATTATATTTGATATTTTTAGTTGTATGAAAAAATTCATTGTGATAGTATGACATAATATTGTATCCTTTTCCCCCCATTTTAGGCATACAAGCAAAAAGTCTCTGCCCGAAATTTGTTCTTGAGTAATAGCAGAAAGGTATACTATGCAACATTTTGTACCATACTGAGATTGAAATAAATTGCTTTTTTAATGTTGTTTTAATATTAAAATAATTGATATCTTATCCTTCAACTACAGTAAATTATCTATTTTTTGGTACTAATGGCACAGTGAGATATACCTCCAGGCAGAAGAAAAACATATTGCATTGATAGGGTCTTATATCAAGTTAGGGTTAAAAATGCACTTAAAAAATTTTTAATCATCAGAATTTTAAAGATTAAAAATATTTTTATTAACTTAAAAATGAAAAATAAGTGGAATAGAATAGAATAGAATAGAATACAATACAATACAATACAATACAATACAATACAATACAATACAA
>BLBF01000005.1:45539691-45612057 GCA_015471245.1 Laticauda colubrina | reverse complement strand
AATACAATACAATACAATACAATACAATACAATACAATACAATACAATACAATACAATACAATACAATGCTTTATTGGCCAAGTGTGATTGGACGCACAAAGACTTTGTCTTGGTATAAATACTCTCAGTATACATAAAGAAAAAATACATTCGTTAAGAATCAAGAATCATAACGTACAACACTTAATGTTAGTGATAGGGTACAATCAACAATCAAATCATACTAGGAAACAGTATAAATCGTAAGGATACAAGCGACAAAGTTACAGTCCTACAATCACAAGTGGGAGGGGATGGGTGATAAGGAGTGATGAGAAGATTAACAATAATAGCAGTGCACACTTTGTGAATAGTTGAATAGTGGAATTATTTGTTTAGCAGAGTGATGGCTTTCGGGAAAAAACTCTTCTTGTGTCTAGTTGTTCTGGTGTGCAATGCTCTATTGCATTATTTTGAGGGAAGGAGTTGAAACAGTTTATGTCTGGGATGTTAGGGGTCTGTAAATATTTTCACAGCCCTCTTTTTGAGCCAACAAAGCCACTAAGAAAACTTTCTGGTAGGAAAATTTCACAGCTGTTTATCATAACAGCCTGCCTCAGATGGCAAGGAATCCACAAATAGATTTTAATAATTAGCTTAGTATATAGATAGGCTTATGTAGAGGCAAAGAGAAATCACTCCTGGAATCACAGGAACAATGCTCCTTGAAGGTCAAAAAAAGCATTTTTAATTGGGCAAAGAAAGAACAGTGGACAGTGAAGCTGGCTAAACCAGTGAGGGCTGCCTGTAATTCTTTGAAAATGGAACAAAATGGGACCTGATCCTTTGGAACCTCAACAGTGAAAGATAAATTATACTATCTTGTCTGGAATGATTTTGAGTTTTTTGGCACACATGTCCATTGTGTTACCCAGACATAAATTCATTAGGAATCTGTATTTGCTGTGATTGTCATTTTTAAATAGGAATAATATATTTGTACAACTATATATGTACTCATGGTTTTTCCCAATTCAACTGCCATAATCTATTTAGTTCCAATAAGAAGAAAGCATCATTTCCATCAGAAGGATAAACTTCTGTTTTTAATCTTAAGTTGATTTCATTTACAAAGAAAGTAAATGAAATGAAATATATATGACCCCAAATTATCATTAAAGCAGCATTTGTAAATTTCAGTTCTAGTACTAGGAGATACTCAAGAATACTGTTTCCAGTGCAAGGCTTGAGAATGTAAACTTCTCTTGACGATTTTTCTCCCTTTGCCTAATTGTAATTTGTCCCCCTTTTCTGTTTTAGCTGGCTCACCAGTGTATGAGAGAAGTGCGTCGAGCAGCTATTCAAGCCCAAAAAAATTGCAAGGAAACTCTACCAAGGGCACGTCGGCTTACAAAGGAGATGCTTCTATATTGGAAAAAATATGAAAAAGTGGAAAAAGAGCACCGCAAGAGAGCAGAGAAAGAGGCATTGGAACAGCGCAAATTGGATGAGGAGATGAGAGAAGTAAGTTGTTTATTTAGGGAATGAAACCTAGATATTAACATAGCAGACATTGCAGCAAACAATCAGACAGAGACTGGGACACCTTTTCTGACAGATTTCACTAAGGCATAAGCTCTTTTGAACTGCAGCTCACTTCATTAGATTCAATGGATGTGCATGCCTTTGATGAAGTGAGCTGCAGCTCACAGGACATCTTATTTTTTGCCACCATTGACTAGTATGGCTCTTGTCCTATGGAGTCAGTGCAATATACGGTATCCACTGTTTTTTTTTTTCCTTTCTGGAGATTATAATTTTTATTTAATTCTGAATTTTGAAATCAATTTTCTAGAGGAAGGAAAGACAATCCTTTGGGCTGGTAGGCACCTTTAGAATTCTGAGGGCTGGTCCTGAATGCTGTCCCAAAATGGTTATTGTATGGTTTTGTTTTTTATGGATCGGCCATTTACCATGAACAAAGTGACAAATTTGCTTTTTTCTAGCTCCATGTAATACTCTCAACCATTCCCACTTTTTTTCCTGGACAGATGTACCTATCTACTATTCTTATTCTCTAAAGGGATCTATGTAAGAACCAGAAACATTGCGTAAATAAAGATGATGCTAGAAGCTTGGGATTTAGTTTCCATTTTGCCAGTTTCCCATTCATTAGTTTCCTTTTTATTAAATGAATCTGAAAATACATTAAGTTAGGGCAAGGTTCCTGTGAATAGATAGAGATACCTGGGACTGTGCAAACAAGCATATTATTGCCTGCAAACATCATGTTGACTAGCCCAAATCTAGACTACAAAATTCTAGTAAATATTACCCATGTCATAAGTTTAATATTAATCCAAATTATTTTTAAAATTTGCTTAACAAATGTATATGCAGTCTTAGCATGCATGACATAATTTTCCAAGCGGAACCTACATTTAAAACACTAGGATTCTTCTTTAATTGAAAAACAGGATTTTCTTTCCCCTCTCTGAGAGTGCAAAATACAAGATTCGTTGTATGTTTTATTACCTATTAAAATTGTTGTAATTTTTGAATGTGCTCTCTTCACATTTCATTTTTTGATTTTGTAAAGTTAGACTGATCTATTTTGTAACAAGTTTTAATAAGTTTTTAATGAGCAAGAATGAGTAGGTTGGATTTTTCAGCTAGTTAGATATTTTGGGAGATGTATTTTTTACTCAATGCATCAAAAGCCATCATTCAAGAAATCATTGTTTTAGGTCCTCAGTCGTGAAACTATTTTGTGTGAATATTTACTGTGAAGTTATTTGTTTTACTCACTTATAAATAACTTTAGGCTAAAAGACAGCAGAGAAAACTTAACTTCCTGATAACCCAAACGGAGTTGTATGCCCACTTCATGAGTCGAAAACGAGATACAGGACATGATGGAATTCAGGAAGAAATTCTGAGGAAACTTGAAGATAGTTCTATCCAGAGGCAGATTGATATTGGTGGAGGAGTTGTTGTCAACATTACTCAAGAGGATTATGGTAAGGATGAAACTAAATTCTAGTGAGATTTAAGAGAATCCTATCATTACTACATTGCATGCTTATCCTGAACTGTGAACTAGGACTGATTGTTTAATGAGGGGTATTGCTTGCAAATGAAGTGCCTCTGAAACCCTTAATTAAAGGCACAAATAGTAAGACAAAGAGAGACACTTTTCTGGATAAGTGAAACATGTTAATCAAGCAATCTATTGAGCTCTATTTCAAATGTTTAATTTTCAGAAATTTGTGAATAGCTTATAAGTAGAGTTTTGTAATTTAATCCTTGTTTTATTTTCAAATTCTGCTTTATTATCAGATAGTAACTATTACAAGGTTCAGGCATTGAAGAATGCTGAAGATGCTTTTCGAATTCATCAGGCCCAAGTAAGTGTGTACAGTAAAGTATAATGTAAATTGGAAAGTATTTTAAATTCTAAAATGTCTGGAATTG
This sequence comes from Laticauda colubrina, assembly GCA_015471245.1. Lineage (NCBI taxonomy): Eukaryota > Metazoa > Chordata > Lepidosauria > Squamata > Elapidae > Laticauda > Laticauda colubrina. Next base: position 45,608,603 of record BLBF01000005.1, on the reverse strand, counting down.
GCATAGCAACTTTTCAATATTTATTGTAATTTACTAGTTTTATTCTTAAAAAATAAAGATGTCCATAATTAGGTAATCTATTTTTTAAGATTAATCAGAATGGCATAGATTTTAAGTAAATGTTATCCCTTGGAACTGTATGAAGAGTAGTCATAATAAGGTATATGAAGTATTTCAAGTTCAGAATTTGAATCGGGAGTAAAACTTAAGATGAAGATTGCAGACTGTATTAGTTTCTGTTACTTTAGTTCTATCCTTCTCATATGTATGAGACCAAGTTAACAAACAAAAGATGGATCTTGTCCCATGTGCTTTTATTCAGCTGTAAACTTGGAATTTGGACTTGCTAATTTTGTGTAAGATTACCCCCCTAACCCTCCCCCCCCTTTGTTTAGACCAGGTCTTTTGATGAAGATGCCAAGGAGAGCCGGGCAGCTGCACTTCGAGCTGCCAATAAATCTGGCACTGGCTTTGGAGAGAGCTACAGCCTTGCCAATCCTTCCATCCGGGCAGGAGAGGACATTCCACAGCCGACCATTTTCAATGGCAAATTAAAAGGTTACCAATTGAAAGGCATGAACTGGCTAGCCAACCTTTATGAGCAGGTGTGCTTGTTTTTCTTGAAGCAAAATCTTTCAAACAAATTACTTCTTGGCATGACTCCAAAAAGAGGACTGCACTAAGGTTACTTATATTGTGTCCCTACTCCTAAAATTAAAATGTCATCTGTGAAAATGAATGCACATATATTTTCAGAGATGTTTTCTGGAAAGGAAATTACAGAACTTTCCAGAACTATGATTTCATGGTCTTTGAAAACAATGATGAAGTTTTACACTGAATTGATTTTTCAAGGTACTATATATTCTTATTTTTATGCCTTACTCAGATTGAAGTTTTCAATTTCATTCTTTCAGGGCATCAATGGTATCCTTGCAGATGAAATGGGGCTGGGTAAAACTGTGCAGAGTATTGCCTTATTAGCTCATCTGGCTGAGGTAGGTAGATTATTTGTGCTTTAAATCTCTGGCTCCAAGCAAGCATCTACATTATATGATTGAAATGAGGCCCATGTCTAATGTGACTGTGTAGTAACATTTCCTTTCTGCGTGCATTATTGAATTGTGGCATTCATTTCTTTCATTTCAAAGTCCTTTCTGGTACTCAACATCTCTTATGCTTCCTGAGGCTAATTGATCCTCCCCAGACTTTTATCTCTATTACAGCCTTACTCAAAGTATTCTTCTTTTGCCTTTGTTTTTTCTGTTTTGAACTGCAAGCCCAGGATGCCCATGAAGAGATTTGTGCCACATTTATACCACATTAGATATCCTGAGTTACACAAATATAAGTTTGCACTGAAAAAAAGCAAAGGTTGCTAGGTATGCATGTTACTGCCATACCTCAAAGTAATTATTACGTTAAAAGAATTATTTAGGGTTTTTTCCCCTTCTTTTTAATCTTATTTTATGAATAAAGAAATCAATATAAATTGCATGCATTGCTTTACATAAATATAAATTTCATGCACTGCTTTACATATAAATTGCATGTATTGCTTTACTCACATTTGATATTTATTTAAAGGTTATATTAAACATTCTTTAATTAAAGGTTTTTTTTTGCTTCCAGAGAGAGAACATCTGGGGCCCCTTTTTAATTATTTCACCAGCTTCCACATTAAACAACTGGCATCAGGAGTTCGCCAGATTTGTTCCAAGATTTAAGGTGATTATAGACAAGATCATTCCATAAATTTGATTTTCCTAAGTTCTTAAAAGAAATTGTAGATTTATATGACTTCCTATTCTCCTAACTCTGTTTCTACCACGTTCAGAAGCCTGATGTAAAAGAGCAGAAATCTGAATCTGATTAACAAGGAATGACAAAAGTCTGAAAGAACTAAAGGACTCCTGTATATAAAAGTATATAAGTACTTATATGGGCTGTTTTTTATATATTGTAGGTGCTACCATATTGGGGAAATCCCAATGACCGAAAAGTGATCAGGAAATTCTGGAGTCAGGTATTATTCTTCTCAATTAACTAAATGTATTTTTGTCTTTCTGTAATAGATTTGGAAATATTTTTAATAATCAGCTTTCTTTATGTTTGTCTTCCCTTCACTACTTGCCCTACATCTTTTTCTTATAATATTTATATTTAAGGTCCTAAAACCCCAACTCTTAACTGTCCTTATCAACTCTTATTTTCATGTACACATAAAGTCTTCCCTTCACATGTGAGAATTTCCTTCTCTCTGGCTAATGATTAGAATTAGAATTTGCAGAATGTTTGGCTTTTACTATTTAAATATATATGAGGACTAATTGAGTGATTATCTGAATGCATATAGATTTTTTTCCCTTAGTGATTTAACCTCATCTTGTGGTGTAATAAGAATAATACAGAGCTCCAGTCAAGAGAAATCCATGTTTGAAGGAAGTATCTGCTGCTGGAATACTTGTAAATTGAACTGCCATGAAGATTGTAACCTTCTACTTCAATCATATGCATATAAATCTGCCTAATGATATGTCAGAATTTTAAATAGATAACATAAATGTCGAGATAGAAACAAGCTGCTCATTCAGCTTGGAAACTGATTTTAAAATTATTGTATATATTCGATCAATTTTATTCATGGAACTTTATTTTTTTTCCTCTGATTGCAGAAGACTTTGTATACTCAGGATGCTTCTTTCCACGTGGTTATCACCAGTTACCAACTTGTAGTTCAAGATGTGAAGTATTTTCAGCGGGTGAAATGGCAATATATGGTGCTGGATGAAGCACAGGCACTCAAGAGTAGCTCCAGGTATCTTATTTTACCACTGAAGAAAGGAAGTTTAGATGCAGTAATTAATTGTAGTGTTAAAATGTTGTCACTTTTTAAAGTGTATTTTAGTTTTATTCATAGCTAGAAAGATTCCATGATTTATTATTTATTTTTTGTAAGTAGTTAGGTTGTAAGTCAGTAGAAGCACCGACTATGTTAGGTTTCATGGGCCCCGCCAGGACTATTTCCAGTAACAAGTTACAACAACCAGGTTTCTCCTTATTTCCCATTGTTTGGGTAGTGGCTTTGAAAAGCTATCAGATGCTCTTCTCTGGGCAAGCAAAGGTGGCCAAGGAAGTAGCACGTGCAGGAGAGAGTCAAGAGAGAAGAAGGAGTGCCATCAGCTGTGCTGCTTAAGACCCAACTTGATTGAACAAATTGTACTTTTATAGTTATATTTGAGCTGCTTACCATATTTTTTGGAGTATAAGATGCACTTTCATCCCCCAAAAAAGTTAGTGGAAATGTCTGTGTGTCTTATACAGTGAATATGGGCCCATTTTTGGCCTCCCAAAGCCTCTGTACGTTGTGTTTTTGCCCTCTCTGGCATCCAGAAGCACTCTGCAGGCCAAAAACTTGCCCATTTTTGGCCTCTGGAGGCTTCTGCAGGTCCCGTTTTTGCCCTCCCCAGCATTGGAGGCCAAAAACAGATGCATTTTTGGCCTGAAGAGGGCTTCTGGACACTGGAGAGGGCAAAAATGGGACACGTGGGAGCCAAAAACTATTTTTTTTTCTTGTTATCTTCCTCTAAAACAAAGGTGCGTCTTATAGTCTAATAGTCGGAAAAATACAGTATAAATTGTACATATCACATTGTAGAAGTGCTTTTAGAGACAGATTAAATGGAAGTAAAATCCGTATAATATTTTATTTTTCATAGAGGTCTTATGAATTAACATTATAAACACAAAAGTAGCAATGTGTTTGTTTATTGCCACTTGCTAAATCAGTTTCTTCAAAATCTCTTGATATTTAGTGTCCGCTGGAAAATTTTACTTCAGTTCCAATGTCGAAACCGACTATTGCTGACTGGAACACCCATCCAAAACACTATGGCTGAGGTATGCATGTTTTTTTCTGATTGGTTTCTATAAATAGTAGAAATCTAATGTTTTCACACATATGACTGAGGTATAATGTGAATTCTTAGTCTTGCCTGCCTCTTTCTGTTTACTTTGTGTCCAAAGATGCTCAGAAAATGGCATTCCTCAATCTATTATTAGGTTTTGATGTAGTGCTTACTGTCACTGTTACTGAAAGATTTTTTGAATTATCAGTCCAATTGATTCATGTTGACATTTTTGGAAAGAAATTTCCTTGAACCTGTTCAATATATGTAGGAAATGAGTTTTAAGATATATTAGTAAGTGAGTTATTTATCACACTTCTTTGCTTTTGCAGCTCTGGGCTTTGCTTCATTTCATTATGCCAACGTTGTTTGACTCCCATGAAGAGTTCAATGAATGGTTTTCTAAAGATATTGAAAGCCATGCGGAAAATAAATCTGCCATTGATGAGAGTGAGTATGCATGATTCAATATACTTTGCATTCAAATTCTACAACTTGAGCAGAATTGCCCACATGTCTTAACCAGTTGTTACAGGTTGTTTAGAACATTAGAAGAACTCCACTAAATCAAATTTAAAGGCTCAGATAGCTTATTGTTCTGATGTCTCAATAGCAAACCAGATGCCCATGGAAAGTTTATAACCAGGTCATTCATATAATAGTGCTGTTCCATTCACCTTCTGCAGCAATTAGTATTGCAAATATACTGCTGCCAATATTTAAAGTAATATTTAATAGTTATGACTCTGTTGTAAGTTGTTGATGGTTTAAGTCACTTCTGACCCCTCATTACCCAATGGACATTAATTCTCTTCCAGCTGTTTTTTATTTTTTTCAAGTGTATAATCTTCTCCAGTGACCCTTTCCTTTCTTTTGCTTTGTGTTTCCAAAATAAGCTTTACCTTCACTGTTAATGCTTTCTGTGAGCAGTTTTATTTGAGCTACTATTTTGAATGCTTTGCTTCTTGCTGTGTACGATATTGTCAACCATTTTCTGCAATATCGCAATTCAGAGACATTTTGTTTTTCTTTGTTCAGCTGTTTTGATTATTCACCTTTCACAACCACGTTACTGTTGGGAAAACAATGGTCTTGATAATATATACCTTTATTGTCAGTGTGACATATTAATATTTTGACTATATATTATGTTTAGACAAGATCTTCCCATTTTCAGCCTTAGTTGTGACTGTTTCTTTTTTCATGGCTATAATCATTATGAATACTTGATCCTAGGAAGATAAAATTGTTCAGTGTCTTCCCTGCAAACATGCATTGTGTTGGCTGTCAACATAATCTTGAGACTTTAAAAAAAAAATGCTGACCAATAGACAAGCTTTTGTGAACCCCTTTTCACCGTCAACGTAAGATTCCTTAAGATTTCTTAAGTCTTCTTCACTTCCAGATATCAAAGTAGAATATTCAATATGGCTGACATTGTTGATGTTTCTTCCATCAATTTCAATTCCAGTTGCTCTAATTCTAGTTACTATTGTTCTGTTCATAGGGTAAATAAAATGCCAGTATATAACTATGGCAGATTCTTTTCCCAGTTTTGAGCCACTCACTTAGAACATTTTTAACATTAGGTAAATGATTATGGATTGTTTTTCTCTCAATTTCAGATCAACTGTCACGTTTGCACATGATCCTGAAACCTTTTATGTTGAGAAGAATTAAGAAAGATGTGGAAAATGAATTGTCAGACAAGGTGCCAATCAAAATAATAAACTTTTTTGTCTTCCTGGGTTTTTTCCCCCATTATACATCATTGTGCGATTTTTCTAACTGATGTGAAATGAGCATTCTTAAAAATGCTTATTCAATATCTATTAGATTTGAGCTACATATTCCTTCAGCTAAATAATCTGCTTCAGCTAAAGATATCCCTTTAGCTAATAATCTGCTTTCTTAAAAGAAGAAGGGAAAGCTATTTTCATTTATTTTATAGTTCCCCTATAGTTCCCCCGAAAACTGGTTCCAGGGACCTCTGGGAATTGCAATAGGGAAAAATTGGCAAAAGGTACATCATTTGACCAAAGTGCATCTTGGGATCCATCTTTTGTAGAGAAATGATAATATTTCTCTACTTTCAGATCTTGTGTATCTGCATATATAAATATATTTGACCATAAAATTAATAAATCGGAATAGTAAACACTTAAAATCAAAGACAGTGATGTCACCAGCTGATCCTTTCAACCCAGAAGCATTCAGTGCTCTGGACAGGACTGTAGTAATGGTAGTACTACTTCTGAGTGTTTGTTAGGTACTTGATTTTTCTTTGCAGTGATTATCATTGCAGTGCAATGGTAATATTTTACATAATTAAGTTTTTAAATAACTTTTAACTTATCCAATATATGCAGTTTTGATCTTTTAATGTCACACATGATGATTATTACATAAATGATACCCTTAGGGAATTCTTGATCCATGAACTTTTGATATTTGATATTTTGATATATGATATTTTGCACTTGTTCTACTGAAGTGCAGAAAAGTGGGGCAAGGTCGACAGAATTGACACTAGTTGACCACCATTTTCCAAGTTGGACATAAACCTCGTACAAAATCCTCAGGATGTCCCAATACTTTGTTATTCTTTGAAAAGGATTCACAATTGTAAAATTTGTAATGAGAATAATAGCAAGCCAATTCTGCAAACTAAGAAGCAAAAAAAATCATAAGAGTAATAAAACAATTGTGGAAAGAGAAAAGGGAGCAAAAATCAGTCAAATGAACAAAATCTCAGTCGCTGAGAATATTCCTTGGCTTTATACCTGTATCCTGTTCTGAATAGTACAAATAATGTTTGGATTTTTCTGAGTCAATTTATTTTGCAATCTTCAGAAAATGTATCAGTCATTTATGAATATAAAGTATGATACACAAATCAATAACAAAAATGTGTCACTTGTAGACTTGGCTAAATCATAGATAGCTGTGAAGAAGTAACTTTGAAAGTATCATTCCAGTTTTTCCTTAAAGAGAACTCTTACATCTCATTACAGTATGTTATATAAGTAATATTCTATAGATTTTTGACAGGGTTCTTCCTATCTGTATATTTGTAGCTAGGAATATTAATTCTGCATCCTTTACATTACAATGAAGATTTTTGCGAAAAACTTATTCCCCAAGATTACTTATGGATTGTGTTTATGAACTGGGGTTTAATATAATGTTCTATTGCCAATAGCTTACTCTATTTTCCTCTCTCTTAGATCGAGATTCTTATGTATTGCCAGCAGACCAGTCGACAGAAATTATTATATCAAGCTCTGAAGAATAAGATTTCAATTGATGACCTTTTACAATCCTCCATGGGCACAACTCAGCAAGCCCAGAACACTACTAGTAGCCTCATGAACCTTGTCATGCAGTTCAGGAAGGTGAGTTTTGGAAAGCCTATCATTCTGAAACACTTGTCAAGAAAACATTTATCCACATTCTGTAATGCATGATTAACAGGTTGCATTTGGTTAACTTACTTAAGCCCTTCCTCCTTTGTTTTATAATTTGCAATGGTAAAATTGCTACTTTGTGTAGTACAATTTATAGTCTGTTGGAAAATTGAGTATTTTGGCAAGATAATATACTGTATAAGAATGGGGAAGGCCTGTACTAAAAGAATGTATGTTGCAAATTAGAGTTTACAAATTGTTCACAACAATCAGTGTGGAATAGTGGTTAGATGTTGAACTATGACTGGAAAGACTCACATTTATATTTCAATTTGGTTGTGAAGTTCTCTGAGTGACTGTGGCCCAATATCTGGACAGATTGCACTGCCTTGTTCAGAATTGATTCGTAATTGGGAATCTCATGGATTGATAGCTCCTTTTGTAATCCAACCTCTCAATTGGATTACTGTAGTTTGCTGTATGTGAGGCTGCCCCTGAAAATCATCCGGTAGCTACAGTCTCCAGAATGCAGAGAATCAAGAATTTGCAGCCACTTCTTGCTTCAATGGCTTAATACTTTTACTCTATGAGTTGTGCTGGTTGACAGTTGGCTTTGGGGTTCAATTTAAAGCATTGGTTGTCACCTCCAAAACCTAGATATCTTACTGCTCTCAGCATTATTGGCCCTTTCAGAAAGATCCAGATAGACAGGGCTCTCTTTGGGATCTTACTTTGAGAGATGCTATCTTCAGGAACACAAAAATGAACCTTCTCTTTTACTGTCCCCTTCTCTGAACATTCCCCCCAGAATTAAAGAATTCCCAAATTTATCAGGATTTTGTAGCTTTTCTATGAAGCCTCTCATACATAAATATGGATTCCTGTACAATAAGTGATTATTTATATTATTGTTTTATGAAGTGAGAATATATGATGTTGTTAGATATGTTATTGTTGTTTTGCGTTATTTTATTCCTTTTTACTGATAAGGTATATTTTATTTGTGACTGAAGTGGCATTGACTGATGAAAAAAATCTCTCTCTCTTACCCTGTTCTGCTTTACAGAGTAACTATGAGAACAGATAGAGAAATAATCATGTGCTAATGTGTCTGTTTTGAGGAAAAGCAGAGCAAAAGAATAAAAATTGTTCCTGTATTTTTCTAAACAAATAAATGTCAAATAATTATTTTTGTAATTTTATCACAAAATATTTATTATTATTGTTGTTGTAATAATTATTACATTTCCATACAGGTCTGCAATCATCCAGAGCTCTTTGAGCGACAAGAAACATGGTCTCCATTTCACATTTCATTAAAGCCATATCAGATTTCAAAGTTTCTCTATCGCCATGGGCAGATCAGGGTGTTTAACCATTCACGGGACAGGTAAGCCATATTATATTCTGTTCATTTTTTTCCAGTGCAACCTATAGAGTGCATTTTTTTTCAATGCAACTTCATCAATTATTGCTCTTAACAAGAGATCTGTAGCTCCTTCAGCCCCTTCTAGTGTTATGCTAAAGTGGGCTCATAGCTTAGCTGAATAGGAGCACAGTATATACTTCCAGGCATCTCAAGAGAACGATTCTGGCGAAGAACCTAAAGACAACAATATCCCAATTCTTAGAGCGAGAATAGGTGACAAAGCAAGTTTGAACTCAATTTAAGTAAGTATATTATATTTACATATTTACATCCTAAGATTATAAATCTTAATTAATTTCCAGGTGGTTGCAATTTTTACTTTCTCCTTTTGCACCAGACTACATTCAACAGTCTCTTTTCCACAGAAGAGGTAAGTTAATGGATTGGGAGAACATTAGGTTTAAATTAATTCATATCACTTTACCTAAAATGACAAGAATACATTAATTTTCAGAAAGCCTTAATTTTCATAATAATCTCAGGCTCATGTGATCTTCTGCTCTAGAGAGAAGGTACAGTACAGATATTCTTTAACTACCATAATTGGGACCAGGAACTTGTTGAGTGAAGCAGTCACTAAGTGAAATCACAACTGGGCTTGTGGTTTTCCTTCATCGTTCTTTTGCTTTAAAGACCTGAAAATGTCCTAAATGCAAGGATTTATTGCAAAATTACTTTTTCATCACTGTCCTAACTGTGAATGGTCCACTAAATGAGGACTACCTGTAATTGACTGGGACAAAGTTGTAATTAATATTCCCTCTTACATCTTTTTTGTCTTTTAAGCAATAGATTGTTTTAATGATGAAAGATAAAAAAATGTGAGGCAAGGGAGAGATGCAGGTAGTCATGTACAAGACAGTTTTTATCAAGTTGATGTGGCAGGAGCCCATTTTAGTCATTATTATATGTTACAGGTGCTGAGAAAGGGAGTTGTTTCTCTTTTCTACGGTTTATTGATGTTTCTCCAGCAGAATTGGCAAACCTCATGCATAAAGGACACCTAGCCAGGTGAGAAATCTTGAACTATTGGCACATTTCGTTTAAGTAATTGTAAGAATAAATTTTTTAAAAAATATGAATACAGCCCATTGCAAATTGGGTGCATTACCCATTGCATGAACAATATTTTTACCAATATCTGGATATCATTTATACTCTCATTTCCTATACTTTAAAATATTGTATTTGAATGATCAGTTCTTGAAATTGAGCAAATATGTGTATGGCATGAATGTAGGCCAATTATACCAGTTGTGCACTAATATTCCTATAGATCTTAGCAAAAAAGGAATTTGCACTTACAAGAAACTATCCTGCAAAATTTCTTTTTGAATAATTAAGCTTCTAGGCTTTTGCTTGGGTCAGGCTAAACCATTCTGTGTCTATTTGTTACCAAATATGTACTGTTCTCTATAGAACTATATGTTAGCTTAACAATATTAATCATTCACTATTTGCTAGTTTTAAAATCACCTTTCTGCTTATAACACATGCATATAACTTTTGGTTGGACTTCAGAATTAAAAGGCAGATTGAATGGTTAAACGTTGTGCCAAAATAGCTGTTCTCTTATATTCATGTTTTAAAAATAATAATTCATTAAGTATTTCCCCCCCTTTTGCATATATTTAATACTTGACTTAACAACGACAGTAACTACTGCAAACTGTATAGCTCAAGTCCCAAATATCTGTTGGAAGACAAGGCAGTTGTTAAGTGAATTTTGCCCCATTTTATTGCCTTTCTTGCCACAGCTGTTAAGCAAATCACTGCAGTTTTTAAGTGAATCATGTAATCGTTAACTGAATCTGGCTTCCCCATTGCTTGTTGGAAACCAGTTGAGAAGGTTACAAATGGTGATTACATGATTATAGGACACAGTGTAACTGTCATAAATACATGCCAGTTACCAAGCTTCCAACTTTTGATCACTTGATCATGGGGATTCTCCAATGGTTGTGTGAAATACGATCAAAAATATTTTTTTTCAGCATTGTTTTAATTTCTAACCAACTATACAAATGATTGTAAATCGACTATTTCATTTCTGTTCAAAAGGTATGAATGTATACTTCTTTTCCCCAGATGGTTAGCTCTTTTCCTGTCTCTGAAAGCCGCCTACAGGCTCCACCACTTTCGATTCTGGAAAGAGCCAGAAAAAGAAGACCAGCATCAGTCTAGATATCTGAAGAATCAAGATTTTGTGCTGGATGTCAGCTTCCCACTCTCCCCACCCAACTTGCACAGCTGCACTTTGCTGCAGGTGTGTAACATCTTCATTTCTGTGCAAGGGAAAATACTTTTAATTCAACTAACCATCAGGAATTCCTGCTAAAGTGAATATCCTCTATCTTAAATTTTAAATTTAAATTAAAAATCTTAAATTTTTCCCAACTCATCAATTTAAACCACTCCAGAAATCTCAGAATTAAATAATCTGATCTACAACTCTTGTTTCAATATTCAGTATTCATTCTTTAGGTGTCATGCTCCCTAGCAGCAAGGCACATGGAATGACATTAAGAACCACAATTCCCTACTATCTATTTAATGCATATGTACTAAAAATATGTCTCTTAAAATTGTATTTAATTTCTGTGCAGCAATCAGAACTGCATGTTGTATCAAAGAATCCTAATACCTTTCCTATCAAGTTTTTTTTTTAGGAATGTTGTATTGTAATGTTGTTCCATTTTTGGAGCTCTTCATCTCCTACAAAAAATAAATTTAAACAGAGACCAGTGGCCTTAGAATGTCAGAGCAAGATAAAAGTTTCATACTTCAAATGAACACATTTGGTCATTACTCATTTTTGGCATTTCTTAGAATAGAATTGCTGTAGTAAAACATTGTCCACATTTTGGAAACCTTTTTGAATTTTATCATTTTTAGGGCCTTGTATTCACAAGCCACTGTAAAGCAGTAATTGGCCACTCAGATTACATTGTTCATCAACAGCCAGCTACCTCATGGAAACAGTATTGTCAAATCACAGAGCTGCCGTCCTTTCTGTCCGTTATGAGCCCACAGGTAAGTCTTTGTTAACCCTTTGTGAACCCATTTTGAAATATTTCTATGTGAGGAATTGTCTATGTTCAACGCTTTTAATCTCAGAATATAAATTTATAAATGTTCTTCAAAAGACAGCTGCCTCATTCTTTTGATCATTTTGGTGGCCATTTTATGTTCCTCTTCCTGCTCTGAATATCCATTCAGATAGGCCATATAGAGGTCACTATGATTTTTTTTTAAGAGTACTGCAGTCATTCTGATACTAACATTCTTTTTTTTTTTTAAAGCATTCTGTAATAGGCTGACCTTTTTCATAACAATCTCACAGACCCTTGATACTTTTGTTAGGATACTCAGCTGAGTTATAATTTGCTCATTTTTCAGCAGCAAACTGTAAAGTTAGCATGTGTAAAGACTATGGCTAAAGTCATGTTTTTATGCACAGCTGCAAATATAGAAGTTTATATTAAGTATCTTAAGTTTTTAACTTCTGCAAAGTAGGAAAATAGCACACACAAATTTCTATAAGATTTAGGATCCTTTTTAAGGCTTGTGTCTATGTTTAATTATTATCAATCATCATTGAAGTTTTTAATAATTCTTAAAATCTGAAAAGTATCTACTTAATTCACATGTTATCTCAGTTTGTTTGCTACGACAGTTTTAAATCAATTCCTGAAATAGTTTTTATGACTGAAGCATTTAACATTGTACCTAGTTAGCTCTTTATGTCAATACAGTTGAAATCCTTAATCTGCTCTAGAAAGATAGTTCCATTTAGAGGGGACACATGAATAGAATGGAATGGAGAAGGAAGGCACTGGGTGCACAAGTGGCCCTCAATTATACCCAGGCTGGAGGTGGCAACTCCCAGGCAGGGGTGGGTGCATTAATGCCCCTTGAGGTTGTGACAGGGTTGGAGGTGGCTGCTGCTAGGTGGATGAGGATTTGAGCAACTTGTGATCTTCCCTGCCAGTTTCCCCATTTTGACTTTGCTTGTGGGAAGCTGGCTGGGAAGGTTGAAATGCCTACCAGATGCGCATAAGATGTTATAACCATCACAAGTGCAAGTGGGTTGCCAAACACCCAAATCATGAGTACCTGGGACAGCTGTAATTTGAGGACTGGTCATAGGTATTATTCATTCATCACTGTTGTTATTTTGAATGGTCACAGGATGAGTGGTCATTTATTGTTCTTTATGTCCTGTCTTGAGCAAACATTTGAGAATTCCTGTTTCAGATGTAATCTCTGTTCATTCACATATATTGAAAAAACTGATGTTGAAAAGAATGATTCTTTTTTACATCACAGTTTTTTCAATATATGTGAATGAACAGAGATTACATCTGAAACAGAAATGCTCAAATGTAGTGAAAAATTGGATAGCATTGTTCAGTTGGAAAATTGTGTTCTTAATGCAGTTTGTGAAAGCTGTTCTAATTTCTTAGCTATAGATGGCAGTATTGTATTGTATTGTCAGATGCCACACAGTTTTTTTTTAGTCCTGGGTTTAGAGTCAGAAGTATTTTTTTTTCATTTGGAGCTTATATTCAATTTTAATGAAAATGTGTTTGTATACTCTGCCTCATTGGTATTGTATTTTCTCAGCAAAATAAGGAGCATCAATATTTCTTCTTGTACTATATTGTCCTGGCAGTGTAGTTAAACATATTGTGCCTAAGTAAAGATAGGGTAGGCATGCTCCAGATCCCTTCCCTGAAGTTCTGCTAGTTAGTGGGACCTTGGAAGTATGCCTTTTCTCTGGTTGCCCCAAACCTATGCAATAGCCCCCCTCCACATCATTTGACAGATCGCTACCCTTTTAGCCTTTCAGAAGACCTGGCTTTTTACCGAGACATTGGGATAGGACAGGAAAAAATGGAATAAGGATAATTGGATCTTTCTCCAGAGCATCATAAGGGGATGATTAAGACACAAGTTTTTGGTTTTATCATTTGACCATTTTATTGCTTTATGCTTATGTTTTATATTTCCTGTTTTTATTGCTGTCATGAGCCATCCAGAGTTGCTTTAAGAAAGGTAGCAATAGAAATCAAATAAATCAAGCAAGCAAGCAAGCTCCGTTATTAGAATAAATTACAGTAATGATTGTGAGTAGTTTTTTTTAATGTATTGATTTTGAAGAAGAGATTAGACAATTATTTGTCTGAAATATTATAGGTATAGAAGGTTGTACTGGAACACCTCCAAGGACTCTGTTATTATCCAAAAATTCTGGACAGAATTTTTCAATTATTGATTTCACATGTGAGCCCCTCTTGCATTCTGTTTTGATTATCTCTGCCATACATTATTTGGAATGGGAGAAAAAAATTGCCCACCTAACTTTGGCTCTTTATTTTAATTTTCAGTAAATGCTCACCTCTTCTATCTCCCTTCATAACATGTTTCTGTGAACTTAAGGTATCAGAATTCTATTTCTTATCCAAATAACTGAATGATATGTGATAAATTATTTTAATTCTAGTCATTAGTGTTCTTTATTTTGTTGCATATAAAATTGAATAATTTAAAGAACAGTATTCTTAAATAGAGTGTTTATGTCAATATAACCAAGGGACTCCCTTCTTGTTAGTAAACTTTTGATGAATAACAGAGTTTTATATGAGAAACATACTCTGTTTTTGCTTGACTAAGATATACATATAGATAGTCCTGATTGCAAGTTCCACTGTTCTCTTTATCATTGTCATTGCATCTTATGTCCATCTTGTTGTTGTTTTGGCCTTCAGCTTTGAAAATATATGTGTTTGGGAACAATAACATGTTGTACAGGATGATATCACAGACTTGCTGTTTAGCCTGTTAAAGAGAGATAAGAGAAGGGTGTGTGTGTGTGTATGTGTGTGTGTGTGTGTTTTCAATAAAAGCAATCTTGTCTTCTGGAACATATTCCTTATCTGGAAACTATTCAGCTTGGAGAGTTTGCTGTTTGCTGCTATCTGGATGAAGCAGAATGTTAGCCAAAGATTAAAATGATGGAGATGGTCCAAGATGATTAGTTTGATATAAAGTTAGATTCCTGTGTTGGCAATATATTTACTTTAGCTAAATAATTTATACTGAAGTTGTCAGCGAAGAAAGTTGTAGTACAGGAAGATAAACTTTTGTTCCAACTTATTTATTTCAGAGATTTAAAGAACGGCTGATTCTATGTGATTTTGGGTGCTTTATATAATTACTCAGAACAGTAAAATAGAGAAACAGATGATTCCCTGTCCCCCAAATGAAATGGCATAAATTTGTTACCACCCTACCCTGGGACCTGGGAGAATAGCCAGGTTTTCGGTACCTTGGAAGATAAGGGTAAGAACCAAACAGGTCAATTAAAACAGTATTTGCAAAGTTATGGGAGATAGATCAGTACTTCCCAAAGATTGCATAATAGTGTATGATCACTTGGCAATAAATAATAAAAAGAGCATTGTTGCTGGTACAAAATATTTATTTACAAAAGTTTTGTATTCGTAAGATTGTTGGGTTTTAGAAAGTTCATTGCAGCCAAGACAAAGATTTCTTGCTGTTTATTGACTGTTTCATACTCAGCTCAGATCATAGTTATGTAACATGTGCTTTAAGTGGAATTAGTATCATATTAAAACTATGGCCCGACCCAGAACTGAGCAGAGCAATTCAGGATCCTAAATCACTGATTCTTCGTTGAATATTCAACTAGTATTCTCAGTTGAACAGCAAGATATTCCTCAGGAAACAATGTGTTGATATATGTCATTCTTGAAACCTTTCTTCCTCTTAGGCTTCATGCAATTTTACCCAGTATTCCCATCACTATAATCTTTTATGTTCAAAATAATTTTCTTCTCTTTTTATTAGATCTCACTTTATGCTATTATCTTGCTATTTAACATGTTGCTCATCAAACTCTTTTCTTTGTTCTGTAGTTTTTAGTATATTATAAGATCTATAAGCAAGAGATATATATTCTTGGATTCTGTTCGCTTATTGGATGCTGAAATCTCATAAGCATCAAATAAAAATTCCATAAAAAAAGAAAATACCTTTATTAAGACTTGGTCTAGTTAACTTTGTAATATCTCTTGCTTGAGCTCTCACTTGAAAGATCTAGAGGGCATTCAATTATCTCATAATTACTTTGCTTCTGCATTCTGTTTCTAAGGACCAGTCAGATTTTTTTTTTCATAAAATCTAGAATAACTTTAGCCTTTTGATTCACAGGTAACAGCTGTTCCTTTGGATTTCTATTGCAATGATCGCAGTGCAGAGTATGAGCGTAAAGCACTTAAAGAAGGAGGAACTCTTGATGCAAAGCAATGTGTGTTTTATGGAGCGCCTGAATTAGCAACTAGCTGGCTAAAACGATGCTCTCGGTTGTTTCCTGAAGCCCCAGGAGGACTATTGGGGCTCAAGCCTCCAAACGGCTGGTCTTTCATCAGGATACCAGGTGGTTTTCAGTTTTGTAATTCAGCATATGCTATAATCGCTAAAAAAAGAAACTATTGCTTATGCCATAACAATAACTAAGTTAGGAAATGATTTTTTTTTTTTAGGAAGAGGCTTCTTATAAAGATAGCAAAAATATGAAAGTAACTTCATAGGTTATTCTCTTCTGACATTAACATTATGAAACTATAACTCTTTTGTCACTCTTCTGTGCTCCAATTTATCCCGTTTTCTGGCTTTGCTCTTGATGAATTGCACCTGCTATTTTATTTTTATTTAAAATTGTGGTAAATAAGAATTTTGGTATAGAGTATTTTCTTTATCTTTGGCAGATAAATCTGTAGAACAAATAAAGGTGTATTTTGTTTCTAACATGCACATGTATCAGTATGTGCAGGTGAATTGTAAAACAGCATGCAGTTCATTCCATTCCATTTTATTTATTTTGCCATTTGTACTCTGTCCTTCCATGCCAAAGTCTACTCAAAGCTTTATATAGTATAAACATTATCTTGAGCAAGTATACAATGAATTTGAAAAGAGATATTTCTTGATGCACATTCACATACATACCAATGTTAGCAGATCAAAGGTTGATATGTTAGTAAATTTGTAATATTTTTTGTATTGTCAAATTACTCCTGCAGCTTTTTAATCAGTGCAGATCAATTAACATATAATAGCTGATTAAGGTGAATTGGGAATAAGTAGATTTGAATAATGATCATAGATGCAAAAACAAGAATGGAATAAATGTATCTTAAAATAAAAAAAGTAAAATTTAAAAATGGTGCACAACATTCTAATTCATTGCTGGCACATTTTGGATGGTATTTTTTTTAACTGAGACAAAATATCAGGTTGGTAGCAGCTTTTCCATCTAACAAAATCTGTTAAAAGACATTAGTACATTACAATAAATAGTGTACAATGGGAGGTCTTATTTCTGTTTCATTGAGTAAAATACAAACTTTATACAAATTCTCCAGTCATATTTTCTCGTGATATTTCAAAACATAGTTGTAGTACAAAACTAAAATAGTAAAACTGCAGAGAAAAGAAAATACTAAGCGAGAACAAATTGATATTAAGGTAATTTATGGGAGTTCATTGAGAATAGTAAAGAACTATTAAGAAAGAAATAGTATTGAATTAAATTCAGGTATCAGTGGGATTATGCTTGGTGTTGAAATTGAATCAAAGAACAATTCAGTATGCTGTAGATTTTTAACTCAAGCTGCAAAGTTGCAGTGATTATACAGGGGAGCAGCAAAACAGCTGCTGTTGCAGTTAACTCTGCCCTTCTCTCTCAATCACTGTTCCCTATTACGATCACTGTGGGAATCTCTTAAAGCCTTTCCTGTTCTTTGAAAGAAAAATGGTCTCAGATTAAATGGCAGGAAGTGTCTGAGTCCTTTTTGCATCGATAAAAAGCACCAACTTCACTGGCTGTTTACTATGAGAGCGAGTTAGTTCCTCACTGACCCCATTGTGCCCTGCGGACCACTAAGAAAGGAAGGCAACTGCTGGAAGCCAAGTTTTAGCATTTTTGACTATCTATTTTTACATTATTCTTAATGGTGTTTTTTGCACAAAGAAAGCCTAATTTCTCCCTAATTTGACAGTCAAGTTTGATTTAACCCAGCGAAAATTCTTCTTCCTTTGGATGAACTGAAGACAGACTGAGTCATTACTTAATGGTACAAATTTGTGTCGTGAAGCAGATAGATTATCTTTGTCAACTATTACAAGTATTGTACAGAAAACAAAAGGTCTTTGATTTATAATGTATATTTTTACACTGAAAAATTACACACAGAAGTCATTTTTACTGGAAGCAGATAAAATAGGGTCAAAAGGATAAAACCTTCCCCAGATAGAAGGTTTTTCACTCATTGAACGCTAACTCCAGATTTAAGGTGTGATTTTAGTAAACCTTATTGAATTATATGTAACAGGACAAAAATCATGTTATATTTTCCTTTCTTCCTTTAGACAAAGAGAGCTTGATCACGGACAGTGGAAAGCTTTATGCTCTTGATGTTCTATTGACAAGGCTAAAATCTCAAGGACACAGAGTCCTTATCTACTCTCAGATGACACGGATGATTGACTTATTGGAGGTAGGATTATCACCTCTACAGTGGGAATGTTAGACTTTCAGTGGGAATGTTAGGAAAAGAATAGTGATTTATGAGCAGAATTATCTTATTTCTAGGACAGAATTAGTACCAGTAGCTATTACAGTGGGATTAATAGTATAGGTAGGTAGTCCTTAAGTTACAACCATTCATTTAGTGACTGTTCAAAGTTACAACTGTAAAAAGAGGCTTATCATCGTTTTTCACACTGATAACCATTGCAGCATTCCTGTGATCATGTGATCAAAATTTGACATTTGGCAACCGACTCATATTTATGACGGTTGCAATGTCCCATAGTCATGTGATCACCCTTTGTGATCTTCTGACAAGAAAAGTCAATGGGGAAGCCAGCTTCACTTAACAGCTATGTTATTAACTTCACTCCTGCAGTGATTCACTGAACAATTGTATCAGGAAAGGTCGCAAATTGGAACAAAATTCATTTAACAACTGCCTCACTTAGCAACAGAAATTTTGTGCTCAATCATAATTGTAAATTGACCTGTAACCATAACTATGTTTCATATATTCAATCCTGGCTGTTTTCTTTTTATTAAAGAGCCAATGGATTATGTTCTAAATGAATTGCTTTGATGAACATTCAGGTATTTATCTTTGAGTTGAATATTTGGGTAGTGTACAGATTTTATTGTCTTTGTCATTCCCAGTGGATCAGAAGATGACTCAGTGTTTTAGTTGCCTCAGTAAACATTTTTTTTCCACTTAAGATGGATTTTATTATTTTACAAAATTAGTGTTTCTGATGTCACAGTGACCGCTTCTGCTCCACGGGCTTAGTGAAAAGATGTTCAAGTGATTTTAATAGAAACATTCTATTAATATTTTATTAGTATCTCTTTTTTTCTATTATTTTGGCAAAAGTTCTTAAAGCAGCATAATTACTGTTTTGTTGTTAAGATCCTGAATAATTAAACGTTTTTTTTTTAAAAAAAAAGTTCAATAGCCTAAGTATTTATTGGTCCAGATATTGCAGAAGAGCTAAGATACTACATTAAGTCTTGATTAGCCTCATCCCTTTTCTTTACTCCATGCCCATATTCAGCTCATTTAAGATAAATTCCTCTTTTTTCAGAGAAAGCTAAACTTATTTTCTGATAGGTGATAAAAACTTTTGGAATCTGTAAAACTAAACATTGACATGCAGTGCCTTCCTTCTGGACACTATTCCCCTGGAGATCCATCTGACCTCTGCCCTGATTCCGCTTAAAATTAAAATATTTAACTGATTCTACATGTAAATTTGAATGTTTTTTTTTCCTGTTCTCTGGAGTCTCTTAATTCTTTAATTTGTTATATTGGTTCTTTCTGATTTTAATGTATGTTGTTCAGAGTTTTTATGTAATCAGACAACTTTATAAGTTTTATAAACTTATATTTGCTAGGTGATATGCAAAGGTTTGAAATAATCACGTAGCCAGAATCTCGGGTCCTCCAGGAACCAAATGTATACCATCCCTTTACAAGAAAATGACTAGGTTTTATTCGAGTATTAGGAAAAGAGCACACGAAGAATACTTGTCGTGGTCCTTGATAATGGTAGCACTAAAAAACAGCTTCAATTGGCAGAAATTTGGTTAGCTGTGTCAGTGAAATCCTGTATATTATCCAGTATTCTGTTTTATTTATAGGCAAAGTTAATTGTTAAAATGGATAATTTTAAAGCAAATCTACTTTGATAAGTACAAAATTATTTTCAGTCCAATCTTGTGGTTTTGATTTTAAATAAGAATTTGTTTTTATTTTGGGTTCTGGTTTTGGTTTAGGTAACTTAAAATATGAGCATTTCATAAACTTGATCTTAAAAATGTTTTCAAATGTACCCTAAACACCATTAATATGAGTTTTTTTATTGAAGATTTTTTCAAACAATAGAACATGTTCATCTTCTATGATCATTCATTTAAAGTACATATAATACAAAATAAAAACTATTGTGTTCTTGGCAGTGAGGTTTAATTTTGAACATTTTTAAAATAAGTGTTACTTCCCAACACAGATACTGTACTCATAATATTTTATGCAGCTCCATTCTCTAGGAACGACTATAAGCGTTACAAATGTCAAATGGACTGGAGCTTCTTGTTTTTTGTTGTTTAGGAATATATGGTTTATAGGAAGCATACATATATGCGGCTAGATGGCTCCTCAAAAATTTCAGAAAGAAGAGATATGGTAGCTGACTTTCAGAACAGGTATGTTCCCCCTCCTCCTATTTAAATATAGTAATAATGTGTTGACAAGTGCTTACCTAATTCCTACGGAAGAAGCTTGCACCCTTTACATAAAATTTTTGTGTTGAGACTTTTCTATTTTGCTGAATGGGCCAAAGCTCATTGTTCTATTTCATTAACGTATAAAGGGCTTCTCTTTCCCCACTTTTATTACATTAACAATCATTCTAACAGCAAACATGAATATTGTGACTGTTGAGAGCCTCTGAAAAGGAAGAGAGGAATGTCAGCCTATTAACAAATATATGATTTGCAGAACTGTAACTTCTTGTAAAAAAATGTCATGCAGCCAAGATCCATAGAGCAATCCAGTGAGGGTAGTTGCATAACCACTATGATAGTGACACGAGGAACATTTTAACTTCATGCTACTGTAAATTTGAAATGCTCCATTTCAAGGTTCGAGATTCTTGTTTTGAGCTTGCCACAAAAACTTGATGACAATTGATGTGGGCAGTGCATTTCTCCCCCCTGCCCCATTTTTGTTACTATTAAAATAAGAAGAATAAATGTATTTTGCTCTGGCTTAGCATATTTACAATGTTTTGTATCTTGAATTTTCCACCAAAAACATAAATAATGTGGAAGCATAGGAGCCAACATTTCAAACTAGCCACTCTGCTGATATCACTGCAATGTCACTGTGCTGTTTGCAACACTTAAAATCCCCTCCCCACAAAAAAATTATGTTTCATCATGGGAATTCAAGTTATAAAGCAATTAACGAAAGACACTACAAGAGTTATTCATTGTATTAGGATATGCTTTCAATCTAATGTAAAATTTGACAAAAAATTCACAGGAGGAGTTAAACCTATTATTTGAGTTATACCTATTGTTTTAAACTATTACTTGAGATGGAGAGAATATTTGCCCAGAATGGATGCATTCACTCTGTTGAGTGTTTTCTTTCCTAATTGGGTTTTCAGAAGTTAAAAAACTGCACTGTTGAGAATACTCATTTTGCTGCAACATGATTTTAAAATGTGGGCCCTTTTAGAGTCACGGAAATGGATTGAGGAATCACTTGTCCTTAGAAGATCATTGCCTACCTTTGTTTTACATAATTGATGCAGAAATCTGTTTCTGCATTAAATGGAGCTTACTCCTTTTTACATGCATTTAGAACTCTAGCCTATACTGTTTTATTAGAAGAAATATAAATATGTATAATATTTTGATTCCTGGCGGTCATGATGTAAGAATGCTTGTGCAGTAAAGTGATTATTACAGCTCTGTTTTTTTTCCTTTTCAATAGGAATGATATTTTTGTTTTCTTACTAAGCACGAGAGCTGGTGGTTTAGGCATTAATCTTACTGCTGCTGACACAGTAAGTAAACAGATTGGTTCAATAATTTTCAGTAATTGCATTCAGTTGACATTAAAGTAGTCTGCACCCATTAATTAAGGGTGCAGACCTAGATTTTTCCAGATAAGAGCTGGAATTAATCTCATTAGTGTAATAGCATATTATTTCTACTATAGCTTTATGTGAATGATAGTATCAAATTATACCAATACTAAAAATGAGAATTTTAATATGAAAAGCACTGCCACGCAGAGGACATCTATGCATTAAGTTTATCTAATTCTCAGTAATAACACTTCTTTCTTTAGCATTTCTATTATATTATTACAAGTTATATTAAGGCAAAATAAGGGTTTTTTTTGCTTATGATGAACAAGCAGGAACAACTTTTCAACATTTTCTCGCAGAACCTGAAGAATCAACATTATAACAAAATGCTTAATATCTAAGAAATAGCTATAATAACTTCCTTTCTCCTGTTTATTTGTACTGTTAGTTCCAACTAACTTTACCTTCTTCAAGGTGAAGAAATAGGTAATGTTCTGGTGATCTTTCGCACCAATAAGTGATCACCAAAGATCATAGTCATATGCCCTTCTTTTTCTTCCATTGTTCATGTTTTTGAACTGATAGAAATTCTTTACTGGCAACAATCGCAGATCTGCGTTGATTTTTTTCTGAAGTCATAAATATGTCATGACAGAAGAAATAAAAGATGTGTAACAATTTGCATCTTCCATGTATTAACTTTAAGACAATAAAGTTTCATCCTAAAAACTCAATAAATAGGCCAGTATCCTTGTGACTAATTTTAAACATAATCCCTATAGTGAATTGTAAGATTGAGTTAATTTTGTATATGTAACTTGTTTAAAAAAATGTCCTGACAGGTCATTTTCTACGATAGTGACTGGAATCCAACAGTGGATCAACAGGCTATGGATCGAGCTCACAGATTGGGTCAGACAAAACAAGTCACTGTGTATCGACTGATTTGTAAAGGCACTATTGAGGAGCGCATCTTGCAAAGGGCTAAAGAAAAAAGTGAAGTAAGAGAGCAGAATATTAATTATATATGAGATAGCTGGAAAATGTATTCTGGCTATTGAAATGGAAGCCATTTGTCTCTGGTGAGAGGAAATTTTGTCCGATGGGAAGACAATTACAGTATGAAGAAAAGTATATTCGTTTATTTAAAAGTTCTGACTTACATAAACAGCTGTGTGGAAACCTATCATTTGATAAAACCTTGTGGCATTATTTGTAGACAGTTTTCTCTATAAAGTAGCCGATAACTGCAGATTACAAGATCTTAGTCTCAGGAACCTGTGGCCATTTTCCTTTTTCCACAAGCTGTTCTTCCCATAATGGTCAGTTGCCCAGGTATATCTACCCTTCCTTCTTGCTTAGTTGTGGATTTTACTACGTTTCCTAGGCTCTTCATGGCTTTTTCATGGCAGCTTCTACAGAGTGACTTGCTCAGCTGGTGATAAAGGGAGTCAACCGAATTTGTTACTGGCTCATGCATACTAGCTCATGCATCTGTTGTATATAACTCTTTCATGGTCTTGGTGAAGGAGCCTTTCATTTATGCTATTAAAGCTAATGTTACTTACAGATTCCAAGCAGCAAGCATGAGGCAATATTATTGTCCAGCAGGCCTCTTCATCAGAGATTTCAGAAAGCAATCTGGGTGGCATGGGTATCCAGTGGCATTATCAAGAGGCCTTTCTATAGAGATTGTGAAAGAATTGTGCAGAATGGAGTTGCCAGAAGAAGCCATGTGGCACAAGCAGGATGATACTCTCTGTTACCATAAGTAAATGAGTCACTGAAGAAGATGGCCAATACTATGAGATTTATAACAACACTGATCCAACAAGATCTGCTGTGATTAAACAAGAAGGAGAAGCAATATGTGGACTTTACAAAATGAACATGGCAGTTGCCTGGACAAATTCATGCTGTTTTCTTGGCAAGAGTTTTGACACAACCTTCTTCCTAGGTCTGAGAAAGTGACTGACCGAATTACCCAGCTGGTTTAGTGCCTAAGGCAGAATTAGAACTTACACTCTACTCTCCCAGTTTCTGGCTCTTAACTACACCATACTAGTTCTCTTGTACAGGCTATCAAAGTCTTAAACAATGTATATTATACATGTGCAAAAACAGTTCAGTCATTTTGCATATATGGAATATTTGCATATCTATGTCAAGTAGCAAAAAGGCAAGTCCAGAACCAGAGAAACACAAACAAGATGTATTCTCCAACAATTTTTTTCTCTGTTATTTATATTTATTAGTACATATTTGTTAGAAATGTTGAGTTGGTATACATCAGGGGTGTCAAAATTGCACCCTGCAAGCCGGATGCGTCACGTGCTGCCCCTGCCTGGTGTAGCGAAGGGCAAAAATGTCCCGATACGTAACATGACATCACGTGATGTCATTATATGATGCCATGAGTTTGACAACCCTGATATACATATGTAACATTCTAAGGTTGAATTCCAATTTTGATACTTTCAAATATCAATTTGAAACATGTTTGATTTAAGTAAGGTGGTTGCATTGTACCTTTCAGACTATTCCGGATTTACCATAGTCTGATGCTTTTCAGTTGTATTGAACTATAATAGCCTTTGTTTCCTTCAGCCAGAACAACCAATAGATGTGATGATGGGAAATGGTGATAGCTACAATCCAATGTGTATAATGAATAGGTTGTTTAGAACATCAAAGTCCCATTGTTTTTGTGTTGTACACCTGTTTTCCTTTAAAGCTGGATTCTTCTTAAGACTAGAATGAAATTACAGGCTCATTATTCTAGTAATGAGAAGGAGATCTTGCCAAGTACCAGAATATTTTGTTTCTTCCTGTTTATTGGGTTTCTCACAGTGGTCTCACAATTGTTACTGACTTCTCAATGCTCTGTCTCCTTTTATTTTTATTTGAGCCTGAATTTAGTCATAGATGTTTATATGCATATTTGTATATATATTGATAATCATAATAGTAACACATTTATTTCAAATTTTTATTTTATTTATTTGCATCCTGTTTTTATTATTTTTACAAATAACTCAAGGTGGTGAACATATCCAACCTTCCTTTTTCTTTCTATTTTCCGCAGAACAACAACAATCTTGTGAGGTGGGTTGTGAAAGTGCTTGGCCCAAAGGAGAATATATGTTGATAAATAGTCTAGTCTACAATACATTTTGAAAGATGCTTTGTTATGTTATGGTCTCTAAATACTGCCTTAAAATTCAAATGCTTTCTCCAGTATTAATAACCTGGTTTGTTTGTTTGGTTTTTTTTAAGATTCAGAGGATGGTGATTTCAGGTGGCAATTTCAAACCAGACACCTTGAAACCAAAGGAAGTTGTTAGTCTACTTCTGGATGATGAGGAGCTTGAAAAAAAATGTATGCTAAATTCTCTTTCCCACCTAACACATCTGTGTGACAATGTTGCTATTTTTACTTGGCATTTTGAACTAGAATTTGAGGTGGATTAATTTTACTTCAATTTGCTGCAGAATTAAATCTTATTTTGGCATTTGATCTCACTATGCATTCAAGCACTACTGTGGAATATTTCTACATTTGAAACAATGTGAGATTTCCCCCCCTTCTGTCTAAACTTCATACATTTCAAATACAGAAGAAGGACATTTGCTGCTGCTGCTTATCTAGCTAAAACTTAACAATGTAATACAGCCAGAAAGATTCTTAAATTGACATTGTTCTCATTTAAAACATTTAAAAATAGAAAAAGTAGCAGTTTTTCATTTAAAATGAAACCAAGAATACAGTAGCAAGAAAAAGGCTGTCACTGTAAGTCCATCCTATCATTTGCATGTTGGTAAATGTTTATACAAGAGGCATTTTGCATCTCATAACAGCTAATTAAAACATTATTTTCTTGGAGGAACAGATGAGCTATATTTGAAAAGGATGTAGTTAAAGGACTAGGTTGCAGAACTAATACAAACCTGCTTTGTAAACATTAAACTGTTCTACTATTTTACAATTCTACTATTTTACAATGTCATGCTGTTCCTGACATTTTCCTATATTTCTGAACACAGTGCGTCAACGTCAGGAAGAGAAACGACAACAGGAAGAAACAAATCGTGTCAAAGAGCGTAAACGTAAAAGGGAAAAGTATGCTGAAAAGGTATTTTGAATATTTCTTCTCCATTGCTTATATTTATAGCATTAAATTTTACTTTTATCTTCAGAAGCTTATATTGTTTGTTCTATTCAGGTTCATTTTTTTCCTTGTGCTTAATAGCCAGCAACTCAGCCAGAATATATTTTGATGTAAAATCATCGGGATAGAAATCACCAATAGTTTTTAAAACATTTTCTATCATGTATTGCACCATGCAGTCCCACCTCAAGATTTGTGAGCTCCTTCATAGAAAGGGGTGAGAGTCTGGTTATTTTCATTTGATTAACACTGCTATCTAAATACAGCAAGAGAGAGTGAAGGAAGAATTTTCAGTAAGATCAATTTTGCTGTTTGAATGGAAGTTTTCAAATTTTTCAAATACTTGCTTAACTTTAGAGTTAACTTAAGATTTGTACATTGGCAAATAAAGCATCTTGTTATAAAATATTTTTCATGCAAATATTTTTATTAAAATATTAGATACAGTGATTTAATTGTAATAGTAAATTATATCATAATATAATCTAATCTCAGATATGGGACTGGCAATTCACAATTCTAATTGGCACCAGCATTTCTACCACTAAGTGATACAATCGTTAGGTGAAAAATAATGCATCACTTAGCAGTGGCAATTTTGATAGTTCCAGTTGTAGTTGTTAGGCCAGGACCTCATGCTTCTCCTGCTCTTCCATGCTCACTTTGCTTTGACTCACCTGACTGTGTGGGTGCTGCGACAGCCGTAACCTTGAGGACCAGGCATAAATACCATTTGTTCAGCACTATTGTAATGTTGAACAGTCTCTGAACAAATGGTCGCTAAGCAGGGGTGGGATTCTACCAATTTGCACCGATTCTCTAGAACCAGTTGTTAACATTCTAAGCAGTTCAGAGAAAAGGTTGTTAGAAGAAATCACTGGCCTAATCCTGTAAGGAAGTTAGGAAGGAAACATTCTGGTGTTGCTTACAGAAACTGCCTCTCCGTTAACCCTTATTACCTTCTTGGCAGGACTAGACTTCCTGTCTCTGGAACATCTCTGGAGTTTTTTCCCCCTCCTTTGCAGGTACTTTGCTTGT
The DNA here is from genome assembly GCA_015471245.1 of Laticauda colubrina. Classification (NCBI taxonomy): domain Eukaryota; kingdom Metazoa; phylum Chordata; class Lepidosauria; order Squamata; family Elapidae; genus Laticauda; species Laticauda colubrina. Next base: position 45,581,437 of record BLBF01000005.1, on the reverse strand, counting down.
GTGGAGTGACCATTTAAAGTTACAATAGCACTGAAAAAAGTGACTTATGACTATTTTTCACACTTACGACTGTTGCAACATCCCCACAATCATGAGAGGCCAGGCGAGGAGATGCGTGCCTCGATGTGAGTGATATTGAGTTGGCCACGCCCAGCCAATAACATGACCACCAAACCATGTCCACCCAGTCACATGACCACCAAGCCACACCCACCACCTAAGCCATGCTCACAGAATTGGTTGTTAAAATTTTTTAATCCCAGCCCTGTCGTTAAGTGAGTACTATCTGTACTTATACACAAGGCAAATAATCATGATACATGCTTTTTCACACTTAGAGGTTATATCCCTTAAAGAACAGTTGCTAGGGGTAAAGTTAGAGGTCTGTTTTTTCAGGGACTATTGGTAAGTTTTCTAGTAGTACCTTGTCCCAGCATGGGATGTGGAACATGGTAGATTATTTGGTATGATCTACCAGGACTCCTACATTAATTGTTTTTATCCTACTGCTTTGTATTGTTTTGGTGAACCAGCATATTGTTAGCTTAATTTCTAAATATATTTCCAAGCCTCATAATTTCTTTTTATAATTTAATTGCAGAAAAAGAAGGAAGATGAGTTAGATGGGAGAAAAAGGAAAGAAGGCATCAATCTTGTGGTCCCATTTGTTCCATCTGCAGATAATTCAAATCTTTCAGCTGATGGTGATGAGTCTTTTGTTAGTGTAGAGTCTGCAATGCCCAGTCCTTTCAGTGAGGTAAGGATCTCTTGGAACAACTTGGCCATTTCATAAATAAATTTATTAAAATGTATAAACAAATAAGTAAATAAATGTATTAGAAAATACATATATATTCGACATGTAAGTAGAACAAACATTTATATGACTCGTTTAGGAACAAACCAAAAATAAGAAACAAAAGCAAAAGTAAACAAGAGTAATAGAATAGATGATGAGAAGCAAGCCCACTAGCTTGTGTTTTGATGAATGCTTATTGTGTGATTTACATAAATCACTGTGGTGAGCCTCCTCATCCCATGAGAATCACTGTGAAAGCACTATCATAGCTGTGGTGGTGCAGTGGTTAGAATGCATTATTGCAGACTAACTCTTGCCCACAGCCTGGAGTTCGATCCTGATGGGCTCAAGGTTGACTCAGCCTTCCATCCTTCCAAGGTCAGTAAAATGAGGACCCAGATTGTTGGAGGCAATATGCTGACTCTGCAAACCACTTAAGAGGGGGCTGTAAAGCAATATGAAGTGGTATGTAAGTTTAATTGCTATTGCTGTGGCCTTTTTGAATTCCAGAACTGAATTTGTTTATTCTTCCCATTTATAAAGCTGCTCGTGTCAAATATAGTGAATTTCAGAGATAGAGCATATCTGTTTACTTTTAGATTAAATTCAGAAGTTGATGCAAGAATTAATTTACAAAATAGCTAATCTGTGTTCTTTAAAAGTAGGTAAAGTTCATTGAAAAGAAGATAAGTAGTAGTGGCTAAGGAAAGCTAAACTAGGTTAAAACATTGGTGCTCAGAGGGATGTGTTTGGCACAGAGGCAAGTTGTAGAATGAAACTTTGAGTCCCATTGTCATAAAGCATATTTCATTTACTAGTGTAATTTAAACTAACACACATGATTTTGTTTGTGTACGATTTAGATTTCCATCAACAGTGAGTTGCACATGGGTTCCATCCCCCCTGATGAGAGCAGCAATGACATGCTTGTGATTGTAGATGATCCAGCATCTTCTGCACCTCAGTCAAGAGCTACTAACTCCCCAGCTTCCGTCACTGGCTCTGTCTCTGATAACATGAATGGTTAGTTTTTATCTGTAACCTTGAGCTAGTTGGGCTAGGAATAAATGCTGGGAATTCTACGTATATATTGCATATTAGCATGAGATTTGCAAAACATTAGACAAGAGGCAATTCAGAAAAGAATGTGTTTACTGATCTATGATGTTAGATCAGTAAAATGGCATATCCTGACCAATTTTCTATGTCTTTGAGATGTTTACTTGTAAATTAAATTCAGAAGTTGATACAAGCATCTACAGTGAATTACAAGTGGGAGCTGTGATTGGATTAATTCCGCAACTTGGTGCCTTCTGCCAAATCATTTTCTCTTCAACTTCAGTGCCATATACACTAATGAAAAGAATTATAATGTCCTAGCAGAGCATATATGAGTGAAGATACTGTATTTGAGATATTATGTGATCTACCCTGTTTCTCCAACAATATGGCCTCCCCCAATAGGAAGTCCCAGCATGTTTTATAGGCATGAAATGAAATTAAGCCCCTCCCCCCAAATTAAGGCCTATATTAAAACATGCGAAATGGGGGGGGAGTGGTGGTGGGGATTGCCGTTAGGAAGTACTTTTGTTGCACAACCGGATATGGTGCTGCCTGTGTTGACCCCGATACGAAGTACCCCACCAACGCCAAGGTCAACATCCAAGCCATCGCTGCCCGCCTGCCCGAAGATGCAAGAAGGGGGAATTAAATCACCCCCAAAAAGATGGCCTAGCCATTTTTTCGGGGCTCAAAAAAAAATAAGACCCGGTTTCTTATTATATGAGAAACACAGTACTTACTATGGGCTGTTTCCTTGAAGAACATCTAATGTTTTAGGTGAGGTGGGTGGGGGATAAATTAAAAAAAACCCCTTCTTTCTGTCCTGTTTCTCATGCTGTGAGAAACACTTTATACACTTCAATCATACACACAGCCAACTTTTCATCTAAGCTGAAGTGTCCAACCATGGTAGCTTTTTTTTTTCACTAGGAAGGAGTGTCAATTCCTTGGATCATGTTTAGTTCTCCTCTCCTGTACTCTATAAGTTCCTTTTTCAAACAAATAACCAGATTTGTGCATTTAGATTTGGAGATTTGTATAAGAGCATGACAGTATTGGTAATTTTATTTTCAGTCCTTTTGCAAACAATTCCCAATATGTCATTTGCCCTATTTTTGAAACTTTGGGCATTTGGCTCAATACCTTTATTGGGTATATTATTGGGTATGATATGATCCTAAGGGTCCTTGGGGGGGGAGGGTTACTTATAGCAGCCGAGACTTCATCAGTAAAGATAAGAACTTAGTAAAAATAATATTTTTATTGAGACTGTTCTTTTGAAAGGAATATTAATATTTTGGATTTTTTTAGGTCTACATTTATTAAGCAGAGTGAGCTAAGCTTCTATGCACAGAACTAATTAATTTTGGATGTTTGGATAATTTTGGATCTAATCTTGGATTTAGATACAGATCAAGGAAAGCTGGCTGCTGAACTGATATAAAACTTTTATGGAATATTATATTACAACGATAACTCATGCAAACAAGAGATTGGTTCACTGTCTATATAAATTTAATAGCAATTTGTAATGAAAATAGTATAGGGATGAAGCATTCTTATCACAAAATGTTTTCTTAACTAAGAATGTGGTATATCTGCTAACAAGCTAGTTTGGAGAATGACATATCTTTAATAAATTATACATTGTTTATCCATAAAGGAAGATCTAATTAAGCTCATTAGAGACTATTCTGAGACAGTGCTAGATGTTTACACATTGTCCTTTCTTTCTTTCTTTCTTTCTTTCTTTCTTTCTTTCTTTCTTTCTTTCTTTCGTTCGTTCGTTAAGGAATTTCAGTACAAGATTTGCCTGTCACAGGAAGAGGTCATTCAGGTAGAAGTCGAGGTCGGCCCAAAGGTACAAATAGTGGATCCAAAAGCACAACAAAAGGCCGGAGCCGAAAATCAATTGCAGGAAGTGCAGCTGCCATGGCAGGGGCTAAAGCAGGAGCAGCTGCTGCCTCAGCTGCAGCCTATGCAGCCTATGGATACAACGTGTCTAAAGGTAGGCTCTGCACTTGGGGAGTTATCAAAGGAGACCCAATCATGTCTTCCTGAGGGAATCCCTAATATGCATATAAAATTCATGTTTTGATTCCTGAGAAAAATGCAGTTGAGTACAACTGCCTAGTCTTCCAATCCATATCATTTTTTAATTCCTGTATTTTTTTAATTGGAAAGCATCTTCATTGTGGAATCACCTTGCACTAATAACATTTTCTGTCAGCGAAGTAGACAGTGGTTGAACAGACAACATTTGTCGATTTTTTTTAAATTGCATTAAAAAAGGAATAGGCTCAGATGCCTCACATTTCATTAACTATTCTTAAATCTGCTTGGGTTTATCAAAAAGTCAGCAGATGTCTTTCTTTTCACTGAAAGTCATAGTCAGTTATCATGCCTGCAGATTTCATACTGATTTCATACAGATTTCATACTGTGTTCACTTAAACAGTTGTTTCAGATATAATATGTTGAGGAAGTATTTACTATTACTTCTATTACTTTGTGGTGCTCTTTTTTTTCCCCCCGGCTAGGTATGCCTTCAGGTAGCCCTCTCCAGACTACACTTATACGACCTGCTGGACTTTCAGATTTTGGATTATCAAGCACCTCTTCCTCCTTGAGCAAAGGAAACAGTGTCTGTGGATCCTCTAAGAACTTAAGCTTAGCCAGCTCCTTGGCACCAGAAACCCCTATTAGAAAACAATATAAAGGAGCCCATATTTCAGGTGGGCGGTAGTAATTTTGAATCCCTGGAACCTCTCATACATGTTCATACTGGCTTTCAAAGTAGCCCACGCCTACCAGCAAAAGGGTATATAGATGATGCCTTGTTTTCATCCCATGGGGGTGTGAAGATTACTGCACTACTTGTCAAGAGGTGTTTTATGTGCACTTTTATGCATAGTCCAGATTTACTACCCTTTGCAGAATTGTGAGGAAGAGGGTCTGAGACACAGGGGATGCTTGGGCTTAATTTTTCCATTGAGGATTTTTTTTTTTTTGTAGCATCCTACAAATCATGCAGGGAAAGAATCCAACTTCCATATGAGACTGGCTGCAAGATCTCCCCCTTCATTCCTACTCATACCAGCACCCTCTGCCCTCATCTTTCAGGTTTTATGGAATTCAGCTTGGTTTTAAAATAAAAGAGATCAGCATATAAACTTTGGGGGTGCTCTGCAGATTCAGAGGAACCTTCTGCTCTGGCTTTTGGAAGAAGCTGTGGAGAAATAATTGGATGGTTCTAATGTGATGAATAGTGAGATACCATAAAGAATAGAATTCAGGTAAAAGGGGAGTTTTGCACTGTGTCCTAAAAAGGATCTTTGTCAATATCATGCTTCTGGATTACTAGACTACTGTTTTATTAGTCAGCCCAACAGTAAAACAGGTTAGAGCTCTTTGTAATAGCATTGCCAGCTCTGTAATCATAGAGTGGGGAAAAAACGTCAAGGTCGTAATATGCAGGAGTCAGATTCATCAACATCTTTTAAGCTCCCTCAACCCCCAAATGAGTTTATATGGGTTCAAAGGTTTTAAAATAGAATGACAATTTGTGAATGACTGTAAACAAGAACAAATCTGTGAGAGAGAAAACATCACTATTTCTCCTCTCACTGTGCTATAGAAGAGCTTTTGGATGATGATTTAAGTACCACCGTTCACTGTATTACACAAGATGAGCAATGCTGTTTTCTTTCCGTTCTGATCCTAGTTAAAAGTAAAATGTCATTCATTCCAAGTCATTATGTGTGTATGCACATATAGCTGGTCTTATTTGTCAGCAGTGTCCACATCCTTCAGTAGGGTTGGGTTGTCCCACTGTGGTGATCTGGCACTGTATGAGCGCTCTGTAAAATTAGTGAAGCTGTGAGAGATTAATGGTGCCATTTGTGCAACTCTGCTCTGGTATTCCATTCTGAATGCACAGGAACCCTCAGCTTTCGCATGATATGTATATGATCCTCATTGCACTGAGATGAAGGGGGAGGCAGTTCTCTTGCCTTCATATTGATAGTAAGTGGTTGTTGTTTTTTTTCTGGGCATTTCACCTTTCAAGGGAGAACCAGGTTACGAGGTGAAGATCTTAGCTAAGTCAGCAAAGGATTTTTCAGTCTCATGCACCTTGCCTGGCATCCCTTGGTGTAGAGCAAGTGCTTCCTCTTGACTTTGCTTCTGATTTGCACACCTGAAAATAGCAGAAATGAGTTCAGTTAGATTGATTTAAAAGAAATATTTGGAGGGATTAATTGAGGTGGGGAGGGATATTTAAGTTAAATCATGAAGATTTTACCCCGCCACCCTCAGATTCACATGTGTATATACAGTGTTTAGAGGGAATATCAGAAAAAATGCCAAGCCTTTTTTTTCCTCTTTGAATGTGCTGTCTATTTTTATAACTGAACTTGTATATATGTATAAAAAGAGACACATCTTTCTTTTACTAACTGGATAAAAGAATCTTAAATAAAATGGAGCAAGATAATTTTATGTAAATTCTGCTTCTGTGGTTTATTGTTTCCGAGGGGAAAATGATCTGGTGATAGATATAAAAGGATTCCTGTTGTTGACTGCTGCTCTCTTAAATGTACCTTCTTTGTGTGGATTGCCTCAAATATGTTGCAGATTATAAATATAGCAATGTTCTCTGCAAATGTTTTTGTTATTTAACTATCTGCCTTTTAAATATCAAAATAAATGACCATGTGCAGAAGAATATTTTCGCCAAATATAGGGGACCATAAATTATTTATTATTGCTGGTGAAATGGAGTGAACTGTGGTTCCAGACCTATTGGTGACTTTCTTTTCTGTTCATCTTGGCTAGGTAATATTCAGGATGAGGGTTCCCACATTATGAAGCTTTAGGAGGCTTATAGAGGTTAGAGAATACTAGAAATACTTGTGTTCATTGTCAGATCTTTTCATGTGATTGTGTGCATTCTCTTTGCAAAAGTTTTCTCATAAAATCCAATTTAAAGCTTCTCTGAAAAATTGCTCAGATCTCTGCTTAAACACATCCAGGAAGAGTAGTTTTTCTTGGTAATTAGTTCCACTATTTAATAATTTCTAATTAATATTGAACAATGACACCCCTTCAGACGCACTGGGAAGAGTGCTATTTTTTCTCAAAATTTTTTATTTTATTCCATTAAAATATAGAATATATTTTAAAAGAATATCAGAAACTCCCAAAGAAAATACAGTCAATGCATTAATAGTACATACTAGGAAAACAGCCATTTTTTAAAAGAAGAATTAAATCTTGGCTGTACAAAATAATTTTGGTCAATCTCTTCATTATATGAACATATAGATGAGCTGCATGGCCTTTGCCCCAATCTTGACAAAGTTCCATGACACATCTTGAGAAGTGAAGAAATAATTTTATTGTAATAATCCTGACTGAAGAATAAGAGTGCAGCTTTTAAATCTAGTGAATAAAGAAATCTATGTTTAACAAAAACTTGCTCCAGATGTTTCCACTGTACCCTACATCCAATGCCAATTTGAGGTTGTTTTAAAACATATGCCCATAATATCATTTAGTGGTTTACTATTACCCAATGTTTGACGCATTTTATAAAGCCAGATTGCACAAAACATTGAAGATGATGATGTTTGTAATCTACAATCCCAAAACAGTTCTCAGAATTTTTGAACCAGTATTTAACAAAACAGGCAATAACAGGTTCAGCAGCATCTTTATTAGATTTCAACATTACTGTTATATATGAGGCTTTAAAAAAAAAAAGTTGGATACATTATTAAAAAATATCATTACAAACAACAAATATAGGGCCAAAAAAGTAAAACATATCACTGAATAGGATACTAATCAGCATCATATTTTTATCTCATAGTTTTAATAATATGATTCTTTAAGTAGTAAGGGTGGAACAAAATAAATAGTTCATATGTAATATTTAGATCAATATTTTTTTTGAAAAATGATTCATTCCTCTCTCAATGGCCTTTAATTCATCATTGTACATGAAAAAAACAAAAATACTGACTTATTAGATCAGATTGTTGGATAAATTTTATTAAAAGTATTAAGAATAGCAAAAACTAGAGTAAAGAAAGGAAAAGGTACAACAAGAAAAGATAAAAAGAAATACAAGTTTTGGTTTCTTTTGGAAATAAATATCTGATTACCAGATTATCTCTTACTCTATAATTACAAAAAAATATGCCTTTTTTCTTTTATCTAATGTTTTCTAGTCATCAAAGCCACAAATCAAATGTTCAGATTTTTCTGTTTCATACTAAAGTATATACAGGTAGTCCTCAACTTACAACCCCAATTAGAACTGGAATTCTTGTCGCTAAGTGATGATAAAGGTGACTTCACATGACTATATTGTTTAGCAAGGGCACTTCCCATCTTTGTTAACGGAATCCCACCAATCGTTAACCAAGGATGTACCTGAATTCAAACAATTCTGGGCTTGGTCCCTCCCAGCCACAACCCCTCAGAAAGATCAGGAAGTGCCTCCTATTTAACTCCCCACATGCACCTATTCCCCCCCCCCCCATCACTGCCCTTTGAACTGCCCTACACTTTGCCTTGTGGGGCAATAAACAGCCCAGAATTGCACATTTTGGGGGGGCTGTTTCCAACACTGCAGTTAAATGGCGACAAGAAGCCCCCTCAGCTAAGTGCAGAATCTCAGGGCCCTCAGAAGCCCCAAAGGCACGGGTGCAAAGCTCAGTGCTCTGAAAAGCCTCACCAGCATGGCACAAAGTCATAGCACCCAGGAAAGTCTCAGCTGTCCCAACAACTGCCTTGGGATGGGCCAGGCATGACATGCTTGTTCAGCAGTGGGAGCAGAAGAAAGTCAGCGAGACCAGCAGAAGGGACAGAGTGTAGGACATAGGTGAGACCAGATGAGTGGAGGAAGCTGAAGCACCCCTGTGGTCATAAATCCCTGGAACAGTCACAAGAATTTTGATCGTGCGACCATGGGGCGCTGCAATAGCCCTAACTTTGGGATCAGTCATATGTTCAGCACCACCATGATTTCAGTCATAAGTTGAGGACTAGCTGTCAGGAGTTTCCCATCAACAACAAATGTAAATATTGTCTTTTCTCTAATTTGACAACAAACAGTTGAGATAAAAATTTGTTATCGCCTTAGGTTCCTCAGTTCATTTTAATATACGTTATGATCTATGTAATATACCCAGAAAAAGGAATACTGGTGCAAAATTATTGAACAATGGAAAGGTTTAGCTCATTGCTGCATCCCTTCAAACTAAAAGGAATCTTCAGGGACTTTTTACTCATCTTTAGCAGTTTCAAACATTTAGGTTATTGTCCTTCCTTGTAAACTGTTCAGATGTTTAAATTATTTCTGCACCAAGCGATCAAGGTTTAAACATGACTTTTGTTTGTAAATCTCTGAATCTTAACTTGGCAACTGTTTTGGTACATAGTACCCCTTCAGGTGTCTGTAACCTTCTAATATAACCTACTTTCAGTGAACTTTCCCCTCTTTGACTGCCTGCCTACTGATTTCATGAAGTATTGCTGCTAGTGTTCTATTTCTAGGAATAGGCAATTTTCATAGCAGACCGGATAGCTACTCTTTTGGCTGACTGAAGTCTGTAGAGGGTCTAGCTAGTGATATAGTGACAGTGTTATAGATAGCAGAGCCAACTTGTTAAGCTTTTGAAAGGAAGGTGAATGAAGGAGCAAAAATAGTTATTTAACTCTCTTGAATGTTCATTTTTAACAGATTTAACAGATAATCAGAGTCGGAAGGGACCTTGCAGGTCATCTAGTCCAACCCCCCCCGCCCAAGCAGGAGACCCTACACCATTTCTGACAAATGGCAATCCAATCTCTTCTTGAAAGTCTCAAGTGATGGCGCTCCCACAACTTCCGAGGGCAACTTCTGTTCCATTGGTTGATTGTTCTCACTGTCAGAAAGTTTCTCCTTATTTCCAGGTTAAATCTCTCCTTGTTCAGTTTCCATCCATTATTCCTTGTCTGGCCTTCGGGTGCTTTAGAAAATAGCTTGACCCCCTTCCTCCTCCCTGTGGCAGCCCCTCAAATATTGGAAGACCGCTATCATGTCTCCCTTGGTCCTTCCCTTCACTAGACTAGCCAAGCCCAGTTCCTGCAACCGTTCTTTGTATATTTTAGCCTCCAGTCCCCTCTTGCTCTTCTCTGTACTTTTTCTAGAGTCTCAACATCTTTTTTATAAAGTGATGACCAAAACTGGATGCAGTACTCTAGGTGTGGTCTCACTAAGGCTTTATAGAGTGGTATTAGTCCTTCCCTTGATCTTGATTGTATCCCTCTGTTCATGCAACTTAAAGTTGTGTTAGCTTTTTTGGCGGCGGCTGCACACCACTGGCTCATATTTAGCTGGTTGTCCACTAAGACTCCAAGATCCCTCTCACAGTTACTGCTATTGAGCCTGTTTTCACCTAGTCTATATGTGTGCTTTTGGTTTTTCTTACATAAGTGTAGCACTTTACTTTTCTCTACATTGAATTTCATTTTGTTGGGTCCGGCCCAGTGTTCAAGTCTCTTGAATCTTCTATCTTCTTAGCCAAGGTGTTAGCTTGGGTGTTTTCCAATCCCATAAATTATAAAAAAGGGCCAATTCTTGCTTCCATCCATTTCTGGTTTGCTCTAGGAAACTCAAGTGCAGTGTACAGGCCACTAAAATGGTTGCAAGCTACCTATCTCTAAATCCTGTAAAAAGTTCTTTTGCAGAACATGTTTTCTACTTCTGCAGATATTTCCTGTATTTTTTCCTAAATATATATTCTAATGGTTGCGTCCAAAAGCACGTGTTATAACTGAGAATGGAGATATTTTTATAAACATGAGAGTATATTAAATACCTTTATTTGTTAGTTAACAAACAGACTAACAAAGAGAAGTTTGTGTGAATATTTAGATATATAGGTTATATTAAAAGGACATTCACAGAAACAAAATCGGAAAGTTGTAAAGCCTGTTAGTTTTGGGTTATTGAACAATAGTCACAAAAAGAATAAGAGAATTTGCTTTTCTCTTTACAGAAAGAAAAACAGTGAAGAACTAGTCATTTTGAACTTTCTTCTCCTCTTTCTTCCACTCATGGTTTATTCCAAAAATATTAAAAAGTTTTAATCTTTTGTTAGAAAAATACGTATCTGACTAACTACTTGTTTTATGCTATCATAACAGATTCTGGCATGTGACTATAGGATTTCAAGTTTCTACAATGTTACAAATTTGTAATAAATAGAAGATAATTGCGAGGGTTGTAGCAGAAACTTTCTGAGATTATAGAAATCACATTTGATTGATCAAAAGAATTTTAAATGCAGTTTCTAACAGTACTACAAGTGGTCCTCAACTTACAACAGTTTGCTTAGTGACCATTTGAAGTTACAATGGCACTGAAAAAGGTGACTTATGACCAGGGGTGGAATCCGACAGGGTTAACTACTGGCTGAGTGATTTACGAGGTTCGGTGATTTACGATATGCTTCCCCGCACACTGTGCGTGCCTGTAAATCGTCATCAGCAAGCTGCGTGCAGTGAAGCAGCCTTTGAAAAAGCACTTTTTTCCTGCTTTTTTAACTGCAGCTGTGCCTCGCACGGCAGCTGAAGTTGAAAAAGCAGGAAATAAAGGTCAGGTAAGAGCCCAGGTGGGCGGGTGGGCAAAAATGTCAGCAGACATAGAACCGGTTCTATGTCTGCTGCTCTTCAGAGCTACCAGTTCTACAGAGGTGGACAGAACCAGTAGAAACCCACCCCTGCTTATGACTATTTTTCCCAAGTGGGACCATTGCAGCATCCCTGTGGTTATGTGATTTATATTCAGATGCCTGGCAACTGGTTCATATTTACGACCGTTGCTGTGTCCCAGGGTCATGTGATCCCTTTTTTGCAGCCTTCTGACAAGCAGTCAATGGGGAAGCCAGATTCATTTAACAACTCTATACTATCAACTGCAGTGATTCACTTAGCAAATATGACAGGAAAAGTCGTAAAATGGGACAAAATTCACTTAGCAAGTTTCTCACTTAGCAACATAAATTTTGGTCGTAAATCAAGCACTACCTATATATAGCTTCTGAGAAAGAAAGCAATTCCATGAAAAAATTACTTTTAACTTTAACATTTTCAACCTAAACCACTAGGGCATAGTTACACAAATTACAGACCACTTTTTCCTGGCCATTATGAATTAAATTATACAGAACAGCTTGTACAAGGGCTAACTTATTACTTGAGAATACTAAGCTTACAACTATGAAATATTTAAAGGTTGGGAGAAGTTTCAATGGCTTTGCTAAGAGTGATGTTTCAAAATAAAATTATTTTGGAACTCTGTAAAGATGGGCAAAATGCTTTTGTTTCTGCTAAACAGAATAAAATGACTGGCTATGCTAATATATTGCCCCAAATAGCTAACTATCACATTAGAGAATAGAGTTGTCCCTGTCTTTCCCCCCCAAACTAATTGTGTCTTTTTACTTGGATAAATTACTCGTACTTGGTTTAGATCTGTATTATAAATATAATTTTCTTGAAGGGCTTTTATCCCAGTGTATAATTTTATGTGAGAATGTTTTTATGTCATATTCACACTCTTCTTATGAGAAGATAATTTAATAGCATTACATCTAGTGTACTAATATCTCATTAATTGTGATGTAGTTTCATGATAAAATAAGATTATATTTGGGGAGACCCCCTCCAACTACGGAAAAGTCAGTGAAATGCATTGAATTTTCTTGAGAAACCCTTAACTCTTATTCTGATCTATCTGATTCCCATCTGTAGTAATCTAAATATCCACATATGCCACTATAACTTCATGGAATAGGGATAGAACTTGGTTCGACATTCATTCACAATGAATGTCAATAGCTCCACATCAAGCTAGAAGGAGATGTCTAGTGCAGTGGTCGCCAACTGGTGGGCCGCAAGAAAATTTTGGTGGTCCACAGAGAAATGTCACCCCCAGAGCACCCCCCCAAAGCAATTAATCCAGGCTGCGCAGGAAGACAAGGCTGCGCCGCCCACATGGCCTGTGGGAACCCTCCCCGTCCACTCCTTACCTGGCAAACTTGCCTGCTAAGTTGCTATTTTTCCTTTTTTTTTTCCCCTCAACCATCAGCTGTTCTGCTGTGCGGGAGATTTAGATTAGCTAGAAAGCAGGAAATCGTTGGATTTCTTACTTTCTAGCTAATCTTTAAATCTTCGGCTCTGCTTTTAAATAGAGCCGAACTTCCCTTAGGACTGAAGATTCTATTATTCAGTTGCAGACTTAGATAGCCAATGGCAGAAACACAGATCTCTAAGTGAATCTGTGATTCTGTGAGCAACTCAATCTGTCTGACTGCTTTGCCTGATTTTGGGTAAAAGTTGCATTTTTTTAAAAATAAAAAATTTAATATTTACATAAATATTTATACGAGCCATGCCCAGCCAGTCACATGACCACCAAGCTACACGCACAAATTAGGCCACGGTTAAGAACCAATAGTTAAGAAATTTGAATCCCACCCCTGCCTCTGTGTGTGTGTGTGTGTATGATAGAGGGAGAGAGAGATGTTAGATCAGATCTCTCTCTCTCTCTCTCTCTCTCTCTCTCTCTCTCTCTCTCTCTCTCTCTCTCTCTCTCTCTCTCTCTCTCTCACTCTCTCACTCTCTCTCTCACTCTCTCTCACTCTCACTCTCACCAACGTCAGCAAGCCACCATCAGTCAAAATTCATATTAGTGGTCCCTGAGATTTAAAATTATGAGTTTGGTGGTCCCTGAGGTCCAAAGGTTTGGTGGTCCCTGGTCCAGTGTACATAATGTCATACCATTTGGTTCCACTCCCTGAGTATTTATACATTATTTGGAATTGTTAGAAAAAGTAAATTTGCAGCCAACAAAAGAAGAGAGGGAGATAGCAAACAGCTTACATGATTGCCTTTCCATAGTTATTCATTACAACTGAAATAATCTGATTGTTTATGTGCAATAAGAATAAAACTTTCAGGGAAACTGACAATAGTTATAAGGCAATATCCCAAGAAAAATTATCAAACCTGAAATCCAACATCTTTATTTTAATCTTAGCCAGCGTGCTAAAAAAAATGAATAAATAAAACATATACCTTGGTTAGTACCGTAACAGATGCTATAGCCTTAGGCAGAGTTCTCTGGATACAATATACTGCAGAAAATTGGCTTACAGCTATAATAAACTTAATTCTCCAAGGAGATCCAAGTTTGATATGCTGAGTGTCACATCCATGTTGCTGCCCTAAGAATATGCAAGTGGTGGGCTTGAGAAGAATGTATGATGACCATTACGTCATTGAATGCTTAGACACGCCAGTCATTTTGCAATCCTATATACCTAGTTATCTTTTGGACAATTACATCTGCTATGTCAGTTGCAACCATACTGGTGACTTCTTGATTTTATTCCAACTTGAATATCACACTGTACCTGTTTTGTGGGATAATCCTGAAAGCTGCAGTTAATGTAAATTACAAGAGATTGCCTGGTAACTATGCAAGATTGAAGGGGTAATATTTACAGTTCATTTTATTTATTTATAAATATTATAAATGAATATTTACATTCATTGGAATGTACAATATTAATATCTATCTTGAAAAATCTGCACTACTTTTCAAGCACAATGTAATAGAGCCTTAAATTGCTTGAGATTTAGCTATTTATGGCACTGATATTGAAAACATTAAGTCTCTTTTGAAGATTGCTTATCTGCACAGATCTATTCCTATATTATTCAGGTCTTTGGAACTATATTTTGTCCACATTTTAGCATTTAGAAAATGTATCTTTTTCACCAGGCTTTTAATTATTAAATTATTTTACTGCCCATTAATATTGTTTTTTTTTAATATGCTGGGATTATTAGCTGCCTAATAATGTTAACAATGATAATAATTAAAATTAAAATTGAATTAAAGATGTAATTGTTAGTCAGGATAAAAAGGCTTAATTTGGAATTCAGTTCTATTGAATTAGTGGGAATTATTTTTAAATAGATATATCTAGGAGTGCATTGTTAAAACATTCAAAGGAACCATTAATATGTTGATTATTTTTTTTTAGAAAAGGTTGAATGGTATATGGCTCACAGCCTAGTCATAAGCATAAGCCTATTTAAAACTTGCTGCTTCCAAATAACCACAGAAAATTTAGGCTATAGTCTTACACTAAATAGGAAGCAAGCTCTATTTAAAAACAAACACTTCTGATTATATACAGGATACTGTATTCCAGAAACAGCAAATTTTGACAATTGTAAAATAGTATGATGTGTGTGTGTGTGTGTGTAAAATCCTTAGTTTGATATATAGTAAAAAAAATAAAGCACCATTATAATTGCCCTGTTCTGTAAAATTTTTGTGGAAGATGGAAGCAGTGATAGGATTTGTGTTCCTTAGTGATTAGTTTCAGATGTTTACTGATGGCTAATACATGAATGAAATGCCATCTTTATATTTCCTTACTTATTTAGTATAAATCAGATGCTCATATCACATGGCCTTATTTTTATGTATATTATCATATTTCTGCCTAAGAGATCTTCTCCTGATGTCCAATTACCACTTAAATTAGCATTGTCACTTTGGTGACTCTTAGAATTCCTTTGAATTATTACTTTAAAAGGAATCATTGAGTGTCAATGCTATGACTTCAGATCTCTCTGTTTGTAATTGCTTTAAAATGATGCAAAACCTCTTGTGACTGCAATTATTTTCTCATACCTCGATGACTGGCATGGATTAATACATTAAATGGAATGCTTGGCGACGCACACCTTCCATTTCTCACACCGGTACTTGTGACATCAAGGCAAGGCATCTAAGATAAACAGCTCAGTGAACTGTCACAGAAAACTGGGCTTCCAAGTGAAAATATTCTAAGCTGAGAAGGAATGGGCAAGGCAACCATCGGGTCACATTTTAACATGCTTTGAAGATGCATTTGGTCATGTCACAAAGTAGGTTTGGCGGTCGGTGACTGGCTATTTGATCTTTCATCATCTACATCAGGGGTCCCCAAATGTGGCAACTGTAAGACTTGTGGACTTCAACTCCCAGAATTCTCCAGTTAGCATAGGTGGCTGGAGAATTCTGGAAGTTGAAGTCCACAAGTCTTAAAGTTGCCAAGTTTAGAGGCCTCTGGTCTACATTTTGATTCTGTACTGATTTTTAGCAATCATATCACCAAAATTTGATGATATACGGGGGAATTGCAGTAAAAGCATTTGGGCCTGACCATTGCCCATTCTGAAGAAGCCCCAGTCCCTCTTAATTCACTGGCCCACCTCACTTCACCCTGAGCAGCCATTGCCCATATTATTGTCTTTCAGATGTGTGGAGATTACATCACTACACAAAATGGCTAGACTGATAATTTTGGAAAGTATAATTCTTATAGAGCTAGAGGTTGAAATCTAGGGAAAGCTAATGTGCATATAAGGATTGTTAGGGCTCTTGTACTTTTGCTTAGACATTAAGCAGTATACTAATAATTTGTGATATGTGCTGATTTCGTAGATTCTTGGAGAACCTTTCCAAAGCAGGCTAGCAATAGCTTTTTCTTGAATCTTTGTTGTTGTTTTTTACTGGTACCAGTTTTTACATCAAGACACTGCACATACTTAAAATCTTATTTAGAAATTGGATTATTTAGGAGAAGACTTTTAAACCAAACCAATCCTTTCTGGATTGGAAATTACTGATTGCCACCTTGATAGATTCAGCCTTTACAAATTGCAATTGACAGACTTGTACTTCTGCTCATCCCAAGTACATAAAGGATAAACATACTATAGGAATTTTCAATCTGTTGTTTTATTTCATTCCTTTCCCTTGAATCACTGCTCTCTAATTTTAGAAATAGTGTTATTGCAATTCTTTCCTGACTCAGTATATTCTGTGAACTCGTAATACCTTTTCTAGTTTGCACTTGTAGCAGCAACAGCTTTGTCTCTATAAACTGTTTGCCAGCAGTAGGTCAGACTCCCAGCAGCTCATGTAATGTATAATTATATATATAGCCAGTCTATAAATAATGTATTGACTTCTTAAGCGAGCTTTAAATCTACATTACTTTTGGTGTTGACAAGTTACTGGTACAGTATTCAATGTAACTATAATTACTCATTAGTATCTTGTCTAAATGTTTTAATTACTCTATTACTGTTATTTTATGTTTTCTTTTGAAACCTTGCTTTGCAGTACAGCTTACTTAGATTTCAAAGTTGAATCATTTTTTTATCTGAGAATGATTCTGAGTTTTTTGTTGGTAGAACAAACTTTAAACCATGGGCAATTCTGCCAAGCAAATGCCAGTGATCAGAAAAACAGATGAAGGAAATGGTGTCCCTTTGGGGAATAAGAATTAAGCTAATCAGTATGTGAAGGCCAAACTAAAGACATGGCTATAAGTCTATGTGATAACCGACATATAAAATAAAAACTGGGACAGAGAGCAATTTTATGAAACCCTGTTGATTGCGTATGGTTTCATTATTTTCCATTGTGCTTTTCTCCTTGGTTGGATTTCAGTGTCAGAAGTGAGTTAAGTCAGAAAATTTATTGTATAGAAATGTATAGGGAAGAGGGTTGGAAATGTCTGTTTATATTGCAGGCTCATACATTATAAAACTCTAAAAAATAACTATCCCAACTTTTCAGATGATTGTAATAGATATGGATTTAAGCAAAGAGTGGGGATTTCTCCAAATCATTTCCGTAGGATGATAATTGCGACAAGATTAAAGCCTTTTTTCTGGCAGACGTGATAGGATTCCAAGTGGAACCACAGGGAGGCATCAAACTTTCTTTGAAGCAGTTCATCAATCGTGGGTGTGCTGGTGTAAATTAATATCCATGCACCCACATCTATAAACATTTACATGTTAACATGCATGCAATGGAAGAATAAAAAGATAAAGTAGGTATTTGACATATTTTAGTGGAGAGGGCATGCCAGAGGAGATTGAAGGCATCACTGAAAAGGCCAATTACTTTGCTGCTGCTGCTGCTGAAGGTTGCTATTTTCCATCCCTAGAGTCAAGCCTGGGAAAAATATAATAAATACCCTTCTAGGTCTAGATTCCATCGATGTCTGATCCTCCTTTCCTAGGCCTAAGTAGGCAACACAGACCACTTACTCTACAAGCTTTTCCATCAAATTGTGGTAAGGTCCTGTATAATCATCCACATTGCTTGATTCTTAAAAGATTCCTCAAATCAAAATGGTAAATGCCCTCCCTGTCAACATACATTTTGTCTTGTTCCTATCAAATTGTCTTCATCACATGACACCAGGTTATTCTCAACTCTTAACACCTCAAAGCAGAGAAGAACAAGCCTTTCAGTGTTTCCTCTGAGGAAACAGTGGAGGAATATTTCTGCTTCTGTACCATTTCAATTATTCTCTCCTCCACTTCTATGAAGTAAGAAAGGTGTTTCTCTGCAACTTAGCCACTCTACATGACGCATTTGGTTGTACAATTTTTGCAGCTTCTGCCTCCTCATCTTGGTCTATTTTTGCCCTATTTGTTTTCCATGGGTTTATTTCATATTACTGTCTAGTAAAATCTCAATTTATAACAGACTAATAGGTAGATGAGGCACCTAGTAAATTGAATTGTTTGTCATTGTAGCAATTTAGTATCATTTGCATAATGACATTATTTAGATGATGCAGTTGATAGACACTAATTTGCATTATTTGCATAATATTATTTAAATGGAATAAATTACAGGGGAATTTGGACTGTCCCATGAAAGACTTGCACTAAGGTCTGATCAATCAGGCTTTCACTGCTTCTTAATTTAGGCTATGCAGCAGGGAATGTAAGGCAGCATTTACAGGCTGGCCTAAGGAAGATATTACAGTGATCTGAAGAGAGACACAATCCATCTCTGATTTGTGGATGTATCCTGCATTGACTGAACACAGGATATTTGTGGATGTATCCTGTATTGACTGAATACAGGATAATACAGAATCAATAATGACTGAAAAAGAACCACAAAGCCAAAGGGATAAAACAAATCACTTTGTAACACAGGAAAATATTCATCAGCCATCAGGAATTGCACCATAGAAATAGGATAACGGTTAGCAATGGGGATAACTATTGTAACTGAGCCCATCCACCTTCTTGTTGGTTCTCTTCTCTTTCTCCCTCCCTTTCCCAACAGTTATTTGCACAATGATAGAAAAATGAAAAATGTATAAGCCATAAATTTGTGTCTTTAAAAATATAACTATTATTCATGATCAGAAAATTAAATGTTCATTGGGAGAAAATGAATGATGTATGCTCTGGCTTCTACTATTCCTAGTTCTAGATTTCAGAAATTAAGATATTTGTGTCCTCCCAGATTCCTCTTTCCTTTTCTCAATTTTTTTAATGTAATGTTGTGAGATTTCACAGAAGGTGTTGTCTTTTAGCCTGATAAAAGCCAGTTTCATTATTCTAAGGAAGAGGCCCTCTGTAAAATGAGAAGGTGTTGAAAAGGCACACAGGAGGTTGATTAGTCTCACAACATAAATAAGGTGGTTGGGAAATTAATGGCAAAACCACATCTATTCTGATTAACTAGAGATTTTGCATCAATCATCCAAGTGCTAATACATGAAGTCTACGTTTCAGTGACCTGGAAAAATGTCTATCCTTGATCCTCAGTAAAAACACTCCCTGCCTGACTAAAATTGCCTTTGATATGATCTCAACTTTAATTCTGTCATATTTGAAAAGTCTGTTGGATAGAATTTAGGAATGTAAATGCAAACATTAAAACAATTAACAAGAAATTATTTTCTGGGAGTACAGTGAAATAATACAAAAAGCCCCTAAGAATAATAAATCTTCAAACTGGGATCAAAGTGAGGCAAACAATCCTGGAAGAATGTGTTATTAATTTCTGAATTACTTTGACCACAGTTCTAATGAATCCATTTTTATTCAACTTAGAAAAATTGGATGGAAGTTAATTTTTAACTATTATAAAATACTGTGTAGAATTAACTTAACCATAGTAATCTAATTGCTAGAGTGCTAATTTAGAAAAAGACAGCCCCAAATTAATGTCTACCTTCAACCACAGAAACTCATTGGGTGACTTGGAACCAGTCATTATTACTCAGCACAACCTTCATCACAAGGTTTTTCTGGGGATTATTTGGAAAAGGATATATTACAAACATTATATCTCCTTAGTATGAAAACATATAAGTATAGAACAAATTTTGAAGTTGAATATTGTTAAGGAACAATATTCAAATAAGTTATTACAGATCTCACATTACTTATTAATACTTCATTATTTAATTATGCCTGGATCATAGCCTTCCTGAAAAGATAATCTTTCAGTAAGCATCTAATGCTCAAATTATCCTAAAACTGCCTTTACAGAACATTCTACTATATTTGCATTCTTATCAAAAACAAGTTATTAAAATGTTTGTGGATTGTTAGGTTGTACATTGTCTGCTTTTTTCTTTCATTTGTCAACACACTCAACAGCCTAGATTTGCATTATTTCCTCATTCTAGTTGTCAGCTTCAATGCAACTACTTCATATTTATCATCACTGAAATTTATAGATCACATGACTTGTCATATGCTTCTATGGTGACATTTGACAAAGTGCCTTTATTGAGTCTGTATGCCTAGCATGTGTTCTTGAAAATAAACATTTGTTCGAAAATATTGTAATTGAAAAAAGTATTTCTGGTGTTGGAAGAATCATTTTATATACACATAAAACTTATTTCTTTTGTGCAGTTTTTCACTAATGTTTGTTCCAGGTGCCAAGAAAGTTAAGCAGTTAGTGTGTTTTCCTTTCCCATTATCCAGGCCCTCCTCTGCCTGTTCAGATATTTGTTCACTATACTTTTTTTTCTTTCAATCATGTCTGATTCTCAGAAACGGCCTTTGACAAGTCTTTTCAGTTTTCTTGGCACGGTTATCAGAAGTGGTTTGTCATTGTCTCCTACCTGGGACTGAGAGAAAGTGATTGACCCAAGGTTACCCAGCTTTGAGCCTAAGGCAGGACTAGAACTCTTGGTTCCCAGGTTTCTGAATAAAAAAGAGAGAGAAACACTATTATACAAAATTATAACATCATTTAAAAGGTAATCCTATTTTCTTCCTCTTATGAGTTATTCAACTTTTTATTTTCCTGATAATGTGCACTCCTTGGCTTCCATTCCATATCATTAACAACTTCTAAAAAGCAAGGAGAGACAAATTACACTGATGTCAGGATTCAGGGAAATTGTATTAGGCATTACTGCAGGATTGGAGGGGCTTTGGGCCTTCCAGTTGTCACTAATAAAATACAAGCTGAATAGTCAAGACCTTGTTGATGATCCAAACTCTGTCAAGGACCTTGGAGTACTCAATGATCGAAGTGCTGGAGCCCACTGTAACTACATAGCCAAAAAGGCATTAAGAGTTGTTAACCTAATCCTATGTAGCTTTTTCTCAGGTAATATCACACTACTAACTGGAGCATACAAAACTTTTGCTAGATCAATACTTGAATACAGCTCATCAGTCTGGAAACCACATTACGTAACTGATATTAACACAGTTGAGAAAGTCCAGAAATATTTCACAAGAAGAGTTCTCCACTCCTCTACTCATTGCAAAATACCTTATGCCACCAGACTTGAAACTCTAGACCTAGAAAACCTAGAACTACGCCGCCTTCGATCCAATCTAAGTATAGTATATAAAATCATACATTACAATGTCCTACCTGTCAATGAATACTTCAGCTTCAACCATAACAATACAACAGCGCACAATAGATACAAACTCAAGGTTAACTACACCAAACTTGATTGCAGGAAATAAGACTTAAGCAACAGAGTGATCAATGTCTGGAATACTCTACCTGACTGGTTTCTTCCCCAAACCCCCCAAAAATTAACCTTAGACTGTCTACTATTGACCTCACCCCTTTCCTAAGAGGTCTGTAAGGGGTATGCATAAGCGCACCAACGTGCCTACTACCATCCCTGTCCTATTGTGTTTTTTTTATTTTTCTTATATGTATCCGTTTCATGTATTCATAACTATGTTTATACTTATACCTATTATCTTGTAAGAGATTGACAAATGAAATAAATAAAATAAATAAAATCCTCTTCTATTACCATTTTGGTTGGAGTTGCTAGAACGGGTGTCAAATTCAAGGCCGGGGGCCGGATGCTACCCGTGGGGTGCTCACATCTGGCCTGCAGAGCTCCCCTGGAAACTGGTGCCTCTTGCCAGTGAAAACTGAGGTTGGGAGATCCATACGTGGACCTCTCAGGCCCTGTTTTGGCTACGATGGTCTCCTGTAGCCCTCTGCCAACAAAAATGAAGCTCCATTTTTTTCTGGCAGAGGGCTGCAGGAGGTCATCGCAACCAAAAATGGCATCCAGGATGGCCCACCCGAGCTCCATTTTTGCTAGCAGAGGGTTGCAGGAGGCTGTCACAGCTGAAAAGAGCTCAGGAGACCAGTTTTGCTGACAGAGTACTCAGGCTACCACAGGCACCCCTGACACAAGTAACGTCAAGCTGTCCAGGCCCACCCCAGCCATGCCCATGTCAGATCCTGAGGTCAAACACAACCCTGATGCGGCCCTCAATGAAATCAAGTTTGACACCCCTCTGCTAGAAGATGAACTTACTCAAGTTCTTCTGCCTTTCTTACCAAGACGGAAGGGAGGATTCAAAGAAAGGTACTGATTTCTGCAGCAAGTTTGGGTTCTTGAAGGTATAGCTTCCGTCCTGAATGCACTGTTTTTATGCTCAGAAATTAATTCTTGAAGATTAAAAATTACCCTGAGAGGATAAAGAGGTACTTGGTTTATTCTAATGTGATTTAATTAAATATAGGCTGCAATTCACAGCATACTTCCTGGAAAGTAATGTGATTTAATTAGGACATCGAATAGACATGCTTTAAAATTGCACTGTTATTTTTACTGGCTTGGTAAAATCTTTTTACACCAGACAA
Source organism: Laticauda colubrina (assembly GCA_015471245.1). Lineage (NCBI taxonomy): Eukaryota > Metazoa > Chordata > Lepidosauria > Squamata > Elapidae > Laticauda > Laticauda colubrina. The sequence continues at coordinate 45,558,539 of BLBF01000005.1, read as the reverse complement.
GTTATGCCTGATGCTCACTTCAAAATACTGATGTTTAAAAGATCTGTTTCTCCCAGCAGGTCTTATATAATTCTATTGAGGGGATTCCACCCCATCCTTTCTAGCTGCTGTCTTTATCAATAACACTTGTGAAATCTCTTGTTCATTTCCTTTGTTGTTGTTTTAAGCATAACATTGATCAACAAAGATGAATTCATTGTGTGCATGGAAAGTACTGAATTCCTTCAAACAAGAACAGATAGCTAAAGCAAAGAACAAGGGGAGAAGTGCCTTGTTTTGGTGTCCCCAGGAGAGGGTGAAAATCTCAAATGCTCAGTAAACATCTCCCTGTCGCTGAGTTTGTCTGACCTTTTATTTTAGTTCTCCAAAGGTCAAGGTACTGGCAGTACATTTTAGGAACTGCAGAGCATAAACATACAGCCCAGCCATTCAGTTGGCAGCATGGATGAGCAACTGGAGAGATGACAAGGGAGTGAAAGAAAGTATCCCCTCCCAACCTCAATTCCAAATTTGGGAAGCATACGTGTGTGTGTGTGTGTGTGTGTGTGTGTGTACGTACATGCATACGCGTGTGCGCTGATAAAAGGCCACCATGGCTCATACAGGAAAATGCTCCTGAAATCTTGATTTCTGATATGGCTTTTGCCATTGCCAAAAACAGAACCAGCATTGTCTTCCTGCAGCAAATGCAAATATTTGGCCATGCTTTCTCCTGCAACATAATGCAGTGGTGCATGCCTCTAGATCCTTTACAATAAAAGGATTCATGGTAGCAATTGAAGGAAGATATCTATTCTAGGTTTAGAGGCTGCAGCATTTAATTCATCTTTTGCTTTGAAATTACATGATTTTGTAGGGTATTATATGAAGTATTACCTACCCAAGCTAAAATACAAAAGAGATCATTTATATTAGGCATTTGTTGCTCATATAAAACTGTATCTGCTGCTTTCCTCAGACAGCGAGAGAGAGAGATCCTCCTCCTTAATGCCAAAGATTTTTTTGAATATCAATTAAGAGCTTTTTAATGTTTATTTTATTTCATTTATTTTAATATGTATCAATGCTTTTGAAGAAGAATGCTTAGTTGATGACACTTCCACACAAACTCTCTGCAATCTGACTGTTGGTTGTCAGGGAAATCAAGGTGACAGTGAAAGTGAGTCATACAGCATGAAAGTTTGGTTTTTCAGTATCAGATCAGTTGCTGGTGAAAAACATCTGTTGTACAGAGTTTATTCCTGGATGAAAGTGCTGACTTGGTGTGCATTACAGAGATCTGACTGAGATGGGAGTATGTTGATGTGCCTTGTTCACCACAACCTAGGACTGGCAGATGGGAAAAAATGACATGCCATTTCACTAATCAAAGGTTTGAACGAATGATGTATTGATTTTAAATATTACTGTGGCTGGGACAAAATAAAGATTCCCTTTGTGTACAATTCACTCATTACACAGTTATCTGTCTTCCTGAGCTAGTCAGAATGATGATAGGTAGACTACCCAACCTTGTCCTTTTGGACTTAAAAGCTCATTCTGAGCTTGGCCAGTCAAGAGTGCTTTAAGATGTCACATTTCTCATAAGAATCATGGACTTGCACTGACTGGTATTTTGTCCCACACACAGCAAGGTGCATACCCTGAATTAGGTATTCTGTTTAGCTAGAAGGCAAGCTCTCTATAACTCTGGTCTCATAAACATTTTCTAAGTCTTGGACTGGCATCTGTTACAAACCTCTGTAGGGTTGGTTAAAAGTCAAACCCATGTGCCTGAAGGTTTTCTACTGCATTTCAAAAAATTTCTGGTTCATCTATTCATGATGCTACGGAAGCCCTTGCCTTCGTGAATAATCTATGCAGATTATCCAGATAGAGAAAAAGCAACCCTGTTAGTTCTTCTAAACCTCATGGTGGCTTTCAGTACTATCAGCCATGATGGCCTTTGATCAGCCATGGTATTCTTCTGGTTGTCTATCAGGGATGATCTTAGGTGAACTGTTTTGCTGTGGTTTCATTCCTTTCAGTTGGAATGTATCCAGAAGGTGATGCTGGAAAACTACTGTTTAATATCTAGGTTGTTCATCTATGGTGTCCCACAAGAATTTACTGATCCTCAGTAGTGTTTAAATCTACCTGAACCTGCTGGGGGAGATCATTCAGAGATCTGAAATGGAATGGCATCAGTATGCTGATGTTCAATATCATAACCCTAAGGAAGCAATTAGTACCTATAAACATTGCTAAATAATGAGATGAATGATGAAAAACAAGCTGAAATTGAACCCAAAATAGACAGGTTATATTGTTGTTGTTCAGTCATTAAGCTGCTTCCAAATCTTAGTGATCCAGTGGGATATTAATTATTTAGAATTGTCCATCATAACCGCTTCTTTGAGTTATGAAAAGCTCATGCTTGTGCCATTTATCTAATACTTTTGGTATTTTGTCTGTCAATCTTTTTCAAAATTGTCCTTGTTTTTCCAGGCACCACAATCTTCTCCAATGACTCTGTATTATGTATACAAAATATTTAAGCTTTAGCTGCTTTATTAGTGCTTCCAATGATCACCTTTTCAGTTTATTTCATCTAATATTAAATAATTTTTCTTCTTTTGATTTAAGTTATTGTGATAAATTTTCTCCAGCACCATCATTCAAAGACAGCATTTTTTCTTCATTCAGTCTTTCTAATGTTCCAGCTTTCAGAGCCATATGTTACAGTTGGGAAAACTATATAATTGACAAGTCATATCTTTGTTGTGAGTGGGATCTCTCTGTATTTTAATAGTTTGTCTGTGTCTCTCATAATTTTTCTCCCAAGTAGCAGACAATTCTTTATTTTGTATCTATTATCACTGTGTACATTTTGGAATCTAGAAAAACAAACTTTGTCTTTTAACTTTCAACTATTTCAATTTCTTTAACTGTTTGCATTGGGTTGGCATTGCCTGTTGATATAATCTTACTTTTAGTCACAGATCATTTTTTTACACTGTCTCATCTTCAATAAGAGGTTTCCTTGAATGTCAAAACTTTTTATAAAGTACAAATTAAGAGAATTACAGATGAAAAAGGAGAATATTCAGACTATGTCCCTTTAATTTATGAGAAACGTTTTAAATGATACTCAGTGGGTCCTTTGGAACATAGATGTAACACTCGCTGGAGTGCTACCAAAGTTTAAAATATCTGGGATCTCAATATGCTAATGAAGACATTGGCTTTAGCTCACCTCTTCAGTTGTTGGACTAGGAAGTATCTGTGTATTGTTCTCCTTATTTTAATTAATAAATGTTACAATTATTAATTGTGATAAAAGGCTTCAGGGAATAGAATGGAATAGAAATGGAATGGAACGGAACAGAACAGAACAGAATAGACTAGAAGAGTTGGAAGGGACCTTGGTGGTCTTCTAATCCAACCCCCTGCTTTGGTAAGAAACTCTATACCATTTCAGACCATTGGTTGTCCAATCTCTTCTTTAAAACTTCCAGTGTTGGAGCATTTACAACTTGTTCCACTGGTTATTTGTTCTATCTGTCAGGTAATTTCTCCTTAGTTCCAGGTTGCTTCTCTCCTTGATTAAGGCTAAGTCCCACTGGCCAATGTATGCAAAACGTATGCATAAAGGACACAGTGGATGAGCAAAATTTCGGGGGTGGCTCCATCAGTTGTCATCCGCTCTAAAAAGTGGTGAAAATTTGCATAAACAGAACGGAAAAGAAAGGAAAAGAACGGACATGGGTAGTATGTAGCAGGGATGTTAAAGGGATGTTCATAGGAAGCCTAGCGGATGTATATCAGATGCAAACCGTTCACTGCACATCCTTTCTATTTCCGTGCAACTAACGCTGTGTAGACGTTCCATGTACCTTTTGTTTCTTAACTCTTTCCATTTTCAGCTGCAATGAATGTGAGTTGCGAGGATGCCCAGAGGATGCAGAGAGGATACAGAGGACGTTTAATGGATGATAAACGGACATAGAACGTTTGTTGCTTGGATGTCGCAGATTTACATTGTACACGGCGGAAAGTTCATCCGTTCACAAAGTTTTGCGCAGCTCAAAACTTCTTGCGTGGATGAAATCTCAGTGGATGGATGCTTGACGGATAGAGCGTATGAAGCACGTATGCAATGAGTACACAACGGATGCATAGCGTTTTACAACGGATGGCAAGCTTTTTTAAACGTTTTACATCCTCTTTGCATCCGTTAGTGCAGTGGGACAGGGGCTTAAGTTTCTGCACTGCTGACCACCAAACACTGATCAGCTAATCAACATTGCTACAACAGACTCCACACCTGCTGCTAGCAGTCTCCACACCTTCTGTGTCCCTCCCCTTATTGCTTCATTGGAGTGGACAACTCTCACTCATAATGGAAAATGTGAATATATACTGGTGCTGATTAACTATTGCAATCTGTCAGTAATTGAAAAGTGTTATTTTCAAATAGGATTCCAAGTAAATTCTGGATTGATTGATTTATTCATATTTCTTAATTACCCATTTCCTTATTAAAGATAGTGTTGTGAAATATTTAACAGGACTTAAACAGACTTGGAACCATTTGGCTTCATATCTGCATTTTTTTTTCTCCTGCTGAGACTGTAAAAACATTTAAAATTTGTAAAACTCTGCCCTGACATAACTCAACTCAAGTTCTACAGCATTGCCAGGATACGGCTCCTTATTTTCCCAGGCTATTTATTCTTTTAATTGCTTCATCAGATTGTGGTTCTAGAGCATTTCCTATTATCCCAGATATACCTCCTTCACCACAGTCTTGGGTTTGCTGCTTAATTGTGATAAATATTTATTCCCATTTTTGTTTCTAGCAATATCCTGTCATTGGGAAATTCGGCACTGTAAGTGTGTGTGGCGTTCCTTCCTACTCTGATGCTTGGAACAAATATTGGTGCTGTCATGTTATACCAGGATTGATCACTGATCTCCCTGTTTTTTTGAATGTTACTTATACAGTTTGTGAGGGATTCTGCAGGATTTTGATTAAAGGATTTTGGAGGCAACTGGATAATGACACTTCAGAAGGAATTGAGCCATGACATGTACAAGTCTTCTCTTGAAAAATACTAATATTAGAAGGAAAAGGAAAAGAAGAAAAATCAATTAGTAAAGATGACTATAAACAACCCTCATTCAAAGCAAATTCAAATTTTGATTTCAGGCTGTTTGCTTCTGATTTTGTTAGAATTAATTCACAGTAGCAATTGATTATTCCTACTTTACATACTTTGTTTTTATGAGTGATCTGGTAAAACCCCTAGCTGTTTTGCAACAATACAGGTAGTCCTTGACTTACAGCCATTTGTTTAGCCACATTCAAAGTTACAATGGCACTGAAAATAATGAGTTACAACCAGTCCTTGCACTTAGCATCTCATAGCATCCACACAGTCATGTGATCAAAATTTGGATGATTGGCAACTAGAAATTCTGCTCCCAATTGTGGTAATAAGTCAAGGAATTACCTATACTAGAGATCAAACTGCCTTATTTTTATTTCTTGCAAAAATGATCATACTGCAAAACATGAAATACACACATCTACAAATAAACTCATATGATTTGGTTTCAGAAAAGGACAAACAGATAGATTTAAAAAGGGGCTGCCCCCTGTTCAGCGAGCAGACTGCCAAATCTTTGAATTCAGAAATCATACAGACGAATTTAGCACCATCCTTGTACTCAAGTCGCCTGGGTATAAGAGATGCATGAGTGAATCTTCTGTTTTCTTTTTTTGTCCATCTTCAAAAGATGTAAATGGATCTATATTGTTTTAATTCATTTGGTTTAGAATGAAAGAATGCAGCTACTTGATTTTTCTAGCAATTTCTTTCAAAGAAAGGTTTTGGGAGCTTCTCTTTTAAATTAAATCCACTCAAAAATACAAGCCTTTTTTATATTTTAGAGATGGACCTCTTCTTCATGTGCATATCACATGAAGTGTATCTCTTGCCAGCAATATTTTATAGATAGCGAAGGATGCAATACTAGTAAATAGTTATTGGAAAACAATGTTCATTCATAATAATAATAATAATAATTCTGAGATAATATGAATGAATTGTTCTTGGAAAGCGCTAAAACCAAATGTACTCCAATGTTCCCGTTCCAAGATATAACAAGTTTTTCTTGGAACGAGTTCTGGCACAAACAAAGAATGGAAAGTGTCTGTTCAGCAGCAGCTCCATTAGTTAAAAATAATAATTTTCAGAGGACAATTAGATGTAAAACCTACCCCCAACCTCTCATGCCAAAAGACCTGGTATCCAAGGAACTGTTTTCCTTCTCTTCCCAAGTTGGTTACTGTAAATAGGTTGTCAAAAAAAGGGATGGCTTTTTGGCCACTGAAAGAGCCGGAATCTTTCCTTAACAAAAAGTGAATGGCCTTGAAAACTAGAGGCCATGGACTTGGGGTGGGGGGTGGGGGTGGCACTTAGCTTTAAGTAACCAATAAGAGTAGGGTGAGTCCCCATCTTACTTACTTCACAACAATTCACTATAGACTGACTGTTTGGGACAATTTGTGCTGGCAGAAGCTGAAAAACTTTGGAGCAAGAAAAGATGGACAGAAAGTGCCTTCACTGTGGAGTGGGATAGGTTGAAGATGAAACTGGGCACTCATATTCTCAACAAATGGATACTGGGGCATTTTTACACCAGAATAAGCAGGAACTAAAATATTACTATTACAGCCAAAGTCCAGCCTGATAAAATGCTTAATAATACTGAGCAAAAAATATAAAAACTGTGAATCTCTTATTAAAGAATATACCACCACAATCTGTATTTAACTGGACACAAACATTTATTTAGACTAAAACAGGATAAAAATTAGATTGTACTTGAACAGTCCACAGACAAATGGCTGGTTCAAAAAAGTGGTTTAGATCTTCTTGAGCTGGTCTCTGCATACTATCACAGTGTTCTGGTTCGCCGGCAGCCAGTGTGGACAGCAGAGGTATCGGACAGTGAGGACGAAAGGGAATCAGTCAGGGAGTCTAGCGACGACATGGACGATGGTCCTGCATCTGATGCAGGGATGGGGCCAGGAGCGCGGGGTGCTGCCTTCAGAGCCATTGGAGTCTGTCAGCAGCAAAGCAGAGGACCCCAGGGAGCCTGTTCCCAGTGTGCACAGGGCTGCTAGGAGAGAGCAGCTGAAGCAGCAGGGGTGACTTGGGAGTAAGGCTGGGAGGTGATTGCCTCTCCCATAAGGAATAAAAACCAGCCCTCGGGGATGTGCTCTTTGCAGGAAGCAAAGAAGTTCATTAGATTCTGATTCCTGATTGCAGCCTTACAGCTGTGGTTTGTCTTTGCTGGAACTTCTGTCGGTTTATCTGCTAATTAAGGGAATGTCTGTTTCTTGGCAGCCTTTTACAACCTTGAAAGGTGCGCTCTTATCTCAGACAGTTGTTTTTAATGGGTTTTGGCTGGGAATGCAAATAATTCCCAGCGTTGCATTAAAAAAGGTTTGCTTTTACACACAGAGTGTGTTTTCTTAATTTGAATGAAGTCTGGGTCAGAACACACACAACATTTTGTGACATTATATGTAATGAAGTACTTTTTGTCTGCTAATTGTAGGGAATCCTAAAACTGATTGGCCTGGAAGAAAAGATGAAATGGGGAAACATGGGAAAGGTGTAATGTATTTTAGGTGTGCTTGTAGTTTCTATAAAATATATAATAAAATAAAATATGAACATTTTCTATCATTCTTCATCCAGGGAGGTTGAACATGTACAGCTAGGTCTTGATTTACAACCACAATTGAGCCCAAAATTCTATTGTTAAGTGAGACATTCAGAAAGCGAATTTTGTCCTATTTTATTATCTTTCTTGTTAAGTTAGTGACATAAGCCCATGTCACACTGCCCCATGGATGCAAAAAGGACACAACGGATGAGCAAAATGTTCCATCCGTTGTTATCCACTCTCAAAAGGGGCAAAAATTTGCATAACCGGAGCGGATAACACGGACGCGGGGAGGATGCGGGGAGGACGCAGGGCAGATGGAAAGCGGATGCGGAACGGAAGCCCAGTGGATGGAAGTGGATGAGAGCGGATGGCGCATCCGCTAGGCTTCTGGGGGACCTCAGCAAAGCGGACGCGGAACGGATACAGCAGATGCAGAGCGGACGCCGAACGGATGAAGCGGATGCACAGCGGATACAGAGCGGAAGCCGAACGGATGCCTGGCATTAATTGCGCATGCGGGGGGGATGCATTGCATCAGCCCCGCGGATATAACGGAAGCAGCTCGGAAGCAGGTCGCTATTCAGAGGAAAGACCTGCTGCCGGATGGATTGGCTGCCTTGCCTGCCCTGCCTGCATGTCTGCCTGCAAGCCTTGCTGCCAGCCTTGCTGCCAGCCGGCCTGCAAGCCTTGCTGCCAGCCGGTCTGCCTGCCAGCCTTGCTACCTGCCAGCCTTGGTTCATGTCTGCCTGCCAGCCTTGGTGCCTGCCTGCCTGCCTGCCAGCCTTGGTACCTGCCTCCCTGCCAGCCTTGGTGCCTGCCTTGGTGCCAGCCTTCCTGCCAGCCTGCCTGCCAGCCTGCCTGCCAGCCTTGCTGTCTGCCTGCCTGCAAGCCTTGGTGCCTGCCTACCAACCTTGCTGCCAGCCTCCCTGCCAGCCAGCAACCCCACAACCATGCGGAAGCACAGCAAGCCTCAGCCATCTGCTGCTAGCCCTTGCAAGAGGGACAAGGCTACCATCCCGCCCCCTGGCCCTCACTCTGGTTCTGCTGGGGCTTCTGCAGCACGGGCTCGCTCTTCTGGGGCTGGAGCTTCTGCTGCTTCTGCTTCTGGAGGAGCTGATGAAAAGCACTCCAGCACCAGCCACCTCCACAGCACCTGGACCCTTCACCCCTGAGACTGAGCGACCAAGAGGAGTGCCAGAGACTCATTTTTGTTTTATAGCTTGTTGTTAATAAAGTCTGTTTTTGATTCACACACTTACTTCATTTCTTTTTTTTAATAAAGTCTTGCTGGAAACTTTTAGAAATGGTTTAAGCCTTTGCATGCTTGTGGGATGGGTAAGGATAGCTTTGGGATGGATTAGGATACCTGTGGGATGGGTAATAGCTGTGGGATGGGTTAGGATAGCAGTGGGATAGATAAACCTCCAGTGCAAGCATAGTGGGACTGTATGGTCCACCCTCCCAGGTGCCACACCTGTGGCCCTTTATTATCAATAATAATGTAATAATTATCCACACATGTCAACATAAACACAACTCTTTATTAAACGCCCTGTTCATTGTAGGCCAACCAAACATACATGGCCCAATCTCATCCGTGTGATGAGACAGGCTGAAGGAAGCATCCATTAAGCATCTACCATCCTGTCTTGCCACTCCACTGCTCCAGCTGGGGAGTTGCACCAGTTTCTCAGGAGGTTGCGCTGCTTCTTCGCTTCATGTGAGGCTCTGTTGGGGCCTTGCACATCCTCAGTGTCTATCAGGTTTTGCCCTTGCCTCCATTCCCCAGGCTCCATGTCTCCATTGCCTTGTTGGAGGTCCACAAGCCTGTTCTGCAAGACTGGGTAGCAGGTGCGCATGAGATTGTGCAGGATGCAGCAAGCTTCCATGATCCTCCTCACGGTCTCTGGGTGATGCTTCATGGTGGTGAGAAGTACCTGGAACCTGTTGGCCAGGATGCCAAAGGCATTCTCCACCACCCGCCTTGCCCTGGACAGCCTGTAGTTGAAGATCCTCTCTTCACGGGTGAGGAGTCTGGAAGTGTAGGGCTTCATGAGGTAGGTTGTGAGGGAGAAGGCGTCATCCCCCACGATGAAGTTGGGCACATCTTGTGTGTCGTTGGGCAGGGGTTCTGGATCTGGGAAGCCCACGATGAGGTTGCCTTCCAGCTCCTCCTTGAGGTGACTGGCGTTGTATACCTGGGCATCTGAAGATGAGCCATTGCCTGAAGCATCGATGTACATGAACTTGTAGTCAGCATCGACCATGGCGAAGAGGATGATGCTGAAGAAGCCCTTGGAGTTGAAATAAGTGGACCCCGACTTGGCTGGAGCTTTGCAGGCCACGTGCTTGCCATCTATGGCTCCAACGGTGTGTGGGAAGTTCCACTTCTGATACCACTGCTCTGCAACTTTCTTCCATCCTTCTTCAGTGGAGGGGAACTGGAGGAGCTCCTCCTTGTATTCTTCGATGATGGCCTGCACCACTTCTCTGACCACAATGCTGCTGGTGTTGGATGGCACCCTCCAGCCGTACTGCATGCTCCTGTAGGTGGTCCCTGAGGCCAGGTGGCGCAGAGTGAGTGCCACCTTGAGCCCAGGTTCCAGGCTGGGCCGGAAGCTGGTGTTTGCCTTGGTCAACCTGGGTGTCAGCCGCTGCACAACTTTGTCAAACATGGCTGGCGGCATCCTCATGAAGTTCTGGAACGCCCGAGTGTCTTTGTGCCTGAGCTCCACCATCAGCTTGTTGTACAGTCCGTCCTCTGCTCTTCTGATGAACCATCTTCGGACCCAGACTCTTTTTGGCTGCCTCTTTTTCTTCTCGCAGTAGAGTTCACAGAGCCTGCAGATGGCTTCGCACTGTTGCAGAACGATGGTGTCTGCCGAAAGGACTTTGTTGCAATCCACGGTGGACATGACTGGATGCTGTGGAAGAGGAAGAGTCAGATGAAGGCTGCAGAGGTCTGCACCGCTGGGCTGCTGTTCTGAAAGTGAGATGCAGATGAGTTGCTCCCCCTTTTTATAGGAAATATAGGTTTTCTGCTAGGCATCCTCTAGGCATCCTCTAGACATCCTTAATATCCGAGATAGGTCCCCTCTGCGAACGTATTTCCCGTTTTACATGCTTTGTTTCCGTGCTGCATCTGCATCCATTCTGCATCCGTTCCATGTCCGTTCCGCTTCCTCCCTGCGTCCGGGCGGATGCGAGTTGCGCGGATGCGTAGCGGATGCCTAGCGGATATAGTGGATGCCTAGCGGATGCCTAGCGGATGCGTAGCAGATGCAGAACGGACAAATTGGATACATTTTCCGCGCAAAAGTTTTGAGCAGCTCAAAACTTTCTGAGCGGATGAAACGTCAACAAACGGATGCTGAGAGGAAGCAAAACGGAGGCAGTGAGTACATCGCGTTTTCCAATGGATGGCAAGCTTTTTTGTCCGTTTTATATCCTCTTTGCATCCGTTGGTTCAGTGTGACATGGGCTATAGTTGTTAGGTGACCTTGGCTTCCTCTTTGATTTTGCTTGTAAAAAGGTGCCAAAAGGTGACCACATGAACCTGGGGTACTGCAATTGCCCTAAGTAGAGTCAATTGCCATATGTCTGAATTTTGATCACATGACTATGGGTTTGCTGTAATGGTCATAAATTTGAAAAACATTCGTGTCACTTTTTTCAGTGCCATTGTAACTTGGAACGGTCTTCCAATGAACCATTGTAAATCAAGGACTCCAAGGACTGTATGTTCCCTATATGGGATGATTCAGAGTCTGCTCTGCACATAAATCTTATTTTAGTCTTGAATGTTTAAGAAGCAAAAGAAATGAAACATAAAGTAGTTGACAGGCTTTCCTTCGAGATCTGCTAAACTGCTAACTTCCTCTGTGAGTCTAATTCTTATTTATGACTCTCATCCTCAATTTGCTACCTTATTTGGCTGGGTTATGATGTAAGGAAATAAAAATCCTGGGAGGAAACCAAGGAAACATATCTTGAGAGAGATGGTTTCCTTCTGCTTCAAGGACGAACCCTTAATCTAATCAGTCACTGACCAGGTTATGTTCCTGATCATTTGATTTGACAACATACAATCATGTTAACAGATGAAGAGACACTGTCTGAGGGAAGACAGGCCCACTTTTGTCTCCCATGAGTCTTTCTACCAGTAGACCATTAGCAATGGCCTCTTTTTCCATTGGGAAGGCAGGATGTTATGTGGGTAAGCAGGAGCGTGTTAGTTCTTGTCAATGAATCTGTAATACAAATCCTGCCTCTCTTTTTTCTTGGAATAGTTATTGGGAAGGAAATTCAAGGGGAGGTATGGCAAACTGGAAATAAGGAGAAACTTTCTGACAGTGAGAACAATCAACCAATGGAACAGAAGTTGCCCTCGGAAGTTGTGGGAGTGCCATCACTTGAGGCCTTGAAGAAGAGATTGGACTGCCATTTGTCAGAAATGGTGTAGGGTTTCCCGCTTGGGCGGGGGGTTGGACTAGATGACCTATAAGGTCTCTTCCAACTCTGATTATCTGTTATCTGAATTGAAGAAAGCTCTGAAAGCAGAGTCAATGACCAAAGAAAAAGCAAGGAACTGCTGAATAGAACTGTTCTTTGGAGAATCTCAGAATAAAGAGAGCATGGAAGATCACTCAATGGGTGCTCCAGAAGGTTGCTTCTCATGAGGAGACTGCAGGACAGTGGTTTCTGTGGGTTTGAGCATTGGGAAATGGCAGAATTAGCCATCCTGCTCATAATCATGACAGAGATATTTAAAAGATACTAAGTTTGCAAACCTCACTTTCTAATCACTCTAAAATTGCTCTATGCTACGTATTAGAAACTTTTGGTCTAATAAATCTGAAAATGCCAAGTGAGTCTGTCATCAGTCCTAGATGAAATAACATTTTAATCATATGCCTTATGATTGAAGGCTTAATTATTTGATGAAATAACCAGCAAAAAGCTAAAGCAGATTTTGAGCTTATAAAGTTATCAACAGATTAAAGATCCAGGTAAATTTGAAATATTGAAACTTTTACAGTATGATTTTCAAATTAATTACAAAGAATAAACAACTTCTTGTGGGAAATAGCTTCTGTTTTGGTATTTACAAGACAAAACAAAGATCAGACAATACTGAATGAACCAAAGTAAAAAGGTTTATGGTTAGAAGTAAAAAGAAATATAAAGTTTGTTTATGTGATCAAAATTAAAACAAAATATGTTATTTCTTCTCACAGCCCTATGCACTTTCTGCTCATATCAGGTCTGAGAAGCTGATGTCTTATTAATTTGTTTACAAAAAGGAGATGGGATATGGGATAATCAGAAAAATGTAGCCTGAGAGAGTGGAGAGTCATTAAATTTGTTTATAGTCGAGATAAGGTTGGAGGTCACTTCTTTATATATTTCTTTTCCGATGATATTCTTAGTTTTTCTTCTTCCTCCTTTTTCCTGCACTTTTTACTCTGTTCTCTTTTCTTTAAGTTTAGTTTGCATGTATGTGGTTTATGCAACCCCCCCCCCTCCAACATACACATATATACTCTGTGTGTGTGAGAGAGGGGAAGAGGGAGAGATCCTATTCCCCAATTTGGCAATTTTTTTCTGCTCCAGCACCTTCATGGTAAATATTCCTTAATAGGCTGACTAGCTGTTCATATCAGTGCTGAAGCTTGTGAATTGGGTGCTTTTAACTCTTGAAAACTTTTTAAGGACTCATTTTCTGCCTGTAAGTCTATAACATGAATACGGTAATGATTTTATACGCAGTTTGTTCTACAGGGATTTCAGTTGCTGTTTGTGGGCCCACCATTTAAGAGTTTGGGAAAACAGATGTATCACTTTTCACATAAGCAGGAAGATGCACAGCAAGGCACTTTCCTCCTCCCACCCTTGTTTCTTGGAAATTCCTCATCACCCTCCTGCAAACCTTCCTTGGCATCCTGGTCTGGATAAAAGTAAGTGTTTGAACTTGACCTCTGTCCTCAAATGACTGGCTCCTGAAAGCACTTGTTGGAATCCTGCATCAGACAGTTGAGAAGGCAACTATGCTATGAGGGAGACGGGCAGTCTCTAAATGTGATACCTAAATTTAAAAAAAAAAAAAAAAACCACCTATGGTTACATCTGCGATATTTCATATGGAAACGTAAACAAAATAATTTGGAAGTCACGTAAGTTTCTTTGGGCAGAGGCTCAAAGAACGCAACCTTGTGACAATTCCATTGAATTGTAATGGACACAAGCAATGTGGGGAGGTAGTTTTTAAATATTTTAAGGGGGAAGTATGAAATTGCACACCAGTGACCTCCTTTTTTTTCATATAAGCCAGCCTGGTTGAAGCAGGTTTGCCTTAGGGCACTCAGGGACCAGAATGAGGTAGTGAGGCAGATCTCCTTCTTGTGATATGAGCCTCAGAAGAGTGTGGCTTCTTCAGTTCTAACTCTCAACCTGCAACATGCTTAGAAAAAAAAAGAGAAGCTCCTGTCCTTGCTTCCAACATTCAAAATGCTAAAAACACTGCAAAGAAACCGGAACTCTTTATTCAAGCTCTAAAAGGAGAGGAGCTTTTTTTTTTTTTTTTTTTAATAGAATAAAAATGGTTATTGATGGTTCTATTTTGGGCTCCATGCCACTTCCTGCCAGTGTCAGCTCCTTTGGGTCAGATGTCCCTGGCTGACCCGTTTGCTCTTTTCTTCCGGAAGACCTCAATTGAAGTTGAGCAGTGTGCCTAACCTCAGTTCCACCCCAATGTTCAACCCCAACTTCCATCATCCCTAGCCAAAATGGCCACCCGTTACCATAGAATTAAGAATGCCATAGTAATTGGAAGCCCAAATGGTACTTCAGCCACATGAAGGAGGCAGCTTTGTCTCTCCTGCTTGCACATTTGGAAAAGGCAGGTCATCAACCACCAGCAGCAGCACAGCCAAGAGCTTGAGGATTAGCTCCGGCTCCAAGACTGAATGGCAGTAGGTGTTACTGTTGTACAGCAGCAATGTGGTTGCTTTATCCAAAGGCAATAGTGCATGTAGAGGGAGTCTGTTTTCATCGCTAGTTCTGATCAGTCTTCCAGGTTTCAATTTAGAAAGCTTAGATGTAGTCTAAAACATCTGGAGAGCCTGAAGTTGGCATAAGCAAGATATATGTATGCTACGGCAGTGCAGGCTATTGCAACAAGAGCTACACAACTCTGGGGAAACATGCAGCTGTTTTAAAGTTGCAAGAAGGAGCTACTTAAGCTTGCACCCTTCAAATAATCTCCAGAGCATTGCATAGCCCTAATAGACATATTAGTGAAGATGCAGGTAGAAGCAAGCTTTTTTTAAAAAAAAAGCATGTTGCTTTTCAAAACTAGAATCACTTAATGCAGGGGTGTCAAACTCCCGGCTCAGGATGCATCATGTGCTGGCCCCACCCCCATCCAGTTTAGCAAAGGGGGGAAAGTCCCCATACGTCACACGACACTGCTCTGATGACTCGAGTTTGACACCCCTGATTTAGTATGATTCAGTTACATCCTGTTCACAAAAAACTATAGGAAGTATAGTTTTAACGGATTTTAAAGCTATGACTTGGGTACTCCCTGAGGCAAAGCTTCTGAAATAGTTTAATAAACATTGACAGTTACTCACTATGAAGGTAATTGCAACACCTGTTGTTAAACTAATTTCACTTTTCTACACATTTACATGAAATTCCACAATTGTAATTGTTAAAATGCAAAACCAAAGGGGAAAAATTATGTTCAAACAATATTTCAGACTCATTTATTTACAGATGAAAGATATACAGTTCCTTTTAACAGTAGTTGTCCATTTTGTTCCAAGAGCTGTTCACAAAGTAATTCCAGGATGAAGTCTCTCCCAAAGGCTGCATCAGAAAGCAATCATTCTTATCAGCTTTACTGAATCGTCTCTTTCAGACTACAATATTCAGCACAGATCTTTATTTCCATGAACACATTTAATATTCTCAGAAACTTTAATTTCTTCTGGTTTTCAGAGAACCAGATATTAAATGCTCTCTTCAATATTTGAAATAATAACATGAACTTGAGCATGGTATGCCAAGAGATATACACCCTACAGTTACATAAGCTGACACAAAAGATTACTGCAGTGTAAAAGCATCTATACTGTGTGTGAGTAGCACAACAGTTCTGTTTATCAAAAGCTGTCCCGAACAAGTAACCTTCTAAGCAGCTGCCCTGGTCTGAAGCTCCCCTCTAAGAGAAGAAATATATGTCTAAAACCAGAAGACCAGATCTCCCCTGCCAATTTTCAAGCTAGCAATCTGCCCTGCTCTGCAAGACATTCAGACACTTCTCTCCATGAAATATACATCTTCATTACAATAAATACATTTCCAAGTTATAAAAAAATAGCACAATAAGGAGGTTTGGCCCCAACAAAGTCTAAAATCAAGTTCATTTTCCACTAAAAGCCCAGCGTATGAGCAAACACAAAGTTACTATGACTAAGGCTGGAGGAACTTTTGAAAACCTTTACATGGGCAGCATCAACTTGTGAGGTAGAGCAAAGCTCATAGTATTGTAGTCATGGCCTCGCTTTGGATGAAACATGCAAAGAAAAACCTATTTTATCTTCATTTCCCTTCAACAACTCAAAGAACACTGTTAATTGGGCTATAAGTGCAAATAGCAGCAGCCCCACTTGCCTAAACTCTAAAGTAAGCCCTATTAAATTTAATAGGATTTAAATCTCTGGAGTGTACAAATGAGACTAAGAAATATTTTTCAACCAGCTTTGAATCGCCAGCAGCTGGTAGAATAGCAATGGGTCTCTCTCCAATTTCTACTCAAGACTAGAAATGTGGCTGGAATCCAATGCTACTTAAACTGTAGTTTTATTACTGTTGCTCCACTACTTTTCTCTCCTAAGGTCTAAATCTACAGGTTTTTAAACCTGAATTCAGTTGCTCATGTATTCATGCATATCGTCCTGGTTAAAAAGTGTTCATCCAATTCATTTTGGTGAATACTGTCAAATTCATTATTGTACCAAGGGCTCCTCAGCAGGATATATACAGGGCAGGATAGAGATCAGAGCTTCTTCAATCGAGAACAAATGTTCATCCTCTACTTGAGGGCAACGGTAGCGCATGAAGTCTGCCAGCCGCAGAAGGTACTCAATGTTGTGGCCGGCCCGCCCACTGGAGACAATGATTTGAGCAGCAATATCCTCTTCAGATGCTGGCCCCAAATAGGAAGGATTCTGGGGGGTTGCAATATAAACAAGAGCTAGAACAGGTTCATCTGCCTCTTCTTCCTGGGGATAAAACTTCACCAGCTTGGTGTCATAGCCTCCAAGCATGGCTTCCCGTATGTTCAAATACTTCAGGACAGCAGCAATTTGAAGCCCATGAAGTTCATAGCCAACACCCCATGTGCAGCCCTGCAATCAGAAATCAAATTACAAGTTATTTACAAATGTCTGCTTCATTAAATAATTACTTATCTCCATAACCTATACAAATAAGCAAATGCAAAACTAAAAAAAAATGTTTTCTGCCATGTTTCATCACATTTCTAAACAATATCAGGTCAGTTATGTTAAAAGCCAGGCTTGTGATGAAAAAGAGTTCTGAAATAGCTACTCGTTCCTTCCAAATGAGTTGTCCACACACAGAGCGATTGATACTATTCACTTTTGCAAATGGGCCAGTATGATCCACATCATAGCCATGTGCCAAATTCTTTTCAGCAGTTGCTACCTTAGCATATCCAAAATTGTCAAGATCGGAGTTTTCTTTTGTTATTTCAATTATATTCACAAATATTGGCTAGTCTCCTAGATAAGCACTGCTCTACTGACCAAATAACTACTCATCCAAATGAAAATTGGATAATTACAATTGAATTGCAATTGCTGCAGGTCAAATAACAGAATTACAGAACCTCTAGTTGCAATGATACAATTCACTCTCCATCTTTCCCCTACAGCTAAACAAGGTGGGTAGTTCAAAATAAAGGTAGTGCTCGGCTTACAACCGTTTGCTGAGTGACCGTTCAAAGTTACAATGGCACTGAAAAAAGTAACTCATCACCATTTTTCACACTTATAACCATTGTAGCATCCCCATGGCTGCATGATTTACACTCGGATACTTGACAACCGACTCACATTGATGATGGTTGCAGTGTCCAGGGGTCTTTGCAACCTTCTGACAAATAAACTCAATGGGGAAACCAGATTCACTTAAGCGCCATATTACTAATTTATCAATTGCAGCGATTCACTTAACAAATGTAAAAAAAGGTCAAAAAATGGCAGCAAAACTGATATAACACATTTCTCACTTAGCAACATGTTTGGTTCAATTGTGGTCATTAATTGAGGACTCCCTGTAATTACTTGGTTTTTTAAGCCTTCTCCCCTCCCTCCAAAAAGGAACTTCGATTAGGCTTAGGCTATTGATATGCATGCCAACTGCTTAAGAATGCAGGCACAAAATACTTACATTATAATCTTCCTGAAGGGTGACCACTCTTCCAGGCTAAGGAGAGGGAGAGAAAGAGGCAATTTTAATATGTAATACTGTATTGTTTTGCAGATCAAAATCAGAAGCACCACTTCTATCGTCTCAAGGAAGCAGCACTGGTGTGCACAGTCCAGAAGTTCCCTACTCCCTGGGCATTAAAAACTAATGTGGGAGTTCTCCCCAAATTCTGCACAACAGTGTCAAGCCAAGAGTAATCAATAGACTCCACATCTGTGGAGCCACATCAGTTGAACCTACAATTTATTTATTTACTTCATTTTTATTTTATTTTGTCAAGCAATTATAAGACAACAGGTATAAGTATAAACATGGTACTAAACACATGAAATGTATCCAAACAAGAAAAAAGAAACAATAGGACAGGGACGGTAGGCATATAAGTGCGCTTATGCACGCCCCCCCCCCTACCGACCTCTTAGGAAAGGGGTGAGGTCAATAGTAGACAATCTAAGGTTAAAATTTTGGGGGTTTGGGGAAGAAACTTGAATTCAGGTAGAGCAGGGGTCCCCAACCACCGTGCCCCAGACCGGTATATATATATATATATATAAAAAAAATATATGTTTTTGCTTCCGGGTGTCTTATTTGTTCCGGGCCAC
>BLBF01000005.1:45441472-45530127 GCA_015471245.1 Laticauda colubrina | reverse complement strand
GCCTTACAATAATACACAAGCATCATCTTCTATTTACTTTTGTCCCTCCCTGTTTCATGGAAACTGAAAATGACTGATTAATCTCTGGCAACTAAATCAGTCTTTGCAATGTCAAATCACTAATCTCTCTGAATGAAACCTTTTTTTGTGATGTTAAATCACAAACTTCTTTCACTAAAGCAATAAGATTGGTACTTGAAATTATAACTCTGCTAGTTAAACAATGTCTGGCACTGAAATGAATATCTCTCAAATAAAATAAGAAGCAGCGGCCATATATTACCCTGAATCCCAGGTCATGCCTTCTGATTCCTACTGGCCAGCAGCAATTTATTCATGTGCTGACACTTCATTGACATAGTATTTTAGGGAAATTTTGCCCTGAAAGGAGATTTTTGAGACTTGGAAAAACTCTACATCACTTTTTCATCAATTGGTTCAACTTTTGAATATTGGAGGGCTAAGCCGTGATATTATGAATCAAAATTTATTCATAATTTGTACTTGGCAATTATAATTTAATCATAATGTAATCAATTGTTAAATAAAACATATTTATCTGGAATTGCACCTTGTGCTAAGGCTTTAGTTTATAGTTCACAGTGGCTTGGTTCAGACATTTCACTAAGCAAAAAAGCAAGCAGCCATACTTTAGCTTAATGTGGTATATTAATGAGTTGCCTGTAGATCAGATGGGCAGCATATTAAATAAATAAAATAAACACCTCATTTTCTTTTTCTTTTGCCTTTGGAGACTGTACATTGTAAATATATTTGATTTGATTTGTTACAACATATAGTGGCATTATTTTCCTTTCAAAGAACCAGAATGTTACAGCTTGTTGCATTTTTTTTCCTTTTGATGGTATTTGTGGTATCCTGCCAGTTTGCCAACCATTTTCTGAACAGATGATTATGACTAGGATGAATCATATTTTCTAAGGCTGTCCTGTGGCATCTAAACCACAGTATTGGAAAGAACAGAGCTTGCAATGAGAAACATTTCACTTCTCTGCAAAACACTGCAAATCTGGGACACATTCAGAATCTTTCCCTTGATGTCTAATTGATGGAAAGGATTCATTTTAAAGTCAAAGTTTGGGCTACATAATGGATCTGATAAATTTATGTGAAGCACTTGTCATATAAATTTCTAGGCATCTTCTCAATTTTATTTTAAAAATGTATCTATCGTGCCTTTATTTTTATGCTGTTAATTTTTAAAATGTAATACAATATTGGACTTGTTATTTTATCATTATTTTGTTGTCATTGTTAATTCTTGATCTATTTTTTCTTTAAAAATAATTGTATGATCTTGCATAGACACAAAAGCATAGGCCATTGCATAACAAGAATGGGAGTTATTGTTCTGGCATCTCATGTGGCTCATTTTCCATAAGTATCACTAGTAACATGAATGGCTTATAGGTTGCATCAATCTGAAAAACATGGGCCCAGCTCTTAAACAGAGAGAGGATTAAAGGCATAAAGTACAGCTGAACAAGCTCTGTTGGCATATACTCCTCTATGAGACAGGAGAACAGCATATCAAGGAAATACTACTTCCATTATGAGGAAATAGTTTTGAATGTATTGTTAACTGGAGGAGGCCAGAAAATTGGCTATATCTTCTGTTAAGGTCTGCTTACACCAGAAAAAGGCTTTCCCAATGTGGATGTGATATCACAAGAGATGGCCCACCAACTTGGATAGCTTTGAAAGAGCAAGTTCATGAGGAAGAAGGCTGGTGATAGTTCTAACCTTAATGGTGCTACCAAACATAAGAAGCTGAGTCCTTTTCCTCAGTTTCTCATAAAGATCTGGTTGGCTTCTGATATAAAAAATGGAGGCCAAGACAAATCTTTGACTGGATCCAGCAGGGCTCTTCGGATTGCAACAAACAACCAAATCCCAAGAATGCCAAAAACTCAACTGTTGGAAGAAAAAATAGTCAGCTCTTGCTAAGGCTCACTAATGTTGTTGACATATTTTCTTTTTAATTAATTCAGTTTAAGGTGAACCTGTTTTCAGCCATAGCTTTCTGCTGGCTGGTTATATATTGATGCATCATGCAGACACCCAAACAAATCAGGTTGCCTTTGTTTTACTGATAAGAAATTAAGAGTAAGTGTTAGTCTAGAGCAGAGGTATCAAACTTCTTTGTAGGGCTGGATCAGCACTGTAGTTCTCTGCAGGTGGCCTGGGGGTGTGTGTGAAACAGGACAGACATCTCCTACAGCACTCCGCCAGCCAAAATGGGGTGGTGGGATCGCACATGACCCCCTGCACCTCGTTTTGGCTAGCAGATTGCTGCAGGAGGCCGTCCAGGCAAAAAAATAGAATATGGGGAGCCTGTGTGGCCCCCCATGCCCCGTTTTGGCTGCCAGAGGCACCGTGGGCCAGTCCTTTGCAGGAAGGCCTCATGGGCCAGATTTAAGCACCCCATGGGGCGGATGCAGCCTGCAGTCCTTGAGTTTCACAGCCCTGGTCTTGCGACTCTGATAGGAAATAGTTCTCACAAAAGCAATGGGGGACTGGAAATATCAAATGGTTATCTGCCCACCAAGAACGATTTTGGGAAGAAGCAGCATTGAAAAAGACGATAAATAGTAGCTAACATGGCTTACATGTACTAATAAAGAAGAATATTTGTAGCTCAGGATTGACATGAGGGGTCCTTGGTGCTCTCTGAGCCTGATTATTTTCTTGTCGATGCTTCATTAATAGCACTAGCACCAGCACTGATGATGTTACCTAGTTTGGGTAATGAAATGTCTGCAAGAAAACAAGCAAACTCAAAGAGCACCAAGGATTGCTCTTGGCTTACATGTACTTGGCTTTAGTGGTTGTTGAAGGTGGACTAATGGTTTCGGTCCAGAGCAAGGATGGCTGGTCATTCTAATATGAGTTATGTAATGTTTGTGCTGCTAACGGCTGGTTAGTGGCCTGAAGTGTGCAAAGTATTCAAGGGTATTGTCTATGGAAAGAGTACTGAAAGGGAAGAGGATTGGGAAAGGCAGTACTGTTGTTTGCAGGAGCTTTCTGCTTTTATCAGAATGCTGGAAGGAGCATTGTGTAGTTAAATCACAAGCTCTGCCCCCCTTTGTGCATGGGTGTTACTTTGCAAGACATAGAAATGGGGTGCTGCTTTCACCAGGCTAACTTTCTTTCCTCTCTCTATGGAAACATGGAGTGGAACCTAAATTACTCATTGCAGAAAACGTCTGGTGGGGTTAACAATGGCAGAAGAAAGAAGAGAGGGGTTTTGCTGATAAAACATCATCACTAAATCAATCTGGAAGTTCAGAAAATCTTGCAGTTAATTCATCCTCCCTCTTCCTTAACTCTAGAATGAATATTCAGCTACATTTAGGCACAGATATGTTAACCTTCTATACACTGTAATTTTTATTACTATAATTTTCTAGAGTTGATTAAATCTGAAAGTTGAAGTTCAGAAAAAAAAAATTCTCTCAATTTTACTTTAGATATTTTACTTTAGGAGAGAGGCTTCTGCTTACCTGGGTACATGGAACAATTAGAAGTTGTAAATCGTACTTTCAGAGCTTTGCTGGAAATGAAATTTCTGCTATTAAGTCCAGAGTCTAAAATTGTCTAACTGGATGGCATCACTGAATTGAGTGATTAATTGATTGATTATATGTCAGCAAGTCATTTTTATTCCTAGCAATCACATTGTTTTGTGGGGAAAAAGAAAAGGAAGAAGGTGTCTTGGATATATTCGCTGGGACTTGAGATATTTTTTAAAATAATAAAGGCAGGATACAAACAAACAAGTAAATATAGATTTTCTCCATAATGATCTATCCCTAACCTGCTTTTTTAGGATTCCCAATGGTGCACCTGCCACTGCAACCTGAGCCCATCCATCTTGCTGCTGGCTGTCCTCTTCTTTGCTTTCATCAGTGATATTACACCTGAATTCCTGAAGCTAGTGTCCCTTCTATACAGTGGATTCTACTGTGGTTCACAATCCCCAGCCCAAACAGGCAGGGGGATTTGTTTGTACTGGGGATTATAGGCATCTTGGTAGTTTAAAAGAAGTAGATAGGAAAAGATTGCCTAAATTGTCACATATAATCTCTCCTTTGGGTGTATTAAATTCTGAAAAGTGTTCTGAGATTCTCTCCTGTATTTATAGACTAGTGTTCATTTCTAGACTGAGAATCAATGATCACTGCTTCTGCTTCTAAAAAGAAAGAGGGAAAAACACAAATCAGTTAGATGAATAGAACAACAATAATACACCATTTATGTTGGTATCGCCTAGTTACTTAGTTTACTTTATTGTCATTGCACCTCATACAATGAAATTAAATACCATCTTCACTATTACCTTTATTGTCAGAGTACAGCATGTGTACAATGAGACTGGCTGAGCCTCCCTTCATGCACCCCGCCCCCCAATACAACTCACAGTGAGGACAGAAGTCCCTAACCCAATCCCAATCTTATTACACTATGTGACCTTGTTGCACAATGCACCGGCTCTGCAAGTCTATCATACTATGTTGGCATCAAGTTATTTTCCGTTCAGAAGTCTAACAGCCCATGGGTAGAAACTATTCTTCAGCCTATTGGTGCGGCTGGCTATGCTTCTATATCTCCTACCCAATGGTAGGAGAGTGAAGAAGTGCTGACTTCAGTGTACATTATGACTGAAAATAAACACAAACACACTTCCTTCACATTCTATACATTGAATTGAAAACCCCTGATATTGCTTTAATATTGCACTATGACCTGGGATAGAAGCTGTTTTTCAGCCTATTTGCCCTTGTTTTTATTATCCTGTACCGTCTGCCAGATGGTAATAGTTCAAAAAAAGGGTTCCCAGGATGAGGTGGATTTTTGGGAATGTTTTGAACTTTCTTAAGGCAGCGGAAGCTATAAAGCTCTTCCAAAGAGGAGAAAATGCAACCAATGATCTGGGAAATAACGTTAATCCTCTCCTATATAATTCTATATAATAACCTATAATTCTTCAAAATTATAGAAGAAACATGTTAGAAATGTGTTTCATCTCTGAGTGGCAGTGGAGGTATGGAGTGGGAGATAAAGTCAAGCTAAAGAAGGAGAAAGCCCAAAATTATTACAATCCAAGGAGTTGGAATCTTCATGTTTGACTGTGCTCGCCTATAACAATCCAGAAATACTGTATATACATTCTGACCATCAGTGCACATTTCAGAATTATATAAAGTCCCAATTGTTTTAGCGTCATGGAGCCTTCTCTTAGCTAAAACTAGGCCATCTAATTTCTTTGTTCATTTACTGAAAGGGGAAAATCTTGGGGAGACACTACAACTTTTGCTGTGCCATCTTCCCAACATTTACACATACATATATATACATACATTGAATTGTTGCCATAGTTAAAGTGCTGGGTGGGAAAGGTCAAATTGTGATTTCTCTCTGCCTGTTCAGAGTACCTGTGGAATGATCCCAGGCTAATCTTACAGTGAGGTATGAATTTGATACCTGTAGCAAACTTAGATTAGACTTTAGCTTCAACCTAGAGCAAAAGATAAGCTCTGACATCCATAAAGCCATTTAAAGTTTTGTTAATGTTTGACTTGAGACCATGTGCTACTTATGCATCATGAAAATTAACCCTCTTTTTCTTCTGGGCTTGCTCAAGAAAGTGGCCTCTGTGGTGGGAGTCTTAGTTTCCCAATTGCCTATATTTTCTCAGTGAATAAAACTGCATTGAAATAAATCACAGCTATGTTTGTTCTTCTTTTCTTTCCAAGTGGTTGAGTGGGGCAACTAGAGCAATAAGAATAACTCAGATGTTTCATTCTTAGGTGGATGCTCCTCTATTTCGTTTCACCATGTGATAAGATTGGACAGCAGCTCTGAAAAGTCTGAAGGCCCGCTGTGCCAAGGTCCGCTTTAAGCTTGTTGACCTACTCTGATGACAGTAAGAGAAATATTACAAAGGGTGTCCTGTTACTGAAAGACAGGCTTCCTTTCTATTTTAACTTCTTCCTGAGCTGAACCACTGCCACTGCTTTCTAGAGAGACTAAGGCAAAAGTGAATGCAGTATTATAATATTACAAAGATTAGCATAGAAGGAAACCAAAGGACTGGTTATAAATCTAATGAAAAGATATACATACATGAAGTTTGCTTTTCTGAATATCTCTTACCATGTAGCCCTTGGCTTTGAAGTCTGGGCATCATTCTTCAAGTCCAGTGTCCTCAGCTTCAAATGACCTCTTGCCAAGGAATTCAGCTGACTGGGTTGTGTGCAGAAGAAAACAAGGGTCACAAAGTTAGTATGATGGGATTTCTAAGCTTAGCAGGGTTGATCCAGGAGAAAAGAAGAATGTAGACATGATGCCAGTTGTGTACAAGAGCGTAAAAAGATTGCATAGAATGCATGGCCTGCAAAAATACAGAATAAAGTATCCTGTATCATAGACTATCGTAGACCATCTTTGCCATTCCCGACTGTCACCCCAGCATTTTGTTAACTTGCATGCACCAGGATGGTGAAGTTTAGTCATATACAGAATAATAAATAACGTAATATGGGAAGCAAGTTAGCAGGTATACAGTAGATCAGTTAGCTGGCCCACTTATTGGAAGAGCCTGTTTTGAATTTGAGGGCAGGTGATGGTGGTAAGCAGTAGCATTTTTTCTTGTAGTGGTAGGCAAAACACAAAGATTTAGCTCTACTTTGGGAGCAGGATGGTGAGGAATAAAAGTAAGCCGTGTAGCTTTTCAATTCTTACTAGCAAAGAAAACAAATATAGCCTAGGATGGAGGTCTTCATATTCTTCAGCTCATTGACTCCCCTTTAGATATTTTCAGATACTTCATCAACCCCCTCCCAACATTTATTATATGAAAATAATTTAATATTATTTAAATAATGTTACAATGACTCTTGGATAGTCCCATCGACCATTGGGGGGATCAATATTGATAATTTTGGAGAACCTTGGCCTAGAACAGACCTGAGCATTTTACAGCCCCAAACCATATCTGACCCTTGGACTGTCCAAGCATGCGTGAGGTCAATTGGAAATTAGAAATCAAATGTAAATAAGCACACTGCAGGGGGTGGGAGAAGTAGCCAAGTTGAGTCCAACTCTGCACTGGTGGCTACAAGTGGGCAAGGAGAGTAAGTTCTTTTCTGCCCCTGTTCAGCGCCCACCTCTCGCCTGGAGCAGCCTGAAGAAGTAGAAGTGGCTCTACTCTCCCTTCTCCCTCAATATGTCTTCACTGGTGGCCATTGTAACCAAGAAGGAGCTGAATTCCAACCACGACGGGGCTGATATTTCTGACAAAAAGCAACAGGAAGCAGTTGAACATATTGATGAAGTATAGAATGAAATAAACAGACTCAAAGTTGTTACTTTTTGTATAAAGTCAATTAATTGCTGGTCTTAGCATACCGCAAAACATATACATTTTCAGAATTGTTTTTGTGAAGGTTAAAACTATTAAAAATGAAATGAAACACTGATACGATGATTGGCATTTTTACTATTTTTTTATTGCTATGTTTGACGTATTCCATATTGTCATAGTTATATTGCAAAGAGGCATTCTTACCAGTAGCAGCTAATCAAAAGCATATACCGTATATACTCGCATATAAGCCGATCTCGCATATAAGCCGACCCTTAAAAAACTGCCCCAAAATGAGGAATTTTGCAAAAACTCGCATATAAGCCGACCCCCAAATACCATGGTGTGTTGTTTGGGCTAATAACAAAAGAGTATCAATATGCAATGCACTGATGAAAGTTCATTATCAAAGCATTTGTGTAGGAAACAATATTAAGTTAATTGCCCGGTATGTAAAGAATCTGATGTTATATAATGGTAATATATGCACTTATCGTAGCAAAAGCTTGCAGAAGAGCATAAATGAGAATAAAAGCCATTATTGTTGTGTTTTACTTTTATTTATTTTCACAAATTAAACTGTGTCTCAGAATCCTTCAAATTCATCCTCACCATCACCCTCGTCCTCAGATTCCCCAAAGAGATATTTCCAGTCCTCCAATGTATATTTGACATTATCTTCATCCCACATTTCTTCATCTTGATCTTCATTTTCATTTTCTGCCACTTCATCACTGTCTTCATTTTCATTTTCATTGCTATCCTCCTGCCATACAGCATCATCTTCAGTGCCATCTAATTTGTTGCTGATGCAACATTTTAAAAAGGATTTCTGTACCATTTCTTGTAAAATCATATCCCATGCAGTCTTCACCCAAGACACAACTGTGGGCAAAGGAGGGCGTTTGAAGTTTCCTTTGGCTGTTAGTTCAGCTTTGCCATCTGCCATCCACTGTGTCCACAGGTTTCACATGTGTGTCTTGAAGGTTCTGTTCAGGCTGACATCTAGGGGTTGTAGCATTCCAGTCAACCCTCCTGGTATGACTGCCTGAACAGTGTTTGACTCCTTTAGACTCCTTTTTACCTTTTCGCTTAGGTGAGCTCTGAATTGGTCCCAGACTAGCATGGAGTGTTTTTTCAGAAGACCTCCATTTCTGCGCACCCACACTTGATTTATCCATTTGATTACGCCTTCTTCATCCATCCATCCTTTGGGAAATTTTTCTTTTGGAGGGGTTTTTCATTTGAAGATTACCATTGGGGGTAGCTTCACCCCATCTGCAGTGCAACTCAGCACCATTGTAAAATGGGTTTTTTGGTGCCCTGTTGTCTTAATAAGAACTGTTTTTTCACCCTTTTGGTTCAATGTTTTAGTGCTTGGCATGTCAAAGCACATAGGGGTCTCGTCCATATTGCCAATCCTGCTGAGAGGAAAATCACCAGTCTTTCGTTTATTTATCACGAAACGTTGGAAGTTCATCACCTTTTCCTCAAATTCTGATGGCAGCTTTTGGGCTATTTTTGTTCTTTGTCTTAGTGATATCCCATTTCTCTTCAAAAACCTTGTACACCAGCCCGGGGAAGCAGTGAAGGTTGAGGTACCTTGGTATTTTCCAGATTTGGCCATCTGCAATGCTTGTCAGCGCACGGCCAATCTAGACACACTGTAGCCATTCTGCCTTTGAGCCTCAAACCACTCAAGAATGTGCTTTTCCATTTCAGGGAATTGCCCAGCTTTGGGCCCTCTTTTTGTACGTTTTGAACTGAGGGTGCAATCCAATGTACTATCCTTTCTCCAACTTCTAATATTGCTCTCATCCACTCCAAATGTTCTTGCTGCTTCAAGGTTGCTTGTTTCCTCTGCAGCCTTCACTACTTTTAGTTTAAAAGAAGCAGCATACGACATTCTTTTTCTTTTAACATCAGACATGGGTATATTTTTCTGAATTTTACTACTACTAATGCAAAGAAACTGGACACAAGGTTGCACGTGACGATCGCAAACACGAAAGTGGTCATGTGAATGACTAACCAATCGGAGCGTGTAATGATCCGGTGATAGAAAAAGAAAAATGGAGGTGCCCAGAGTAAAAAAAAATGTGCTGTATGAATGTATGACTGTATGGTAATATCGACGATATTGCGTGATCTGAGAAGTGGTGTCATGTCAGTTTGTTTGTGTGAGATCAGATTTATGTGCGTATAAGCCGACCCCCTAATTTGATAAAAAAAAAAAAGAGTTTTAGAGTTGGCTTATATGTGAGTATATACGGTAATTTACTGGTTATTATAAAGTGATAAAATTAACTTTAAGCAGAATTAAGTTCAACCTATTGGTTCGGCCCTCAACAACAGTCCTGAGTTTCTTATGTGGCCTCTTGGGGAAATTAATTGCCCACCTCCCAGAGACAAAGATCACCTCCCCTATTCCACAATCAGTGAATGCATGGTGTTTTGGAAACACAGCTGTCTCCTACATCCTGAGCTGCTCCTTTAAATTTTAATTCCACATTGTAAAAAAAAAATCACTTGCGGTTTTGCATGTTAATGAACCTTTAAGAAACCAAATGTCATCTGTCCATCCTTACTTCTTTCCTTCCTTGCAATCTTACCCTTACTCCACCAACATTTTAGCTGGAAGATGATGATTTAAAGTGACAGGACACTTTAAACTTTGCATATGCTCATAATCAGTCACAACACAAACAAACAGCAAGCATAGTGTTACATAACAGCAAACTTGGAATGTGTTGCCTGAGCATATGGATGATTGTCCTGCTTGCTGGGCCCAGGTGACACAATAGAGTCAGAATTACATCATGTTATGATCCTAGATAGTCTCCCAAAGGTACCTTAGCCTGGGACAAGCATTGAATCCAGTTGAGTTAATCTTTATGCATAGTTCTTCCAGGACTCAAATTTACAGGTCAGCAAAAAGAGATGTTCTCCTCTCAGTCTATTGGAAATCAATTCCAACCTTCAATTATACCAAATATAATCTTAACTTACTGAATCCTGTGGCAACTCAAGATCTCATTTTAGTTTGATGAGGAATACTGATATGGACTAACTGAGTTCAATTCCAAGCCAGCTATGTATGCATTGTAAGAGGACATCCATGTTAAGGCCTGGTCCCACTGGCCGACAGACGCAAAACTTATGCATAAAGGACACAGCGGATGAGCAAAATTTCCAGGGTGGCTCCATCCGTTGTCATCCACTCCAAAAAGTGGTGAAAATTTGCATAAACAGAATGGAAAAGAATGGACGTGGGTAGTATGTAGTGGGGATGTTAAATGGATGTTCATAGGAAGCCTTGCGGATGACAGTGGATGGAAGCAGATGACACATCCGAAGGGGTTCCGGGGGAGAATTTTGAAGTGGACGCATAGCAGAAGGGGCGGATGCATAGCGGATGAAGCGGATGCATCACGGACGCCTATAGGAAATAAAGGGGATGCCACGCTGATGTATATCAGATGCAAAGCATTCACTGCGCATGCGGGGAGTATGAATTGCGTCAGCTCCGTGGATATAAAAGGATGCAGCACGCAGGCAGTCAGTATACAGGGGAAAGACGTTCTGCCACATATATCTAGCAGGAACACCATGGTTCATCAGTCAGGCAAGAAGAGGAAGCCCGTGCCTACTCGTTCAAGCCCTGGCAAGAAGGCCAGAACCAGCATCCCACCCCCTGACACTGACTCTGAAGGTGCTGCTGCTGCTGCTGCTGCTGCTGCTGCTGCTGCTGCTGCGGTGGACCAGCCCCAAGGCCCTCAAAGCCCTGCTGCTCAAGGCCCTGTTGCTCAAGCCCCTGAAGGCCCTGCTGAAGCTGCTGGTGCTGCTGGTGCTTCTCCTGCTGCTGCTGCTGCTTGTCCTGCTGCTGCTGCTGTGGTGGACCAGCCCCAAGGCCCTCAAAGCCCTGCTGCTGAAGCCCCTGAAGCCCCTGTCAGAGGGAGGAAGAGGCAAGGGAAGCAGAAGGGAGAGAGGAAACAGTACACCGTTTCCGAGGACCATGAGGATGAGCTGCTGGAATGGCTGAGGGAGAATGAGTACCTCTGGAGAAAGGGCCATGGACTCTATTGCGACACCAAGAAGAAGCAGGCAGCTTGGAGAGAGAAGGCAGAGAGCCTGGGGTACACTGCAGAAGTACTCCTTGGATGGTGGAAGCACATGAACACCTGGCATGGCAAGCTACACCTCAAGAAATTGGGGCAGGCCGCTATCAAGCTCACTGACCGGGAGATGTACGTCATGGCCAAGTGCAGTTTCCTGGAGGGTGAGATCCGCCACTGAGGAGCAGCCCCTCTGAGACCCGTCTCCCTCAGACAGCCAGTCCTCTTCCAGCCAGGAGCCAACTACCCTGTCCAGACGTGTCTTCAGAGGGCCCCACGGCAGAGACACTCCCGACAGCTGCACTCCCCATGCCGGCAGACTTGGTGGATCCCGTGGAGGATGATGCCCTGCTGTCACAAAGGGAGGAAGAAGCAGCGGCCACCAGAGGCCAACCCACCCCCACCCCCAGCTCTAGAGGATGCAGGCAGAGAGGCAGATTGGAGGGCCAGGACCACAGTGTACTGTTGGAGATCAGGGACACAATGAAGACCAGCACAGAACTTCTCTCTCAGCTGGTCCACAGCGACATACCATCCTCGGACTGGAAGCCCTTCATCACCTACGTGAGCCAGACCCTGAGGGACCTGCCTGGGGCCCAGTACCAGGTGATGAAGCAGAAGATCACAGCACTTCTGCACAACCCTCAAGGCCCAGGTGAAGCTGCTCCTACCCAGTCCAGGTCTGCTCCTCCACTCCAGGTGATGTCACAGCCCTTCCATGGCTTTCACCAGCCCCTCACCTACCAAGGCTATGACTACCAGGACTTCCCACAGTAGAAGCAGAACCTCCCAGTTCAGGCCCAGGTTCATCGGACACCACAGACACAGCTCCTCACCCAGCTGCAAACCAGACAGCCCCGCAACACTCCTCCTTCCTCCACCCCACAGCCAAGCCCGTCAATGGACAATCTGTCATCAGTATTGGGCCTGACATCTCAAGTCCTTGATGAAGGGCCTCTCAACCTCACGGGACTGAGTCAGCTCTCGGATAGCTTCCTGAACACACCATCCCCTGTTGTACCCTCGGGGCCAAGCACCCCAATGGTGCCTCAGACCAGCACTCAAGCCACAGCCACCTCCACAGTCCCTGCCTGCTTAACAGTTGAGACCATGGACATGACTCAGAGTGATTGAGAATAGTGTCAGAGACTGAGTTGTTTACTTGTTAAGTTTATCTTTGCTTAAGACACTTTACTTGGTTCATTTTGCTTATTTAATAAAGTCATAAAGTTTACCTAAGACAGTTAATAAAGGTTATCTTTGCTTAAGACACTTGGTTCATTTTTTTTACTTAATAAAGTGTTGGTGAAAACTTTGAAAAAATGGTTAAGCCTTTGCATGCTTGTGGGATAAATAAGGATAGTTGTGGGATAGATAAACCTCCAGTGCAAGCATAGTGGGACTGTATGGTCCACCATCCCAGCGATCCAAATGATTTTCTCCCCCTTTTTATAGGAAATATCGGTTGTCCGCTATGGGGCCTTCTACATACTCTAGACATACTGCAGACATCCTAAATATATGAGATAAATCCCAGATACAAACGTTTGTCCGTTTTTAATCCTTTATATACAAGATGCATATGCTTACATCCTTTCTATTTCCGTGCTACTAACGCTGTGTAGACGTTCCGTGTACCTTTTGTTTCCTCCCTCTTTCCTTTTTCAGCTGCAGCAGATGTGAGTTGAGGGGATGCAGAGAGGATACAGCGGACGTTTAACGGATGATAATGGACATAGAACGTTTGTTGCCCGTATATGTCGCGGTTGTACATCGTACGTGGTGGAAAGTTCATCCGTTCACAAAGTTTTGTGCAGCTCAAAACTTCTTGCGTGGATGAAATCACAGTGGACGGATCCTTGATGGATCGAGCATATGAAACACGTATGCAGTGAGTACACAATGGATGCATAGCGTTTTCCAACGGATGGCAAGCTTTTTTTAACGTTTTACATCCTCTTTGCATCCGTACGTGCAGTGGGACCGGGCCTTTAGTGTATGGTAGACAGCACATCTGATGAAATGAACTATAGCTTGCAAAAGTGATGTCTTTAAAAAAGTGTTATAAGTCAGAAAAAAGTGCTCATTCTGATTTTGGCTATGTGTCAATTTAATTGTTTAGCCACCCAAATCACAATGTTATGGAGGTATTTTGCCACTGCTATGCTGAAAACAAAATGTATTAGGTCCATGACATTTCTTTTTTTTTTTTATAAAAATTTTGATTTTCAATAAACAAACATACACAAACAAAACACAAAACATAAAAACATATAAAACTTCTTTTTGGAAAGCGGCTTAGTCCCAGGTTAAATCTTTTTGTACAGACATAAATTCGAATTCATGCTCACTTTTTATCCCGTTTCATATCTTATTTACCATTCTACATTTTCTATATAGCTTCTCCTCTCTTTTCACTCTCTTAATTCTATTTTATTTATTTCATCTCAATTTAAAACATTATCCGTATATTTTTTGTCTGTTCTATTTCAATTTTCTATTATCTTTTCTCATTAATACAGAATTTCTCCTGTAATCACTGATTAAAGTATGATGCCTTTAAATCTTTCCCCTAAATTTAACATTTAAAATAATATATACTTTTCATTCTGATTCTGCTTAGTACATTCTGAAGCTACATACTATATTATAAAATAAGAAAGAGTAATAAGTTTATAATATAATTAAAACAATAATCCATAGCAAATTAAGTTCTATTATTAAATCCAGTTTTCTAACATTTCAAATATAAATACAATATAATCTTATGTACTTTTGCAGAATCTTTTTTAATCATATTTTTACCCACTATCTCTGAATAAACCTTGTTTCTTTACATCTTGTTTTAAACCTTTGTAACTTATCTTCCATTTTTCCCTTCCTTTCTTCTCCAATCCTGCCTTTTTACCCCCTTGTCTCTTAAGCTCCACCTTCTTAATCTCCATCTTCTTCTATATTCCTCTTTTCTGTTGCTTTCTGACATTGTATCAATTTTTTACCTTATTTTTCCCTTTTTTGGTTGTTTTTTAAAGTCTTAAATTCTCCATTCTCTTTCCCCTCTTTCCCTTTTCTTCCCCAGCTGAAGTTGTTTGTTCATTAAAGATGGCTTCTTCTTCATCCCAGTCTTCTTGTTCTTGTAGTTTCTGGTAGGTAGAAATCGCCATTTCTAAAAAATGGAAAACAGATCCAGAAGAGCCCTTCCCTTCTTGTCCCTCTTAAAAATAGCTTTTTAAATTCAATTTTCAGTTCATCAACAAGTAGTGCCATTGTGAAGTTTTTTTTATACAACCCAAATGTTTTTAGTCTTTCAAATAATGATTTCCAAAAGTCCCAAAGTCACCAAGCAATCCAAATACACAAAGACTGTTTCATTTAGCACTTTCTTCTTTTTATACTTTCTCTTCCTGTGGTTATAGTTCAGTTACAAAGCTCCAATTAAAATATATCTTTTAGAAGTCTTGTTACAGTTTAGCTCTGATCTTATAAATTCCAAGCAGCCTCCTCCAGCAAAATCTTAATATTAATTCTTTTCCTCTCCCTTCCTACTTATAGCAAAAAAGAGGGGTTTTTTTCCCCCAATGCTCAGAAATCTTTATTGTCCCCTTGGCTTTAATATTCAGGATTACCTACTGATGCCAAAATGGTTTTTTCTGATTTCTCCATTCATTTGCTATCACTGTAAGTAAGGAGAGTGAGAAAAAACAAACTTTCCCTTTTTTCTTTCATTCACCGCTTTTTCCGTCTTCGTCGGGAACGATGTATCTTTAATGATAGTTAAAATCCAGGGTATTTAAATGTTACTTATTATCCTGGTTAGCCAAAAACTTTCATTTTCTCAGCTTCCTCCTGCACATTCTTATCCGGATGAAAGCTTCTTTGTGGTGGCCATTGCTGACTGCCACTCCACCGCTTTCAGAAAAGGGAGTTAAGCAAGCTGAGGAGGGGGGCTGCGATTCCTCCGGACCCCTGCTGGATCTCCCCTATCTTAAGTTACCTCTACAGGGTAACTATAGCCCCCAAATCCAGCTGGATCAGGGGCACTCCAGCGGTGAGCGCAGCAGAAACTACGCACAATCGCGGATTCCTGCTGCTGCCAAAGCCTTGCAAACCGGAAGCTCTGGTGCATGACATTTCTACAATCTACTTAAGGAAGTTATATATTGAGAGATTATTGAAAGATATATTGTTCTGCTGATATTTGAAATCTGTTATTTAATTTGAGGTGCTTTTACATTAATAACTCTAGAATTTCCCATGTATAAGGCTGATGGGGAAAAACTAATTTAGAACAATTCAGTGAAGTGATTAATATTCTCATTGTGAAATGATAACAACAGTAGTGGGCAAGATTGTGTGGAAAGGGAACTTCACGAGGACAGTAGTGTCACCCAAGCAGGTAAAGCCCGAAGGGAACATCAGGCCAGCCATAAAACATAGGAAGCATAGGAAAAGGAATCAAATAAAAGGTATTTAAAAAGCCCCTTAGACAAAAGCCAAATAATTAAGAAAACTAGGGAAACAAGAAAAGAAAACCCTTACAAACACAAGACATGCCAAATCAGCAAAAACAAACACAAAAGACACAAAATAAATTACAAAGGAGACAGACAGGAGATTGCCACAAAACAAATAGAAAAAACCATTATAAAGCTAGAAGAGATTAGGAAAGAACCAATAATGCAATCAAGCCACCCCACAGAGTTTCTTCCATACCTCACGAAGTTTGCCCTCCAGCGGAAAATAAAATCTGGCAGGATTTTTAAACATTAAACACTAAACGAACATTCACACACAAAAGGAGAAAAAGTTATAAAAAACCAGGGACTTACCATACGAAGTTAGCTAGCTAGCCCCAGGAACGCAGCCTCCTCGCTATCTCTCGCTTTCCTGAAAAATAAAAAGATCCAGCTTTCAAGCAGTTGTCTGTATCCTTGTGCCGGAGTTCTCCCAGCGGAAAAATTCGAATCTTCAGAAGAAAGGCACTTTTGACAGTCTTTCAACAATAGTTTTTATGTTTATCTAACTTCAGTACTACCCAACTCCATGTTTTTCCTCATGCCGTGATTTAGACAATGTTGTTCTGCTCTTTTCCTCACCACAAAATACTAACCACCACAAAATTGCAGAGGACAGTGAAGGCAGTAAGGACAATTACACATTGTGCTGGTAACCAAGATCCAAGTTCCTCTGAAGTTTGTTTCTGTGGAAAAGCTCAAGAGCTGAGAGTGAGGCAGTTGAGATTTTCATGGCTATGATTATATTTTAATCAATGCTTCTATCTTCCTGCAGCTGCTTCTTCTAAATATTCTACAAGTTCTGAGTTACAATTACAGCTCCCAGATGTTTACAGGTGCTTTCCAGGGATGGATTCAAATTTTTTAATAACCTGTTCTGTGGGCATGCCTTAGCTGGTGGGTGTGGCTTGGTGGTCATGTTACTGGGTGGATGTGGCTTGGTGGTCATGTTATTGTCTGGGCGTGGCCAACTCTATCACTCACATTGAGGCATGCATCTCCTCACCTGGCTTCTCATGACTGTGGGGATGTTGCAACAGTCGTAAGTGTGAAAAATGGTCATAAGTCACTTTTTTCAGTGCCATTGTAACTTTGAATGGTCACTCCGCACAAGCAAAGTACCAGCAAAGGAAGGGAAAAAAACTCCAGAGAGGTTCCTGAGACAGGAAGTCTAGTCTTGCCAAGAATGTAATAAAGGTTAATGGAGAAGTAGTTTCTGTAAGCAATGCCAGAATGTTTCCTTCCTAACTTCCTTACAGGATTAGGCCAGTAATTTCTTCTAACAACTGGTTCTCCGAACTGCTTAGAATGTTAACAACCGGTTCTAGCGAATAGGTGTGAACGGGTAGAATCCCACCCCTGGTGCTTTCCTTCCCTTTTAATTTCAGCACTGAATGAAATTATGAATGTGTATTAGGACAGCAGTCGCCAACCAGTGGGCCGTGGTCCACTGGTGAGCCTTGAGAAAATTTTGGTGGAAGTGTGTTTACTGAATTTTTGTGTTCATCCAGGCGGGTACTTATTCTTCTATTGGTCTGTCCAATGATTGTGGCAGGGCATGATGCACAGACCAATAGAAGAATAAGTACCTGCCTAGATGAACACAAAAATGTAGTAAAAAAGCTTGAACACACTTCCTCACTAGTCCAACACATGAAAGCAACAGGTCATATCATCGACTTCAATGGCACCAAAATCCGAGCCACTACAGAAAACCCCAGCCTCAGAATTATCAGAGAAGCCATAGAGATTGAAAAAAGACCTGAAAGCGTGAATAGAAGAGATGATTCCACCAGACTGTCAATTATTTGGAAGCCTGCACTCACAAACAAGAAAAATATCCATACCACAAGCCAGCCAAACACTGGGGCACAAACAGATCCCCCCAATACCTCCAGCTCAACACACCCCAACCAGGCACCCAGATGAAACCTAGCTTCCTAATAAATGATAGCCATTCATTTACTCAGAGCCAAGCCGCACTAAAAGTCTTCAATACAGGAACACAATGTTGCCAGCCAATCAAGACAAAAAAAGCTACAAAACAGACAGAAGATATTAGAAACACCAATCAAGCAGATCACAGCAAACTCCAAGACCAACAAACACAGACCAAGACTCCCAACCAATCAGGATGAAGAAAAAACCATTCTGGCACAGCAGGAGGCTAGTCCCAAATTTAAAACAGAAATGGCTGTGAAAGTCTGACTCACAGATGAACACAATACAGAAGCCTAATGATGGTTGATGAGATTCTGCTGAAATGTTGCTACAACTTTAAAAGCACAACTATAATGACGTGGGAAAATACCCGAACAAAGCTTTATACCATACATGTAAGTACCCGCAAAAACTTAAGAAAACAAATATTTATAATGTTTACAAACAAGCCATGCCCAGCCAGTCACGTGACCACCAAGCCACAACCACAAATTCAGCCATGCCCACAGCACCGGTTAGTGGTCCCTGGGATCTAAAATTAGGAGTTTGGTGGTCCCTGAGGTCCAAAAGGTTGGTGAGCCCTGTATTAGGATCTTCTAAGTCAGTGGGCTGCAGCCCACCGGTTGGTGACTGCTGTTCTAAGTAATTGTCTGATTTATGCATTGTCAGATTTTTAACAAGATGCTGTTTTATTACCAAGAATGCATGAATTTTCTTCACAGTATTGATAGACTCAGCCCTCTACTGAATATATTCAGCTGTACTCTCTGTTCTCAGAGCTGGTATTATGCCTGCTGACACCTTTCTTAGGGCTTCAAATTCCCCCATCCATATTGATCAGATTCTTCTATCTGAACCACAAATGTGAAGTTAGCTAATTGGAAATTAGCTAAATTGGCATAATCTCCATTTGCAGCAATGCCCCATGGTCCATGCAGATTCTATAGCTATCCTTCTTGTTCTTTGAAAATAAATGGTGGGTAGCCATAACTCAGACTTTGTGTCTGAAACTGCTTAGAGAAGAGAGAAGACGGGGAAAACGAAGAGGAGGCAGGGCACAAGATAAGTAGCTCCTTTGCTATTTGTTCTTCCCATCATTTCATATATGAATGTGACCACAGTTTGATCAAAATGTCAAATATGCCTACTGACCCACGAACTATGATACTAAGATACAAAAAGGGCATGCTGGAAATGGTTTCAGCCAACTGAGAGCCTACATTAGTATGGTTTTAGCAGTCAAGTTTTTTTAAAAAAACTCAGAAGTAGCTGCTCTGAAAGAAAAATGAGAGCTCATGAATTTGGAATATTTCTCCTTATTATATGATATATTGCCTGAGAAAAAGGGGGAAATATTTTTATGATCACCTCAGAAACAGGCTCCCTTTTAACATCTACTGCAAGGGTGTCAAACTTTCATCATCACATTGTCGCCACGTGACATATTGTGATTTCCCTCCCCCTTAGCTAAACTGGGGATAGGAGTGGCTAATGCGTGACCCATCCAGTCTGTGGACCATGAGTTTGACACCCCACCCTGCTCTACTGAGAAGTAAGCTCCATGGAGTTCCTACTGCTTACTACAAAGAAAGTACATTTAAGAATATCATGTCGATTTCATTAGGAGAAACTTTATAATAATAAGAGCAGCTGAAGCATCATTTTCAATTGGAAGAGAAACAACAGTTATGAACACAGTCCTTTTGGCAAAGTAATGCATGGCAGGGTGTTTTCAGGAGCAAAGCAAAACATTATTCCCTTGGACAAGTCCATAAGTTATTGTTCCATAGGATATTTTAACTTTGGATATCAAACATCAGTTTCACTTCAGCAAACGTATGCTATGTAAATTTATGTACTCACAAATAAACCTCCTTGTGTTCAGTAAAGTTTAATAAGGAATATTGATCCCTTCAAGAGGGAGGACAACTATGAGAAGCTATCAAAAGATTCAGCAATGTCTGAAGAACTAACTACTCTAACAGAAGAAGAAAAATATCATTTTTCTTTGCAGCCACAGAAAGCTGAATTAGATATAAAGGGCTTAAATGACTAACAAGGTAATCCTATACACATCTACTGAGAAGTAAGCTCTGTGGAGTCCCCATTGCTTAGTGCAAAGAAGGTAGATATGAGATTATCATGCAGATTTCATAAGGAGAATCTTTTTGATAATAAGAGCAACTGAGTAATGCAACAGGATTACATTACTGGGACAGGTGACCTAAGAGGTATGTGAGATCTTGCTTGAGGTTTTCAGGGATTGATTGAATCATAGTTTGTTTCAGATTTCCTGGAGATTAAATCAAGGCTCCTCCAACTCTATGAGTCTAATGGCACATAAAACAGTGCAACCCTTTGAGATAAATTTCAGTTTATAAACCAGAGTTATGGAGAAGAAATCCTTAAAGTTTGTCCTTATTGTTTGACCTTATAAAAATTATCCTGACTGAATTAAGACAGACTGCATCTTTAGGGCAGTAATACTTTGGGGAAGTATTGGGGAACTATGGGGAACCAGAATGATGAGTCTAGGATCCTTCAAATATTATTGTATAACTTCTGTTGGCCCTGATTGTTTTCATGCTGACTAGGGCTGATGGGAGTTGAAGTTGAAGGAGTTTATAGTGGATTATAGAAGGAACAGATCAGATCTCCAGCCCTTGCTTATCAATGGAGACTGAGTGGAGCAAGTGGCCAGTTTTAAGTTTCTGGGTGTTACCATGAAAGATGACCTGACCTGGGGTGTCCACATTGCAGCCCTGGTCAAAAGGGCCCAACAGAGATTATACTACCTGAGACTTCTTAGAAAACAACTGAATGAAAAACTGCTGGTGACCTTCTACCGCTGTACTATCGAGAGCATTTTAACCTAGTGCACCTCTGTCTGGTTTGCCAATTGCACAGTGGCAGATAGGAAAGCACTCCAGAGGTGGTTAATATCATTGCCCAGAAGATCATTGGTAGCCTTTTTTGGAAGAGCTTTATAGTTCCCGCTGCCTTAAGAAAGTTCAAAACATTCTCAAAGATCCATCTCATCCTGGGAACCCTTTTTTTGAACTATTACCATCTGGCAGACGGTACAGAATAATAGACGGTACAGAATAATAAAAACAAGGACAAATAGGCTGAAAAACAGCTTTTATTCCAGGGCAGTAGCTCTTTTGAATTCTGCTGTATAGTGCAGTATTGGGGGTTTTCGGTTCAATGTGTGGAGGGTGAAGGATGTGTGTTTGTTTTTATTTTCATGGTCATGATGTGTACTGAAGATGGTGTTTGATTTCGTTGTACAAGGTGCAATGACAATAAAGTAAACTAAACTAAAGTTCAACAAAATCTGAAGAATCTGGGATTCTGCAGATGTTGCTTTAAGATACAAGTACAGTATCTCTACTCTTTGAAAAAGAGTCAGTAAAATGACTTTACAGTTTCTTGCTTAAATTAGCCCTCTCCAACCTTTGTCCATGTTCGCTGGGGAATTGTAGTCCAAAGACATCTCTAAGCCACCAGATTGGGAAAAGCTGGCTCAGTTTCAGATGTATCTGGCAGTAGTTCAGCAATTTATAACAACCTGCAATTAGAGCTAAAGCAATATTGATGGAAGGATAAGGTCTGGAGGATAGGGACAATAGGAAACTGACAAATTAGGTCAAGTAATACTGAGTTGTCTCATCACTAATGGTTCACCTTCAATTGCTGAAAACCATACCCACAAACCTTTTTGATTCTGGGGTTTGATTGCCTTTTGTTTGTGATGGAATGTGTTGAAGAAGCATCTGTGGCAGCCAACACAATTCTGCTTTGAAGGCTAGAAGAGTTTCTTCTCTTTCTAAAAATAAGGACACGGATATAAACTGCTCTGCTAGTTGCAGGATGCTTTTTGGTAATAAAGAAAGAGGGAGGCCACTCAGCAGATTTGTCTGGATTTGTTACCTCTCAAAGGCTGCCTTCAGGCCCAATCAGTTAGAGTATCTCATGATAGATTTTTTTATTTTATTTTATTTTATAATTTTTGTCAAGCATGTATCAGATAACAGATAGAATTAGAACATGATTATGATTATATAAAATGGGTACAAATAAAACGGGACATTAGGACAGGGACAGTAGGCATGCTGGTGCGCTTATACACGCCCCCTACAGATCTCTTAGGAAAGGGGTGAGGTCAATAGTAGACAGTCTAAGATTAAAGTTTTTGGGGTTTGGGGAAGAAACCACAGAGTCAGGTAGTGCATTCCAGGCATTGACCACTCTGTTGCTGAAGTTGTATTTTCTGCAATCGAGTATGGAGTGGTTTACTTTGAGTTTGTATCTATTGTGTGCTCCTGTATTGCTGAATACACAATGTGCCAAAGCAAAGGAATGGGAAGAGCCACATCCAAATGTGAATGGGGATGCTTATTAGTTCTATGAGCCCCCTTCATTTTCTCTTCCAACACGTCTTCTCAATTCCCGAAACCACTAGCATGGAGAAAAGAATAGTTCACTTTTACCAGGAATCTGAACTGATCTCTTGCAGTCTGAGGGCAACGTGCAGCCATGGGCTTATTCATTTTTAGATTGATGGAGACAGAAAGGGAGGGAGGGACATGGTTTCTACTTTGATGCAGTACAGTACAGTAAAAATGCACTTTTCCCCCTTTTCCATCCATTTTCTCTCTCTTGCCTGTTTCATAGTGTGTCAAGATAACCTTTGGGACAACCATGACCTGGATGACTGAAACTCTTCATAGACATCAAGGTAACCTAAGAGATTCCAGCCTATAAGAATGAACTGTATGTGAACCAAATGAATGAACTGTATTTGATAAAAATCTTGGGGACTGTGTTGTAGGGTAAGACAGAGAAGGCTTCCTCTTGCCCAAATTGGAAAATGCAAACAATTGGCATTATTAGTGCTTCATGAGTGCCACAAATGGGTCTGGAGTGCCCTCTACTGGTTCAAAGTTGCAGCATAAGTTGCTTCTTGGGCCTGGAGAGACTGTAAGGTCAAACTAGAAGTTGTTTGTGTGTTAGAAATCAAATCAACCTGGAGTCCAGCTTGAAATCCTATATCCTTCTAACCACAGATCACCCTCCACATTCCTGGATATTTATGAAAACTGGAATGGCACAACTAAATATATCAGATGGTAAATGCAATGGTACAGATGAATATTTCTTGTGCTTTGCATAATGTTGCTTTGCCCCCAAAGTGTATATAGGATTATTGATTAATATAGAAAGGCAATCAACAGCTGCAGTGAAGGTTTTTATTGGAATTCAACTAGCTGTGGTATGCAAGAACCAAATAGTTTTTCAGAGTTTTTTTTTTTTTCCAAAACAACCAAGTACCCTTTTCAAACTGGATGCAAACCACAACATTCAAGCAGAGATTTTTTTCCATTTTGAGGAAAAAAAAGATGCAGGTATGCAGGTGACCTCATATGTTCCCCCCCCCCCAAATAATAGATTTAGGATATCAATTTCAGGATATCCTAAATGGAAAAACACCTTAAAACAATTCTAGCCCTCTTTTCAGCACTTGTCATCATTCTAAAAAAAAAAAAGTGGAACGTGGACCTTTTTTTTAGTTGTTCTGCATATGGACGTGCATTCAGAAGACATATGGAAAGCTGGTATCATCAAATCAAAACATCAGTATGCCTAAATTTGTTTTTCCCTCAGCCTTGCTCATTTATGTTGTTCTTGTCAATCTCACATCACCTTTGTAGGAATGATGGTTCCTTGGTCTTTACTAAATATGCTTTCATAGAGGCTTGTTCAGTTCACCATATCACCCGAGACGTCACTTGAAATTAACTCTCTGTGTATTACAGGACCACTACTCTTTCATAAAAGCTAAAACCATCTTTGTTT
The DNA here is from genome assembly GCA_015471245.1 of Laticauda colubrina. Classification (NCBI taxonomy): domain Eukaryota; kingdom Metazoa; phylum Chordata; class Lepidosauria; order Squamata; family Elapidae; genus Laticauda; species Laticauda colubrina. The sequence goes on along the minus strand of BLBF01000005.1, from coordinate 45,506,311 downwards.
AAGATTGACTAATTCTTCCAAAAATACCAGTCACACCTTATACAGATAGATGTGGTTGTGGAAGCCAGGAAATGTTATCAGTGACATCATTGATAAAAGTATCCTAGATCCTGTTCACAACAAGACTTGTAGCTGGAGAACAGAATTTTAAGAACTACAGTGGGTAGTTTTATAGTCCTTAGATTGAGGGCTGCATAGAAAAACCTGGGGACTGCCTTAAAAAAAGTCTTTAAGTTGCATGCTTTTGACATAGATCTTGCTTACAGTATCCTTTCTAGTTACATCCACAACTGGAAAGACATTTAAAAATATCCTATTTTACTAATATATCTATAAACTAAATTTCCAATTAAAGAAGCAATTTTTAAAAATTATTACATTTTGTTTTCCTGTTCAGAATTTTAATTGAAATATGTTTTATAGCAAGTTATGTTCACTAAAACATGTAATGAATAGGAAATAGTGTAACAATATTGAGTTAATGTTGGCAGTTGAGTAGTTAATTGAGGAAGTTGCATTTTTCTTTTGTCAGAATCTCCAGCTACAAATATATTTATTATAGTATTTTTGTTTAACAAGTAAGGGGGAGGGAGAGTGGGAAGTTGGTTAATGCTTGAGAAAAACAGTTGGCAGGGATTTAATCAGACAGGAAACAGGAAATGATGTCATTAGGTAACAAACAGGAAACAATGATTATAATACAATGAGATCTCTTTGCTTTCAGTTGGAACTTAAAGGGAAAAAAAAATATTCCCTACCATAAATACAGAAAGAAGGAGCAATATTTATTGCTTTCTGGAAAACAGATTTCAGTTTACTGTGGTATACTTGATTAAAGTGTATAACATAGGCTTGTTTGTTACAAAATATGAGCATGGCATGGCATGGCATAGCATAGGTATGAGCCAGTGGTTAAGGTGTTAAATTAAACTTTTAGAGACTAAATTCTGTTCCTGACTTAAGTTTGGAAGCCCAATGTGTGACTTCATATCAGTCATGTCCTCCAAGCCCTGGAACAAGGAACTGCCAAAGCCATTTCTCATAGCAACAGCACAGATATATTGCATCACAGTGCTTTACAGCCGTCTCTAAGCAGTTTACAGAGTCAGCAAATTGCCCCCAACAATCTGGCTCCTCAGTTTACCGACCATAGAAGGATGGAAGGCCGAGTCAACCTTCAGCTGGTGAGGATCGAACTTCTGACAACTGGAAGTCAGCAGAAGTAGCCTGAAGTAGTGCATTCTAACCATTGCACCACCACGGCTCTTCAAATGTCACCAGAAGCATTGCAAAGATTTGCTGCTGTAGCCACCAGGACTTGGGATTACTAGGGAGGACAAAGGAGAAGGGGGAAATTTATTTGTAGGGGATCGTTCATGCATAATGACATTTTTTTCAATAATTTACTGCACCTGCACATTAGCATTCTACACAGAGGTGGTGTTCAGCAGGTTCTGACCAGTTCTGGAGAATCAGTAGTGGAAATTTTGAGTAGTTTGGAGAGCTGGCAAATCCCACCTCTGACTGGCCCCACCCCCATCTATTCTGTCTCCCGAGTCCCAGTTGATTGGCTGGGTCTTCTTTCGTTGCTGTGCACAGAGCAGGGGCAATGGAGGCCAACGGAGCTGGAAAGCAGTTTAATGGGGTGGGGAGGGAAAGGGATTTTGCAGTAACCTTCCCCTGCCACACCCACTAAGCCACACCCACAGAACTGGTAGTAAAAATGTTTGAATCACACCACTGATTCTACAGTATTATGATTCAGAAAATGATGATATCGTGGTGCATTACCAGAATTTTAAAGAGTAGTTTGCAAAGAATTTTTATAGTTTTGCTATAAAATTCTCAGAAACAAATTCCCAGATTTCAATGTTGTTTCAGGTAGCCCTCAACTTGCAACAGTTCATTTAGTGATCATTTGAAGTCACAACGGTACTGAAATAAACATGACTTATGACCATTTTTCACATTTACAGCCATTGCAACTTCCCCGTGGTCACATGATCAAAATCCAGATGCCTGGCAAATGACTCACATTTATGATGGTTTCAACGTCCCAGGATCATGTGATCAGGTTTTCGGACAAGCAAAGGCAATGGGGAAGCCATATTTAATAAGCCATGTTACTTATTTAACAACTTTAGTGATTCATTTAACAAAGGTGGCAAGAAAAGTCATAAAATGGGGCAAAACTTGCTCAGCAAATTTCTCACTTAACAACATAAATTTTGAGCTCAATTGTGGTCATAAGTTCTCTGCACAAAAATAGTACCAAAAATTGTACAGTTAAGTTCCTTTGCTTCATTGTGAAAATTATTCTTAAAGAATGGTGCAAACTTTGGGGGAAAGACCACGGTTTGTTTATTTAATCAATGTATATGGCCGCCCAACTCAGATTTGTGACTCTGCCCAGCTAACACGAGGCTAGAAAAAGAAAATACATACACTAAACGAGCAGTAAAAAATAAAAGTATATACCACAGTTTATTGAATGAGGTTCAAGATGACAAAAACACATCCTGACGTCATACCCAGAGGAGCTAAATAAATTTGATTAAGAAATAAAATAAATGCCCCGAGGAACATCCAGGTCTTGAATGCTTTGCAGAAAAACGAGGGTGGGGGCCATGCAAAGCTTGGGGCAGGATGCTGGGTGAGAGTGCTGTTCCAGCGGGCGGACAGAAAAGATACGCTTTCTGGGTCCTGCCAGATGGCATTGCCTAAAAAATGGGGGCTGGAGCATGCCCACTCGGTCAGATTTGGTGGGGCAGGCAGGAATAATTGGAGACAGGTAGTCTCACAAATCACCTGACCTGATGCTATAAAGCCTTTGGAGATGATAACCAGGACATTGAATGGAACCCGGAAGTCTATCTGGAGCCAATGCAGCCTGAGGAATGGTGGTCGGGAAAAACACCTTTCGAGCTGTCGAAGTGACGGATCAGAGGCACGAGGAAGCAGGCAAGCGGTGCCAGGAAATCTCCCTTCTGTTTCATTCACCCCCATGCCCAACTAGACCCATGAAGGGAAAAGCGAGGAGTGATGAAAAAGTGAAATGGCAAGAGAGGCAGCGTCTGGGCATAGTCCCAGAAGCATCTGGACATGGTGCCTGGAAGAGACACAATGGAGGGGGTGCACCAAAATTAGACCCAAAATTAGACCCAAAATTAGCCTGAGTTCATAGGTGGTATTCAGCAGGTTCTGACCACTTCTAGAGAACCGGCAGCGGAAATTTTGAGGAGTTTGGAGAACCGGACAATACCGCCTCTGACTGGAGATTTTACAGTATCCTTCCCCTGCCACGCCCACCAAGCCACGCCCACAGAACCAGTAGTCAAAAAAAATTGAGTCCCACCACTGCCTAAGTTGCTTGTTTTTTGCCAGTTTGCCAGCACCATACAGCTGGAACTGGAAGTTAGCATTTAGAAGGCCAACCTCCTATTTATGGACCTGGAAGAAAACAGCCACAGAAAACTTATTGGAAAAACAGTCGTGTATTGGTGGCCTGAACTGGTAAAATGCATCCAGAAGAACCTGTCTTTCTTTCCTGGTTCAAATTGAACTTATATGCTTCATAGGATTCTCCAGAAAATGCTAGATGTTGTTTTGAACACAAATATAGCATACTTAGTGCTGATTCTAAGGACCTCGAAGATCTTTTAAAACGCTGTTAAATCTAATATATAAAGAGCCTGGCTAACGTGGGATCTGCCCTTTCTGAACCATCAGCCAGGCATTATATGTTCAGCCATTCCTAGACACGCCAGCTATTTCCCACAGCCCAAATCACAACGGGGACATGGAAGAGGACCCAACTACTGGAGGAGGTGGGATGTTTCCGCAGCACCCTAAAAATATGGGGTGACATGACAGCAGTGTCCCGATATCTCGGGACTGCCACAAGGAAAAGGGAGTCAAGCTATTCTCCAAAGTACCTAAAGGCAGGACAAGATTGGGTGGAAACTAATCAAGGAGAGAAGCAACTTAGAACTAAGGAGAAATTTCTTGACAGAACAATTAACCAGTGGAACAACTTGCCTCCAGAAATTGTAAATGCTCCAATGCTGGAAGTTTTTAAGAAGAGATTGGATAAATATTTGTCTGAAATGGTATAGGGCAGTGGTGGCTAACCTTTTCGGAAACCGGAAGAGCACCAGAAACTGGAAGCTTAGTTTCCTGGCATGCACATGCGCGCCGGGCACCTGGTCTTCTGGTTTCTAAAACACATGTATGCGTGAAGACCAGCATTCATTATCTCAATAAGGCAAACACTGAGTAACATTGAATATTTCTCCTGAGAAAAGCTATAGCATATAAATGAAATTGTAATTTAGATAAAGCAAATGGCATTATTTTTCCTCTCCATCCCTCATAAGGACAACAAAAAGACGGGTGCCAGACTTGTGGCATTACACTGCTGTCACGCGACAATACGAGAGCACACAACAGATACAAACTCAATGTTAACTGTTCCAAACTTGATTGCGGAAACTACGACTTCAGCAACAGAGTGGTCAATGCCTGGACTGCACTACCCGATTCTAGTTACATCCTCAACCCCCCCCCCCCCAACTCCTTTACTCTCAAACTATCTACTATTGACCTCACCCCATTCCTAAGAGGTCTAAGGGACGTGCATAAGTGCACCAACGTGCCTCCCATCTCTGTCTTGTTGTCCCCATTTAATTGTACCTATTTCCTGTATTCTTGCTCATGATTATACTTATATCTATTATTTTGTAAGCGACTGACAAATCAAATAAATAAATAAAATAAAATAAACGTTTTTCTCCTTTGAGGAGCTGGAGTGGGCTTGGCTTGTGCATGACACATCCGGCCCATGGGCTGCCAGTTTGTCATCCTTGACATAAGCCACCTTTTTTTCCTTAGTTTGACTATAGGCTATCCCAAGTTGGATCCTTCCAGATGTGGAAGATGGAAAATTTAGACATTTGCAAAACCAACAGACCTGAGCTGACAAACTGGGTTCGAGACCCCAGGTCCACACAATGGGGTGTGCTCCCATTACCCCTTTGCTCCTATAGTAAATTGCCTTTTTCTTTTTGGGAATAATCTTTGAGGAAGATTCCTGCCCCTTTCTCCAATCTTTAACAACAACAACAACAACAACAAAAAGCTGCCAATAGATAAATGAAGTTAAATGTTTCTAGACTGAAGTGAAATATAGCCATTTGGATATATTTTTCACCAAACCCAAGAATGACTCAGGAAAGTGTACAGATCAATTTTGAATTATGTTTTGTGTAGCTATATACAGTTATGGTAGCCAGAAGCAGAAATAAATCGATGTTTTAGAAAACAAACTCTGATCCTCCCCACCCTGAACTTTACACTACATAGCCAAGAACAAAAATAAAAAAAATAACAGAGCAGGAAGAAATGAAGCAATGAGCCATATTGCAAAGCAAGTCAGTTTGGAGTAAACTAAAAGATATATAGACTTCATCATGAAAAAAGAGCCAGAAAATAGAATTTTTACCATCCTTCTTTACAAATGGTTTTGACTTAATATACTAAGTACTCTTTGAGCAACAGCAAAATGTTTTGAGGGAAATATACTCCCCTTCACCTGATTTTCTGAAGAAACTAAAAAAAATTGCAGCTAGGGGAAAAATGTGTGTGACAAGGAAGTACAATGACAAGGCATCTTGAAGTCTTGAATTACCTGAGAAGTACCTTTATGAGTTCTAATATAACATTCTAACAGATTTGGAAAGGACCTTGTAGGTCATCTAGTCCAACCCCCCACCCAAGCGGGAGACCCTACACCATTTCTGACAAATGGCAATCTAATCTCTTGAAAGTCTTATTGAAAGATTCCTTCCTCCCTGTGGCAGCCCCTCAAATATTGGAAGACTACTATCATGTCTCCCCTGGTCCTTCCCTTCACTAGACTAGCCAAGCCCAGTTCCTGCAACCGTTCTTTGTATGTTTTAGCCTCCAGTCCCCTAATCATCCTGGTTGCTCTTCTCTGTACTTTTTCTAGAGTCTCAACATCTTTTTTGTAATGTGGTGAACAAAATTGGATGCAGTTCTCTAGTTGTGGTCTTACTAAGGCTTTATAGAGTGGTATTAGTACTTCCCTTGATCTTGATTGTATCCCTCTGTTAATACAACTTAAAGTTGTGTCAACTTTTTTGGTTACTGCTGCACACCACTGGCTCATATTTAGCTGGTTGTCCACTAAGTCTCCAAGATGCCTCTCATAGTTACTGCTATTGAGCCTGGTTTCACCTAGTCTATATGTGTACTTTTGGTTTTTCTTGCCTAAGTGTAGCACTTTACTTTTCTCAACATTGAATTTCATTTTTTTAGATATGGCCCAGTGTTCTAGTCTGTCAAGATCCATCTGGATCTTGAGCCTATCTTCTTGGTGTTAGCTATTCCTACCAGCTTAATGTCATTTGCAAATTAGAAGGGGAACTTACCAAATTTGCAAATGATAATTTCTGCAAGTTTCTCACTCAAAATATAAGCTGTGTAGAAATAATATTTGAAATCGTATTTTTAATTGATCATCGGTCTGCTTCTTAAAACAAAATATATGGCAGATAACTTGTTTTAAGAAGCAGACCGATGTTTAATTAAAAATACGATTTCAAATATTATTTCTACACAGCTCATATTTTGAGTGAGAAGCTTACAGAAACTTTTATCATTGACATCAATTATTTTGAAGATTTTAATGGTCAGGAAGTCCAAAATATATTTTATCATACAGTATAAGTTATCTCACAGGAAGTATGTAAGTTTCATAATTAAGGGGTTTATTCATGAGTTCAGATATTATGGGGTCAATGTGTACGCTATTCAGCCTGTATCTGAATCTTTTCTTATACAGCTTTTTAAAAAAATATTTTCTGTATATGATTCATCATTTCTAAAATTTTGTGACTAGATATCACTCATTTGAATACTGGTACTATAATAATTCAGAAATTACCTTTTTCACCCTTAAAGGACTACTATAAAATCCCCCAAACAGTGTGTCATTTAAGGTTTTGCTTCCTTGGCACTTGGGAGCAGAGACTGAATATATTTCAGAATCAAATTTGTACATCCAAATTCTAATTCTCATATGATCCTCTTGGAAACCAGTGCTATCTGGAGCTTGTTTAATTATTTTTTCCCCCCTTTTAAATAGTGTACTACAATATTATGAAAACTGGGGATGATTCACAAATGTAATAAAAACAACATTCAAATCCCTGAAAATAACAATTTAAAAATAAAGATTAAATACAGCGGGCTGAAATTGCTAATGGAAAGGATAGGGCATCCAGTTTCTGAAAGATGGCTGGAAAAGCCAAGTTGTGATGGTTTCGCAACTTTCTCTGAGGCATGATAAGCATAAATGCATCGGGGTCTCAGGGGAATTGTTTAATCATGAGGGCCAGGAGTGCTTCATGGAAGCTCTGCTTTGCAGGATCCCCTGTCTCACCTCCAGGGCCAAAGGATCAACTACATCTCCTATCAAATTGATAGAATAAGCCAGTGAGAATCTACTTGGAGGAAATGAGACACTCTGAGCCCAGATTTAAGTAATCTTGAATTTTTTTTACTGTATATAGTTCTTAATGTGCATGTAGGCTTTTCAATTTTTTGGGAGAGCCATGCATGAAAGCATGTTTAAGAATATAACTACCCACAAATATTTTTTGTAGGCTTTGGCGCATGTAGATTTCAGAGTTCGTGTTTCCTATCATTCTTTCTCCTGGAACTCCAAAGCCACGTTTAAGTCCCACTATTGTCTTTTTGAAGCTGTGGGAAGATTTCTCCAACTCTTTTCCTGTTTGTCTTGTTGTTTTGTTTGAAGAGCAACTCTGCATTTATGTGCTTGTACATGTGTATAATCCACGAGTTCAATTAAGAGAAGCATCTGTTGAGTTTATTTCTCATTGCCAAAAAAAAGCTGCAAATCAGGGGCATCTGCTCTGCTTTTTGTCAATGGTTTTTCATAATTTGTTCTACAAGACAAATGTTTAGGGACAGGAGGGTTCTATTTATTTCTGAGTTCCATCTTGATTGTTTGCCTCAAATGGTTGTCAAGGAGACCGATTAGGATTTTCAAATGATTTTCTTAAGAAAATAATTAAACAGGAAAGCACACACGTGTAATGTTTTAAAAGGTAAACAAAATTGCACATAATTAAAACAAGAGCAAGCTAAAAAGGTCCCTTGCAATTTTGTTATTACGGCTGCCATTAAAAAGACAAACCAAGAAAAATTGCATTATTGCCTTAAAAATAGAGTTTATAAATTAGTTACACTAATTCCATGGGCTTAAATCTATAAATTCCTGATAACTGGGCAGCAGTTCAAGCTGATAGCATTTAGAACTTGTTTATTCTTTCTTCACTTCCATAATTTTAAAACTTAATGTTTTAACAAGCTTAGCAAATCTAAGTCACATTTATAGATTGACATTTGAACTTTTTAACTTGACAGAACTTTGCCATGGCAAGCAGATCAACATTTTCTGCTGTCAAAAAAAATGCCCCAATATTGTAGCATGCCTGGATACAATAGAGCAAACCTAGCAATGGCAACACCAAAACCTCTAATCTCTTTTATTATGTCAGCTGGCAAACAAGAGTCTGGTGATTCTTTTTAAAAACAAATCTGATGCCATGAACTGTTGTAGATGTTGTCCTTGTTGCTGTCAGAGACAAATATGGCTACTTTTCTGGAATTGTAATTTCTGCCAATATGCTATTTGTGTTGGTGGAAACAGCAGTCTGGAAACACTCTCAGATAAACAGCAACTACATGTACAGAATCAATGCAAACAATGTAAAATTAACTATGTTTCTTATTCTTTCTGCACATATTCTACACATCATTCTACACATATAGACTAGGTGAAACCAGGCTCAATAGCAGTAACTGTGAGAGGGATCTCGGAGTCTTAGTGGACAACCAGCTAAATAGGAGCCAGCAGTGTGCAGCAGCTGCCAAAAAAGCTGATGCAATCCTAAATTGCATTAACAGAGGGATACAATTGAGATCAAGTGAGATACTAATACCACTCTATAAGGCCTTAGTAAGACCACACCTAGAGTACTGCATCCAGTTTTGGTCACCACGTTATAAAAAAGATGTTGAGACTCTAGAAAAAGTACAGAGAAGAGCAACCAGGATGATGAGGGGACTGGAGGCTAAAACATACAAAGAACGGTTGCAGGAACTGGGCTTGGCTAGTCTAGTGAAGGGAAGGACCAAGGGAGACATGATAGCGGTCTTCCAATATTTGAGGGGCTGCCGCAGGGAGGAGGAAGGGGGTCAAGCTATTTTCTAAAGCACCCGAAGGCCAGACAAGGAATAATGGATGGAAACTGAACAAGGAGAGATTTAACCTGGAAATAAGGAGAAACTTTGTGACAGAGAGAACAATCAACCAATGGAACAGAAGTTGCCCTCGGAAGTTGTGGGAGCCCCATCACTTGAGACTTTCAAGAAGAGATTGGATTGCCATTTGTCAGAAATGGCGTAAGGTCTCCCGTTTGGGTGGGGGTTGGACTAGATGACCTACAAGATCCCTTCCAACTCTGATTATGTTATTATCTGTTATTACCTTATATAAATGACTCCGTTAGTTGCTCCCCTACATTAAATCTATTTCAGAACAGATGCATACACAAGTACACCATGATTTCCAGTTACAGTGGAGAAAAGCAAGGAAATCAGTTAAAGAAGTTGCATTTGTTAATAGAATATAAATTTGAGGTGTGTTTTTATTAACAATTTGGAGAACTTTCCCATTACTATTTCTATCAAAAACTATATATGGGAAGATTTTACTTATCTTGTAAGATCTTATTTTTTAAAATCTATTATGGTTACAGGTTAAATTTGATATCAAATGGAACGTTCTGTAACTCAAATCACACATTGAGTTCATTTACTGAAATACTAATATTAGCAATAATAAATTTATATTATCTTGCAAGCTTTGTTATCTGTAAACACTGCAAGATTATGAATCTGAATTGTAACACAAGAAATCACACTAAAAGTTTGCAGTAGCAAGAAGGTATCTTCATTATTTGAAAAAAAAAATAAAATTCAAACTTTGTCATCACATAAAAACATGACATATGTAATAAACATATTTACACTTCTGTTTCTGATTATAAATATACATTATATACAAAATAATGTTACAAAAGGTAGAAAGTTCAGTGCTTCTGATTTTTACTTTAAATTATTGAAATGCTAGGCTTCAAAATGAACTACAGACAGACACTAATATAAACCATATTATTGATTTCTGAAGCTCCTCTTCACAATGGTCTTGTGTGGTCAGAGCAAAATGTCAGTAGTGAACATGCCAAGCAAGAATTTGATTGCACAGTTCAAGGCTGGAGATGGATTAATCCAGCCTGGGATTTTCAAGGTCAGGAACATTGCTCTTCCATCACAAAAAACACGATCCCAACTTCCTTGAATGAAAATTTGCTTCCTCTCTCTGCTTCCGCCATATTCTCTTTCCCACAGTATTTGTTTATCGCTACGAACAGCACTTCCTATCTGAAATGTCTATTATTATTGCTGTAAATGTACAAGAGAGTCTATATCAATTCTGAATTTCCAGTTCAGAACTGCTCCTTTGGATTCAAAAACTTAAGGATATTCCTTTCTTTGTAGCAAAATGAAGAAAGAAACAGAGCAAACTAAGGACTTTCAAGTTCCCCCTTGACACGTAATGGATTTCACCACCACCATCATCAAAGTCCCCTTTGTAGCTTAGTCTTTGTCAGGTGTTTAGAAAAAAAAAATCAACTCAATCAGTGTGGGAGTTTCTGCAGCAAGTAATAGAAAGGCAGAAACAGAAACACTTGCCTGGCTGTAAAAAAACATAATGGTACAATCTTCCAGATTATCTACAGTTGAAAGGTGGCACCAGATGGAGATCTCCAAGAGAAAAATCCTCTCCTTATACATGTAACACAGAAAAACACACTTCTGTTTATGGTGACTAGTAGTGCAAAGGTCATGAAAACAGCTGATTGATTTTAAACGCACTTATAAGGCTTTCAGGGATCTCTGGGCTTCAGTTTCCTCTTATGAAAGAGAAAAGTCATCATTCTCTCTCGGGTCAGATTATGTCTGGGGGAGATTGCTGTGATTCACAAAAAGAACAAATCCCAGTTACTGCTCAGTTCACCAAAGTATCCAAGGAGGCAAAATGCCAATTCAGTAGCCTTGTTCCTGAAGTTGTCTGTGAGTAATAAATGGGGAGGGAGGGAAAGAAGGGGTTAAATACAGGAGCAACAAGAGGGGCTGATAGCCATTCCTGGACAATACTGCTTCGGTGCTGGAGGGGGAAAGGCTGACGAGTCTTGATTTGGGCTCTCTAGATTCTCAGATACGCATTTAGGCACTTCCAAATTCCAGAAAAAAAATTGTGACATTTATTCTGTATCCCTTTTCTGCATAGAAAAATATGTTTCTTCATTCTTCTCACAGTGATGTTGATTAACTCTGTGATAATGTCAAGGGCCTTTATGCTGACAGGCACCTTTCAAGACTTAAGTTCTGGAAAGTCCATGAGCAACTGGCATGTCCTTTCAAAGTTTACTACGAGACATTTCCGTCTCTCCCCTGCTAGTAGTCAGTTACATTCCTCCTATTAGACTTCAAAATAAGGAAACAGGGGGCAAAAAGGTATATTGCATCTTTTAAATTCACAGTCTGTCCAGTTCACCCACTTTCATCCACTCTTCCTCCTGAGAGCAGCAAATTGCATATAATAAAAAAAAACAACAACCACCAAGTCCAATCCAATTTTGAATTGTAAACAATGTAGTAAAATGTCCACTTCGTGGCATCTCTAGAACTCTAGAACTGAGGTGCAAACAGAACAGCCTTCTTTTATACCTGCCACAAACATAGGTGAGAGAGAAACAGATTTCAATTAATCCAATATAAAAGTAAAATTAAATATAATAGATATAATACAATCATCAACCTAAATAGTTTGAATGTACTATTTTAATAACAGAGGAGGATCTTTATGATTTGTAAGTTCAATTTCACCTGTGTAACTTAAGTCAAATCTTATATAGTCAATGCTTCAATTTGTTGAATTTTTGTGTCCTCATTACCTATGCTGATTTAGAACCTTAGATTCAAAGATGGTGTTGTGTAACAGAGTTATTTCTGATCACACAAGGTTTCCTGGTTTCCCCCAATTTCCTCTTTCTGCTTTGACCTTCTTGGGTCACATCCCTTGCAATTCTGAAGATCCCCCCAATCACCATCCTCAACTTTTCATGGGTTACAGGATCCCACACAGGAGCATGGAAAAAATTATTCCATTATCACAGAATTTGAATTTAATATTTTGTTGAATAATTTATTGGGGTGATAGTAATATTTTAAAATTTCTATTTTTTGTAACCTTCTGTGTAATTTGTCAGATGTATAGGCCTATGTACATTAAAAACACCAAGTTGCATTGTTCACTTTTCTTTCTGAATGTCACGTTTCTGAACATTATTCAGAACAAAGATCACATTTCTGTAGGCAATGTACGTACCTCTGTAGCTATAATACATTCATTCCTCTCTTCTGTTATTACAAAAACAGACTGGTACATTGAATCCCTTGGAGAACATATTGCTGATATTCTACATTCTGGCTTTTCACTGTTGAAAAATAAAATACATGTTGAAAATTCAGAACCAATGTCAAAGCTTTATATTGCAAGATGTGAAAAAAGGATATTGTAGGAAAGTTGTGGTTGAAAGAAAAAAAGGCACTGGCCTGAGAGACAGCAGATAATAAGAGCAACCAGTTCCCTGCACATTCTTGATTTATTCTTTTTCATGTCGGTACAGTGGAAACTAAAGGCACTTATGGTTTCTATCAATAACCCTTGTTATATTTGACAAATCAACAGCTGTGAACTTAGACACACTTAAGACTAAAACTTGTTTCTCTTTTCAAAACACAAGATCAATAAGAATAAGGAGTAGCTGTACTCATCATTGAATGTCCTTGAGTTTACCTTTCATACACAAAAAAGTGACTGCAAAGGACTAATTAAAAGGATAACACTTATTTTTTTAAATAAAAAGACTGTCTAAACATGTAATATACTGTAACCCAGCTCAAATTACAGGAATTTCTTGAAGGAGTAACATTGTAGAATGTAGACTTTGGGAACTCTTGTAATATGGAAAACTTCCATTTAAATCTACATCATTTAAACGTCCATTTAAATGATGAAACTAGCACAATAGTAAGAAAAACTAGAGACAGCAGTTCAAATTATTACTCTGGAAAACAGATTAAGCTCCCTTCAGTGTTAAAAAGAGGATAGAATTTCACCAAATTTGGTTTACAGATAGTCCTTGACTTATGGAAGTTGGCTTAATGACTGTTTGAAGTTATAATACACTTCAGAAACCTACTTGCACCCCACCCTCAAAGTTACAATTGCTGTGCATAACCCTGTGATCACTTTACTCACATTTTGGGCACTTGGCACTTAGGTCACATTTATGACCAGTTTTAAGATCTTACAATCATGTGACTTTGATTTGCAACATTTTTTTGCCATTTTTCAGCAGAAAACAGCAAAAAATACCGAGTGTGTATACAGGATTTGCTTAATGACCACATAATTCGCTTAATGATCAAATGATTTTCTGAAGGACCACAGTGACTCACTTTATGATCATAAAAACAATCATAAAATCAAGTCCATCCACTTTTCTGAAATAAAGGACAGGAAAGGGATGGGTTTTTGTGAAATGAATACATCATCCCTTGTTTTTATTCTTGTTCTGCTATGATCCAGGGAAGTAGTGAATTTCTATTCACAGCAGTATCATTTCCAAACTAAGATGGGCTATAGTATAGTAATGCCATTATGTTAGCTTAAACAGAGATGGGATGAGGACATAGAGAAAGAAATACCAATAAAATGGTATTTAAAAAACAATATATGGGATTCAAGCTTATGCAGAATATTTTCTCATGTCAGGATTATTTCTTGTTCTAATTAGAAAAATAAAGTATTTTCAAAACATGGCCAATTAGTTTTCTTGTAATAATGAAGAATTAGTATACTTACATATATATATTATATGTAATATTTGTTTTTTTAAGCTTTCGCGGGTACTTACATGTGTGCTGTTCGGCTTCCTTCGGGTATTATCCCACGTCATTGTAGTGCTTTTAAAGTTGTACCAACGTTTCAGCAGAATCTCATCTGCCATCATCAGGCTTCTGTATGGAGTTTGTATGTGGGTCAGGGTCTCACAGCCGTTGGTTTTAAATTTGAGGCTAGCCTATCCTGATTGGTTGGGAGTCTTGGTCTGTGTTTATTGGACTTGGAGTTTGTTTGATTGGTGTTTCTGGTTTCTTCTGTCTGTTTTGTGGCTTTGATTGGCTGGCAACACTCTGTTCCTGTATTGCAGGCTTTCAGTGCAGCTTGGCTTCGTGTGAAAGGACGGCTGTTATCTATTAGGAAGCTAGGTTTCATCTGGGTGCCTGGTGGGGGAGGTGTTTGAGCTGGAGGTATCAGAGGAAGTCTGTTTGTGCCCAGGTGTTTGCCTGGCTTGTGGTGTGGAGATCTTTCTATTTAAGAGTGCAGGCTTCCAAATGATTGACAGTCTGGTGGAATCATCTCTTCTATTCATGCTTTCAGGTCCTTTTTCAATCTCTATGGCTTCTCTGATGATTCTGTGGCTGGGATTTTCTATAGTGGCCAGGGTTTTAGTGCCATTGAAGTTGATGTTGTGACCTGTGGTTTTCATGTGTTGGACTAGTGAGGAGGTGTGTTCCAGCTTTTTTACTGCATTTTTGTGTTCATCCAGGCGGGTACTTATTCTTCTATTGGTCTGTCCAATGTATGTGGCCGGGCATGATGCACAGGGAATCCAATCAGGATGTAGAAAAAAACATCCTGCCACAATAATAGGCTGAGACCCTGACCCACATACAAACTCCATACAGAAGCCTGATGATGGCAGATGAGATTCTGCTAAAACGTTGCTACAACTTTAAAAGCACTACAATGACGTGGGATAATACCCGAAGGAAGCTGAACAGCATATATGTAATATATATATATATATTACATATATATATATATATATATTATGTATATTAGTATACATACAAAAATAAAAAATATCAAAAACAGATATTTTCATCAATATTTTCAGACTCATTTGCTCCTTTCTGAAACTTTTACACTAAAACACAACTTTTATTCTTCATAGTTTTAACATTGCAAATAAATTCATCTTCTAAAGGAAATTTTCATACCTGCATAGCCAGAAGGGTGATTTCTCTCCTATACACTTCTCACTTTTAAGGTATTTATCTTCCTGAGGTCCTCTATTTGTCAGTTCTTTCACTAGGTTATAATCCAATGTATGGTTTTTAAGTTTGTAGTTTGACTTATCCAGTACGCAATCAATTTCAAGGTCTTTATTTTTATTGGTGTTTTTAAGTTGAGAAGCTGGAATGAGATTTTCCTTCTGGAAGTCAGACACGTTGTTCATAGTTTCTGAATTTTGCTCTGGATGTCTCTGCATCTGTCGGATAACAATGGCTATCATGCAGCACAGGATGAGGAGAGCTACTAACCCAACTCCCATGGATATAGCCACCCATGGAATTGGTTTAGGAAGTGGTGGAAGGTTGCTTGGAAAAGGATTCATTGCAAATTCACAGTGGATACCAAAGAAGCCAGAGGGACAGTGGCAAGCAAAAGTTTTGGTATAAAGCCCAATGTAGCATGTCCCCCCATTTTGGCATGGTCCAGAAGAACAATCATCTCTAGTTCTAATTTCACAATTTTTGCCAGTGAAGCCTGGCAAACAAGTACATTTGTAATCATGGGTAGCATCAAGATCTTGACATGATCCTCCATGGGAACAGGGGTTTCTTGAACATCTGCTGATGTATATCTCACATGTCTGACCAGAGAAGCCTGGACGGCAGCGACACACATGCTGTTGGCCCATTACAAAACACTGCCCACCTGCAGAAGGGAAAAAGCCTTTTTAGTGCTCACAAAGCATTGCAATGATTACAATAGTGCAGAGTAGGAATGTCCAGCTACAAACTAACACCAAACTAGAATACTCAACTTTGGAAATAACTATTTAAAACAAACCAGAATCCCCTTCCTGTTCCGTCTTAAACTTCTCCCCTCTTTGCATTTTTAAACAAAATCTTCAAAAGATGAGTGCACATACAATTTGGTCCTACAGATTTGCTTTTATGATGTTTCTGCGTGTCCTGTGCATATTGTCTTGGTTTCACTAATCTGTTACTGAACCTGCTTCCTATCCTACACAATTAAAATGAACAAAGGCTCTCATGAGATGTAACTGTATTGCCTAAGGACTTTTGGAGAGTTAAACTTAGTTTAGGGGAAAATAGGATAAATGGCAGATCTATGATAGAATACAAAGTTGAAGGATATTTTATTCTAAACATCTTTCCTTGAAGTTCTTCAGTGAGGGTACAATTAGAAATGAACATCCTGTTTCATTTAAAGACATGCTTATTTTAAAAAAAACCACTTGTCCAAATTCAACAAAACTACATATGTTTTATTGTATTATGTATTCCTTGACATGGCTACTATAGCCTAATAAATGAGAATTTTATACATGTACAAAGTTACAAATCACTCCTTTACCCCTGTTAATTATCTGTTAATTTAAAAATATCTAAAAACATTCATGGAAGGTAAGGATTAGCATTTTGTCAACTTAGAAAATTCATAAGGAATGAAAATAAAGCTGGTGTGCTATAAATGAAATTAGAAGCAAACTAAGGTTTTTTTCATGACCATCCTCAAAAATTAAGTCCTCTTCTTATGGCTTACCATTAGCACAGGGATTGTTGCTGCACCTGTCTACTTTTTTCTCACAATTGGATCCAGTAAATCCCATGGGGCAAAGGCATGCATAGCTAGTTCCTTTTTCTTTTTCCAGGCACGTTCCACCATTAAAACATGGAGACTCAAAACAAGTCAAGGTAGTATGCTCACAGTTAATGCCATCATATCCTGGGAGACATGTACATTTGTATTCGTTTCCTAAATCCTATGGGAGTAAGCAAACAATATATATAAATTTTAGTTCTATGAAACAGCAGTTGTTTTCAGACTACAGCTATTTTTAATCTAAGTCAAAGCAAACAGAGACAGATAAAGCTAGATTGCATGGGCACACGTAACAGTTTAAAATAATTAATATACAAAAAACTGCCTAACAGTGATATACTTATGGAGATCCAGAAACCAGTTATTAATGACTCCAATGATTCACACTTAAAAATAATCCTATGAAAAATAATTCATTGTATTTTATTTATATTAAGATTTGATTGTGATTTGTTGATGGGTCCATTATATTGTGTGCATTATATTGTCTGCTATGAATGTAAAGGTAAAAATTCTAAGGTTCTGTTAATCAGAAAAATGGATACCTTAATGTTACATGACAGGACTTAACAGTAAATTCCTATCAATGTGAACTGCAGGAGAGAAATGTTTTTATGCTCAATTTATCCTTGACAATTGCTATAAATTATATATTTAGCTAATATTGAATATTCAAAATGGATACTGCTGTAAGAATAGTAAATTGGGTACTCAGAATAACCTCTATTGTCCTTTCAAATACAAATTATTGGTGATAACATCCTTCAGGTATTGGGGTGTCACTATTCCCTCTATTAATTCTACGCTGCACAACAGAATCACAGTATATGTAAGAATTGTTGATTTTTAAAAAAATCTGCAGGTTTTCAAACTAGTGAAATAAAATTGGACTAAAATATGACTGACATAAAATATGAAAGGTCCCATGTAGACTGAAGGAGATGCACACAAAGAGAGAGATATTGTTATATACGGTAGTAGCACCTTCCTGTGTGCCAGGAAAATAGTTTTAATAGGAACTGTGGTTTGTGTGTACAGCTCCCAAGGCTTTCTGCAACACAACAAGAATGCCTTCATTTTTGCACCATTTATATTTGCAATACTTTTTGCAGGGCAGAGTATTTGCCATTTTCCTTCCCCAATAATTAGGAAGAAACTACAAGATGGTTCACATCACTAAGTCTCTGGCATGAAGCTTTGGGGTAAGCAGTGGCTGTTGGAGAGACTCCTATTTCATCCTATCTCTTGGCTTTTGGGATTTTTCTCTCTCCAGAAGTCATCTTGAAACTATCTGCACAATGGCAATTTGTATTTTTTTCCCTTTGTGGCAAAACAAAACAGATGAGGAAATGAAGAAAATGTGGAAAGCATTAGCGAAAGTGGCAACTGTGCTCTGCCACTGCCCAATTCTGCAAAATGGAGACTATTCCATACAGCTTTGGAAGATCCTTGGCAGCCAGAAAATGAAGACAGTAATGGAGTAGTTGTATGAGTGAATTGGGAAGGCTTGAGGGCAAGCACAGTGGCTGTGGGGATATGTCAGTTTGACAGTATATTGTTATCAATATATATTAACATAACTTCATGTGTGCAATCCTGCTATCCTTGAAAAGGAACTGTATAAAATAATAATGCCATTTTAACTTTTATAAATTAACTATTAGCATATAATTTGTCCTTACTTTGCAACTACCCCCATTTTTGCAGGGGCTGCTATCACATTCACTAATATTCTTTTCGCAGTCCTTGCCAGTGAATCCCTCTTTGCAAGAGCAAGTGTAGCTTCCTTGACCAGTGTTCATGCAAGTGGCTCCATTTTTGCAAGGTTTGTGATGGGTACAATAATTCAGATCTGACAAGAAATAAAGCACAGAAGAAAACTATCAGTCAATGAGACAGATAAGACACTGCAAAGAAAAAACATGAAAAACACAGTAAGACAGAATGAGTTGGACCAAAATATATTTGCCTGATAGTTTGTTGTTTAGCTGTATAAGCCTTCACTACAGTTTACTGAGACTACAGAAAATGACTAAAATAAACAAACTTGTCCAGGGTTATTACTTCAGTTATTTTTACTCTTTTATTCTTCGTCTTGACAACAAGGGAAATGTAAAGATTTTCCAAGGATAGTTAAGTAAGTAAATTAAATAATTAAATAATTAAACAAAAGACAAACGAACAAATAAAGCAAGCAGATACACACGCATAAGAAACAGCTTAGTTTTGAAGTCTTCATTTTTGCCCTAGATCAAATCCCAATATATAAAGAGACATGGAAACAGACAAACAGCATTTAGTGCAATTAGCATATCCAAGGTGAGATGGCACCTGGATGGTGCTTTTAATAATGAAAACAGACAAAAAGCATTCCATCTGCTAGAGCAAATCTTAATAGAAGAGGACAGTCAAAGCCAACATAAATGTCTGTGTAGCTCCAAGGTCGATTTAATTCTGAAAACTAACCTAAACTGGAAAAATTATATAAACATTAGAGTGACACCAGGAGCCATTCTTTACTTCTATATATCTTGACTGATTTGCAATAATGGAGTTTAAAGATTTCATTTAAAAAATACCATTGTTAGTATTTTTTTCTTAGTTATTGTCTGATTGGTTGCTTATTTTTTTATAATGTAAGACACTTAAGTCACATAACAAAGTTATGAATGCATCAGTCACTTTTCACATAAGCTTGATGTTGATTAGGACCAAGAAGAAATTAATGGACTAAGATGATCCCCTTGGTTTGCATGCCTGAAAGAGAGTTAGAACCTGGGTTTCCCTACTTCTACTCCAGCACCTTAGCTATTACCACCACACTGGCTCTCAAATGCCAACAATATCTGACCCATAAAAATCACCCTATGAGGTCATATATATTTCAACAGAGCAAACTTTCCTTGATAATGTTTCCGGGTATATTTCAGAGTAGTTCAAAAAGATTGGACAAGGACCAAGCCTTGTCTTTAGGACAAGCAAGCTACAAATGCTGTTTGATCACGTGTTGCTCACCCCTGCAAATCATACTGTAAATTGCTCTCAAACAAATATTTATACAAAAGTAGCTTGATCAATTCACTTTATTTTCTCTTAAATTCAGAGTTCAGACAACATACTACATCTTCTAAATTATCTGTTCCAGGTGATCATGCAAGCACAAGCTTTTTCAGTCTTTCAAAATATCCAAGAAAATTAGGGTTATATGAACCTTGCTCACTATAGATAGAATAGTCTGATACAAGGAATAATAAGCAGCATTATTGTACCAGTCAACCTGATTCAAAGGGCAAACTGAATGAAAGAGGGTGACAGAGAATATCTGAGACCACTACAGATTAATCATTGGGAAAAAAAAGTTTTGAAAGCCAAGGAACTGACATTGTCCTTGTCAATATCAGAACAATTGGAAGCATGGGATCTGAAATTAAAGAAAGTCTAGCAGAGAGAACTCAACCCAAATACTTAGAAGAAGATGTAATGGAATTCAATCCCAGCTGTGAAAAAGGGAAGAAATTTCTGGGATCTACAACAGTATTTTTCTGACCGAAAAATGTCTGCATCACCAAACTTGCTTTAGAATGTCAGAATGAGTATACTAACTTGAAGATTAGAGACTTATCTGCACCATTATATTGTCCCATCATAATAGAAATGCCCTCCAATCATTTTTGGAGGATGACATCATCCTCAACTCCTTCCAGTGTGTTTTCCTGTTCCATGTTAAAAAGTATTGTTCTCCATTATTGCAACTCAACAGCAGTTTGTCTGCTTTTCTTCACTTCCTTGTAGGCCAGTGGTTCTCAACCTATGGGTCGTGACCCCTTTGGGGGTTGAACAACCCTTTCACAGGGGTCACCTAAGACCATCGGGAAACAGGTATTTTTGATGGTCTTAGGAACCGAGCCATAATGTTATGGTTGGGGGTCACCACAACATGAAGAATTGTATTAAAGGGTCGTGGCATTAGGAAGGTTGAGAACCACTGTTCCAGGCAATCCCTCACTCTTTGATTATTGTATGTAGTGACAGGAATATCTCCTTCACCTGGGTTTATGGTCACTGCCCTGCAGCTCCCTAACCTTGTCTGAGACCCGTTAGCAATGGTGGTCCAATAGTAGTGGTTATAACCTTTGCCTAATATGCAGAGAACAATTGTTTTAAATTTTAATGTGTATAAAATATACAACATATAAACTATCTATATTTCTGTGGGACTATGTTGAACAATGCACCACTGGAGTGCGCTTCTTTTTTCCCACCCAGTTCCCAAATGGCTCATTAATATTTAAGATGTCTTAGAATCCAGTCAGCATCAGCATGGAACAGGAACACTTCAAGGGGGTAGCTTGTATATGCTTTAGAACCATGTTTCCCAGATCTGGAAAATTTAAGATGTGTGGACTTCAGCTCCCAGAATTATCCTTGCCAGCATGTTGGCTAGGAAATTCTAGGAGTGTTGAAGTCCACACATCTTAAAGGGGTTGGGAAATCTGCCAGGGTTGGGAAACAGTGCCTTAGAATACAGTTCAGCTTTGGAATAGACTTTGGTAGAAAATTGCAATTGCTAATTAACCCATAACTATGCCCATAGCATGAACATAAATTTTAAGAAATCATCCATGGTAGAAAAATAACTTGGATTGTAAATGGAAGCAAACATCAATCATCTTGAAAAATGTATCATTTTTTTAGCTAAGGACAAGTCATATAATTGTACCAAAAGTGTCATTTTAAAAAGAATCTAAATAGGTTATTAAAATATAAATTTAAACTTGTATCAAGTTATTTCCTCTTAGATAACATGGGTCCTTATTGAATCTGTTGCTTTTAATGGAAGTTTTTGACTGAAATGTTGACAACTTAGTTATGCTCAAAAGTATATATTAATATAAAAGTTTATATTAAGTATATAAACATACTTAATCTGCTTATAGAATGAACAACTATTCTGAGTTCTCCTAATTTTGATATCATATATTAAACTGCAAAAAAAATCCATCAAAACTAACACTAACCAAGATTAACATGTTGTATGAATGCAGCCATTCAATCTTTTACTCATTTAGCTAAAGGAGTTATATAAATACAGCTCAGATAGAATTTTTGTTGTGGGAGAAGGCTGAATGCTCAACATCTCTATCTGAAAGAAATGGGATTATATACAGCTTTGGTCAACTGTTCAAATAGTGGAACTTTCTCTTCCTTGCCTCCCTGCAGGCAGCAGCAACCCTACATATGCTCCACAGGACTCCCACTTCCAGGACATAGCTGGGAGCCAAGGAAAACTAGGCCCCCATCCCATCTGTTCTCTTACTTAGATCCCATCCAAAATATTTTTAGAAGGCATATTGTTAATAGAGAAAATGAAAGAAGGAACACTTGTCATCACTTTTATCCACTATCCACTAACCTTGATCACAGAACAGGCCACCCCAGCCTTCATCACATAAGCATTTTCCTGGTTTTGTACACGTACCATGACGACAGCCCACATGAGGAATGCATTCATCACAATAGCGGCCCCGCCAACCACTACGACAACTGGAAAGAAATGGAGAAGTTTTAAGATACCTGCAACAATATTTAGTTCCAAGAAAGAAAGTTTTATGCATGATGACAGGTGGAAGGGGGAAAAAAACCTGGGATTTATACTTGGATTTTGGCTCTCAAGTTTAATACTTACATGCATTCTCCTGGATTTCTGCAAAATCCACTTTTTTCTGAACACCCAGCTAAACACATGGCTAGAAAAAAAAAAAGATTCAAAACTTCTTTCAAGGATGACTTTAATGCATTTGAAAATATATTTAATATGTGTTCTGTTCTTTTCCCTGTGAACTCAGTAGAATTTGTCCTCCCCTCACTTTTCATTTTTATAACAACTCTGACAAGTCAATAGCTGAGTAAGGGTATGATTTGTAGTTTTATCCTGGGGGAAAAGCAGGGGAGAGCTTTAGTGCAACATTTTAGTTTTGCACTAAAATTGAAGTCCCAAAGGTGGTTCTCAAAAGGCAGCTGGATTTTTTTGTTTGTTTCTTTTCCTTGAAAACAGTACACTTTTCATCCAAGAAACTTGTGGAATATTACTGTGCTGTGCTCAGAATTATGTCCGTCACCACAGAGCTCCCAAAGAGTTTTGTTCTACATAAAACTGCATACTTACATGCAAATTGTAAATCCTACACTGCATTTGATTTTTCTGTAAAGATATCTTCAAAAAACACAGCACCTGTATTGCTAGTAAATATAGATTTCCTTCAGCCCTGAGACAGTACTGTTTTCACAACAAACACAGACTTGATTTCCTCAACCCAGCTAAGTAGAACTTGGTTGTAAATTGTACAATTTCAGCAACAGCACTACAGCCACTAGCTTTAGAAGACTGGTGAGAACAGGACTGCCCACTTAGACTTTAGCTCTAAATCTAAATGTTTTTAGCAATCAAAGCGAAAATGCCCAAAGTACAACTGTCTTCTTGGTTAGGAATATTTAAGAAACAGCCTACATATCTTTCTGTAGCAAAATATCAACAGTGTTAACTTCAATGCAATAGAACATCCTACATGGCTGAATCCAAATACCTCCTTATCCCCAATGAAACTCCTTCAAAGCTCCTCAAAGGTGTTTTTTCAAAAAGCAACTAGACTGTCTTTTTGTTGAGGAGGAAGAAAATGTTTCGCTTATCATCCAAGAAGCTTCATCAGTTGTGATGTGGGGGATAGCAATAGCAATAGCAGTTAGCTTTATATGGACTTTAGCACTTAGACCAAACAGGACTTACAACAATTCATTTTGTGACTGCTCAAAGTTACAACGGCCATGAAAAATGGGACTTATGACAATTTTTCAGTTACAACCTTTGCAGCATTCCCATGATCATGCGATCAAAATTCAGACGCTATTTACAACCGTTGCTGTGTCCCAACAGGCATGTGATCAACTTTTGCAACCTTCTGACAAGCAAAATCAATGGGGAAGCCAGATTCACTTAACAACCATGTTACTAAATTAGTAATTGCAGTGATTCACCGAACAACCATGGCAAGAAAGGCCATAAAATGGGGGCAAAATTCACTTAACCAATGTCTCACCTAACAGCAGAAATTCTGAGCTCAATTGTGGTTGATAAGTTGAGGACTACCTGTAGACTTATATGGACTGAGCACTTAGGCAATAGCTGGAACGATAGGTACTGTCCTTCCAGTACTGATGGAGCTTCTTGGATGAGAAGCCAAACATTTCCTTGAAACAGATTAAATAGATTAACAGAGTTGGAAGGGACCTTGTAGGTCATCTAGTCCAACCCTCCTCCCCCCCCCAAAAAAAAAAGAAAAAGAAAAAAAAAAGCAGGAGGCCCGACACCATTTCCGACAGGTGTCTCCTCCTTTCCTCAAGGAAACAAGAAACCCAGTCCAGCAGGCTTTTGAAAAAGCACCTTTGAGACAGCTATGACCTGGATGGCTTGAGAATCTCCACAGCCATCTTTCCAACCCCCATAACGGTCAGTGCGAAAGTCCCTCCCCCGCGCGTTTCCCTGGCGACCGACAGCAGGCGGGCCCGCGCTTTCTTCCTCCCCCCCTCCCCCTCCCGCCCTCTCTGCACGCGCCGACGGCAGCGTTGTAGCCGCGCGCAAGCACCAGGGGGAGCTCTTTCTCCTCGCCTGGCGCTTCCCGCCGGCTCCTCGTCCGCGAACTTGGGGGCGGGGGAGGGAGGGGAAGGGAAGCGGAAAGTTACTCACCCTCCGTACAGTAGTTTCCAGTCCAGCCCGCCATGCAGACGAAGCTGCCGTCAGGTTGGCAAACGTAGTGTCCGAAGTGGTCGTCCCGACTCCTGCAGATACGAGAGCAGTTGTCCCCGTAGTAGTGCTCGTTGCAGATCACTCGGTAGGAGTAGCTGAGCTTGGCGCGCTGGTTGCTCTGCTCGTCTTGGGACCAGTCCTCGCCCACCGCCAGCGAGCGCTGGATCGCCATTTGGCTGATGAGCCATTTCCGAGCAGGGATCTCGGAGCCTGCGAAGGATACATTTAAAGTCATCTCGACGCAACCATCGTGCGCTCCCCGCCCCCCACCCCTTCCAGGAGACGCCGCTTTCCCCCAATTTTCCACGATTACTTCTACAATTGCTCCAAACTCCTGGGCATTTCTCCCACATCGATCCCTAGAAGGACATCCGACCAGGAGTGTCTTTACCAACTGCATCACTGGCAGCGGGACAAGGGGAAATTATCCTTACATTCTCCAGGCTGAGAGTTGCTTCTCTCTCTTAACTTCTCCCTGTCGAAGTTAGTTATAGCAGCTCTTCCAGTAACAAGTGGCAATTCCCCATAGAATTCCCTCACAAGGTACCCGGAGCTGCTTTACTAATATAGTAGAGCTACTCTGCCATTAAACAGAGTGCATGCTTCAAGAGCTGGGAAGGCACGAAGCAGTGTTGAAATCTAGCTTGTCCTGCATCCTTTCAATAGAAGACAGTGAACCCTTATTAGCAATATCAATGCCAACCCATACTGGCTACAATTTCTTTTGTCCTTTCCCTTGATGAATAACATATGGTGGGGCAGCCTTAGTCATATTACATTACCCTGACAATGCTCTCTGCTAACACATTGTTTTAATTTATTAGAACTATTTGCCAATTATACTTCGCCTTGTATGCCTTCTCCCGGGTCATCTGTAACACTCCCCTAGCGTCCAGATTTTATGCAACATACTCCATCATTTGATGCCTTCGGGTTTGCTTTTTTAAAAAAAGTTTTCCAAATGGGATGTCTTATATAATTTAAAATGAAGAGTCTGAAATCCTAGGAATCCAATCCTTGTTGATTTCCAAATAAAAAGAATCAACCGGTTTATCCATGGCAGTTGTGGGAAAATGCTACTATTGTGATTAAATTCCAAGAGTGGGGGAAACTCCTGACAGCTCAAGCAACAATAGTCTGTAAAACGTTTCTTGTTCACAACAGAAATATATAAAATTCATGAAAATATGTCGGACTCAGCTACTTGATTGCAGTTATTTTAGAGAAAGGAATAAAGAGTCCCTTTTTTTTTTTAAAAAAATAAAGCCAGTATTTTAAATTGCGTTTAGTTTCCACTTTTCCCAGAGACGCTTTCAAAATAAGAGCTGTGCTGCTGTTGAAATATCCTTTTCCTTTATGTCAGAAAAACATCCCAAAGCCATTATTCCTTTTCCAAAGGGCGGAATTTGAAAAAGGTGTAAAATACAGGAAAAGGCAGTCAGGACTTCTTGGCAGCCTTGTCGTTTTCTCACCAAAGAGCTCCTTTCTTTCCCACGCCAAAAATAAACGGGAGGAAACACAATTGTGTGGAGATTAAGTCGAGGACAAAAATCAAAGCAAAACCCGATCAAGATGTAGGGAACACAGCTCTGGCTTGCAAAACTAAAACAAGCCCCAAAACGATACCCTAAAAATGCTCTCCGCGCTCAGATGTATTTATTTAGCTTTTAGTGACAGATGTTTTGGAACAATACCCCCCCCCCCCCCCCCCGATTTTTTTTTTAAATAAATAACTATTTTCTGGGAGTTATTTTAAATGTACAGTAAAGTCGCACACGGCCTCCCCCTAGCGACCGCCGAGAGACATAAGGTAATTCACCTGTTGGATAATAACCTTCAGGGGCATGCCAGGCTTCAATAATCAGCGAGAAAGTTCCCTGTTGGACGAAAAGAAGCAGTGAGAGAAAGCGGCGAACGGAGGGGATCGGAAAAGGGCTGTCGGGCTTGGGGAACCCAACCATTTGCAAGGTCATCTTTCTCTCGCTATCCGTCCACAGCCCCGGGATGCGCGCTGCGAATGCCCTTCCCGTTTTTACAATTTTCGCTCGACCTTTCTCAAATGCCTTTGCACCACGCCGCGGTAGTTTTTGGCAAGGACGCGGAGCGAAGGGAGAAGGCAAGAACCGCAGCGCCCTCCCCTTCAGCTGCTTTCTCCCCCTTTCTCCCCTCCCCCCGGGTTCCAGGTCTCTTGGAGGTGAGCTCTCACCGGCCAGGTAAAGTTAAACGGCAACTTGATGGGACTGCCGAAGCCCTCCGTCTCTTTGATGGCGAAAGAGTTGGTTCCCAGCACCGGGGTGGTGAGGGTCCCGAAGGTACAGGCGCCCGGGGAGATCACCGCCTGGAAGTGCTTCAAGCAAACGCGAAAGAAGGTCCTGCAGCCGGCCCCGCACGACTCTCCGCTGGCCAGGAAGCCCTGCCCGTTGACGAACTCGCGCAACTCCAGCTGGAAGACGCCGGAGCCGCAGACCCGCTGCACAAAGAGGAGAGAGAGAGGCACAAAAGAGCCCGGTCAGAGCTTTGCTCCCTGCCACCCCCCCTCCCCCCCCCCCCCCGCCCCCCCCCCCCCCCCCCCCCCCCCCCCCCCGCGCCCCGGCCTGGCCATTACCTGCAGCGGGAGCGCCAGAGCCAGCGCAAAGCCCAAGAGACGCAAGGCGGCCATCCTCCCTCGGGTGCTCGCGGGGACTGACGGCGTCCACCTGCTGCTACTGCTGCTGCTGCTGCTGCTGGCGTGCTCGCCTTGTTATTCCTCGGGGCTTGCAAAGGTGCGACACCCCCCCCCTCCAAAAAAAAAAGTCGTCGCCCCGTGCAGCGGCGGCTTCTCCTTTCCGAAAACACGCCCCAAACTTCGGCGCGGGAGGAGGGTAGGCGGCGGGTATAAATCCAGCTCTTGAAGCCAGCCGCGGAGGAAAAGATTCGCGACGGCCGCCTTTCGATACACTCCAGAGGCGGTCAAGAGGAAGAGGCGGTGGGGTTCCCCCGGGGGGCCGCGGCGTGCCGGTTACCGGTAGCTCCTCTTTCCCCGACCTCGCCGCGCTCGCTCAGCAAGTAGGCGACTGGCTTCCTTTCAGCTGCATATATAGCTGTGCAAGCTCATTATGTAAACTGCCAGTCAGACGCCGGAGATCCCTCCCACTTTTTCAGCTTTCTGGAATTGGGAGTCAAATGCGTGGCCTTCAAGCCCGCAGATCCTGAAGGGCCGGGAGACTCGCGTCCGTCCTCCGTCCCACCCCACCCACCCCCTCCAGCTGTCAGCCCGAGGAATCCAGCTGATCGTTCGCCAGCCCAGCCTTCTTGGGCTTTTGCTCTTTCTCGAGGCTGGCGACTGAGGGAGGGAGGGAAGACCAGCCCAAGGGCAGAGGTGCGGGGAAGCACGGGTCGGTGTGGTTCTTGCCTGTTCCCGTTCCGTTTCCCGGGAAAGCGAATCCACATTTGGGAACTATAGTGCGGTTCCACCAGATAGGCGCGTCTCTAACCTGGAGGTGCAGCGCCGGCATCCCTGCTAAGGAGGAACGAAGCTGGTCCCTGAGAAAGTGAAAGGGCGCTTTATCGACGGTTCTGCGAGGAAGACTCTCCCCCACCTGCCCTGCCCTGCCCTGCCCGCATTGGCCGAACCTCCTGCGGGGCTTCCTGCTCTTATAGCAGCTCGAAGCTTGCTGCTGGGCTCGGAAGGAGCTCGAACCACTGCGCGCGTTTTCCTCTCCGGAGGGAAACTGGCAAGCGAAGCGAGGCTTGTCCCGCAAGCGCTCGGCAGCCCTTCTGAAGTGTTTGCGGGGAAGTGGGGGGAGGGGAGGGGAGGGGAGGGGGGGGGGGGGGAGAGAGAGAAAAATTCACTGCCGCTTTCCAAAGCCACCTTCTCCGGCGTGCGGGGAGCTGATTTGCTCACAGAGCGCGACAATTGGAAAGAAAAAAGAGCAGGTGAAATCCGATGGCTTGGCTTCCCGGGGAGGGAAGAAGCCACGGATGGGTCGCCCGCCCTAGGAGGAGGCGGCAGCGGCAGCGGCAGCGGCAGAGCATCCCCGCCGACGCTGCTCTCCTCGGTGAAAGCAACAGGATGAAGGCTGAGCCCGGAGCCCTCCCTCTGGCTCGTGCGAAACCGACCCGGGAGGCTCAACCCGTCTCCTGGCTTGCAGGCTGCCAGTCAAGCCTCTCGGTCTGCCTGCAATGTGGGCTTATTGTTGAGTCGCGTGTCCCTCATTAAAGCCAAGCACAGAGGAGGCCTTTCATGTGCCTTTTATTTCAGCTTGTTGTTAAAATAGGGAAAGGGGCGACGACGGCGGCGGGAGGGGAGGGGGTGGTGGTGGAGAGAAACAGAGAAGATAAACCTTCAGCTGTATGATAATGAGGTTTTGTCACCTTTCTCCCAGCCTCCGTTCAGGAAGGTCCGTCGGGCCCTTCCTAGTTCGAAATAAGTGAAACAACCAAATTGGCGCGTTCTTTCTTTCTTTAGCTGGCATAGCTGGTTGGCAAACGGCCTTGAAAGAAATACCCTTTGCCCATTTCCAGTCGAGCAAAGAGGAGATCGGACGCCTGCCTCCAAGCCGGGAGTCTTAAGACGACTTTGATACGGAATGATCGCACCGCAACCCGTCGGGGGAACCAAGGGCAAAATAGTGCATATGGTGGACACCCGGGAAGGGCAAAATTTGGGCAAGCCAAATGGCTGCTGGTAGGAGGAGGAATCGCTCCCCTGAAAAGTTGTCAACTTTCGGCCGGCTCTTAGGCGATTCTGAAGGGGGTGTATATATACTCAATACAGAAGCCTGGTGATGGCAGATGAGATTCTGCTGAAACGTTGCTACAACTTTCAAAGCACTACAATGACGTGGGATGATACCCGAAGGAAGCTGAACTGCATAGATAGATAGATAGATAGATAGATAGATAGATAGATAGATAGATAGATAGATAGATAGATAGATAGATAGATAGATAGATAGATAGATACAAACTCTATACAGAAGCCTGGTGATGGCAGATGAGATTCTGCTGAAACGTTGCTACAACTTTAAAAGCACTACAATGACGTGGGATGATACCCGAAGGAAGCTGAACTGCATAGATAGATAGATAGATAGATAGATAGATAGATAGATAGACACACACACACACACACACACACACACACATATATATATATATACACACACACACACACATATCTGCTATCTACATAGACACACACCTATATATATAGACACACATATATATATATGCTGAACGGCTGCCAAAATGAGTCGCTTTGCAGAGCGAGATGGTCGGCATATACATGGAATAAACAAACGTAAAAAGCATTTGTAATCCCTCGCAGGCAGCGCCACACTTTGCAAGGATTTAGTCCCTCGCTGTGATTTTCTGTAAGGCAAGGATTTCCCCCCCCTCCCCCTGTCCACTGAGTAGGTGGCCTCCTTTCTCTTTTAAACGCTCGGGGCAACCACTTTATCTAACACCTCCGCCCCCACCCCACCCCTCTGTTCCTTCCAATTTTCTTTTGAGAACTCCTGCCCAAGCGACCTTGCCTTTGGGACAGAAGAGCAAAGGCTCGTGTGTGTGTGTGTGAAGGTGCAAAAAATGCGGCACACGCACTTGATCTTGATCGCGGGTTTAACAAAACAAAACAAAACAAAACACAGAGGGGTGGGGGCTGCCTGGAAAGCCCCTGCCCAAGGTCCTGGGAGGAAAACCAGCGGCGTTGACAACAGCGGAGCCTTCTTCTGGAGGAGAAGTAGCTGGAATCGAGGAAAGGCTTGTGGGAATCGGGGACCACCCGGCCGTAAGGCAGGCAGAGGACCGCTGTTGCCTTGCTCGCCTCCCTCCCTCCCTCTCTTCCCTTCCTCCTCCTCCTCCTCCTCCTCCTCCTCCTCAACTGTCAAAACGGATGCGAAGAGCTCCGGCACTTAAAATAAAACGAGAAGCCAGATAGCATCGGTGCTGATAAATGGTAAATGAGTTTCTAGCCTCGGGGAACAGAAGGGCGGTGGGGGGCTCATTTTAAGTCATGATTGAAAGGCGAGCTGGGCACGGTGGGCTCGAACAGATGTTCGCGTGTGCGTGCTTTTGGTTTTTTTTTTTTTTTTTTTTTTTTTCTTGTCTCGGAGGTTTATGAGGCGGACCAGAGCCACCCCGCGCGGCCACTTCGGCCCAGGCGCCATCTGGCACAAGCTGGGCGGCATGCAGGAGCAAGGGCATCGCCCGGGCGGCTGCAGACCCACAGGCAGCATCTACCAGATGGACTCGGCTCTATTCTCTCGGGCTAATGTAGGTTAAAGCCAGAGGGCTTCCCTCGCCCGCGCCCGGCCCGGCCAAACCTCCTCCCGCCCTCTGCGACCAGGCTCCGCCGAGACGGATCCTGTCCACCTGTCGCTTGCACGCTTTCCGCGCGCCCTCGGCCCATCGCCCCCTTCCCACCCCCAAAATAAAATAAAATAAAAATATAAATAAAAACACTTAA
This sequence comes from Laticauda colubrina, assembly GCA_015471245.1. NCBI lineage: Eukaryota > Metazoa > Chordata > Lepidosauria > Squamata > Elapidae > Laticauda > Laticauda colubrina. The sequence goes on along the minus strand of BLBF01000005.1, from coordinate 45,475,123 downwards.
TGGCGTGGGCAGCGCCCAACTCCGCCCTCCTAAAACCAAGCCCTCCTTTCCCGTTCGCTCCGGGGATCGCAGTGGCTTTTTCTCTTGGGGAGAGGGGAGAGGGGAGGGGAGGGCAGCTTTCCGCTTACTTTCCTCCCTTCCCAGCCCTCCCCCCCCCCCCCCCGCTGCCCCAGAATGACTGGCGGGGCACAGCACTGCGCATCCCTCCTCTTCCTGGTGGTGGTAAGCAAGCAGATGTGAAATCTTGAAAGTGGCGGAGGGCACATATATACATACTGTTGGGATTGTAGCTATTAAAGCGGCCGGGCAGTAAAATAATAAACAAGAAGCAGAATGGACCATCTGTTTTGTGTTTGCCAAGGCAAAAAAAAAAAAAAAAAGACTTTAGAAAGAGACAGAAATTGCAAGGCGGGGCAGCTGCCGAATCTGAAACGTGGCAAAAAATTTGCCGGACTCTCCTTTTCGCATTTCTGTCTCTTTACCTGGGCGTTTTGTTGTCAACCATACGGAAAGCACTGTGTACTGTAGTAGCTTTGGCCCTTTTGCTGGTTTGTCAGAATCCATCCAAGGCCGCTCTGGTAGAATCACCCAGCTAATTGCTGATTCTGCAGCCACAACTCTTAACAGAGGCTAGAAATATATCTGGCCTTTGTGTACATTTAATTAACTATATTTAATTATATTAAATTAATTAAATGTACACAATGGCCAGAAATATTTAATATATGTGTGTGTGTGTATGTGTGTATATATATATACATACATATATATATATATGTACATACATACATACATACATATATATGTTTTCTTAGGCTTTCGCGGGTACTTACATGTGTGCTGTTTAGCTTCCTTCGGGTATTATCCCACGTCATTGTAGTTCTGTTAAAGTTGTAGCAACTTTTCAGCAGAATCTCATCTGCCATCCTCAGGCTTCTGTATAGAGTTAGTTCCTGGTTTCAAATTTGAGGCTGGTCCATTCTGATTGGTTGGGAGCCTGGATCTGTGTTCATTGGACTTGGAGTTTGATTGGTTGGTGTTTCTGGTTTCTTCTGTCTGTTTTGTGGCTTTGATTGGCTGGCAACACTCTGTTCTTGTGTTGGAGGCTTTCAGTGAAGCTTGGTATACACACACACACATACAAACATATATGCTTTCTTAAGTTTTCGCGGGTACTTACATCTACGGTATTCAGCTTTGTTCGGGTATTTTCCCACGTCATTATAGTTGTGCTTTTAAAGTTGCAGCAGAATCTCATCTGCCATCATCAGGCTTCTGTATTGTGTTCATTTATATATGCGTATAAACACCTTAACTATATTGAAGTGGGGGGAGGGAAAATAATTTCTCTGCTCCTGGTGTCTATTACACAATTTTTAAAAAGACATTCCTCCTTTCAGTCAGTAGACAGTTTTTTCCGTTCCCCTGCCCCCTTTATTTTATACAAATTTCTTTAAATATATGTTCCCTTCGTTAGGGAAATCACAATTATCACGATGCTTTGAAAAAGAATGTTCCAGTATCCGATTCAGTTGCTATCCTAAAAACACTGCAATCCCTGACCTATCTTTATATATGTTCACTCAACATAGTTTGGTTTCATTGGATTTGCACCTGAGCACATGGTAGCAATCACAATTTTAAAAGAGTTTCTAGCATTGATTAACTAGAATGGGATAGTAGAATTGAATTAAGAGTAAATCCAGTCCTGAGCATTCCTTTAGAATATTTTATGTGAGGAATGTTTCATTTGGATTAAGTTTGCCTGTGTTTATTATTACACCTAGTTTTGTAAAATTTTGACAGGGATTTAGTTCTCCCCCCCCCCTCAAAATTTAACAGTGAATTTGATATCCTAGGAAACATTTTAGGAATTGTAAGGAAGTACCGTAATACTCCCCATAGTTAATGGTTCTACTCAAGTGTTTTTATGTCCTTCCAACTGTTAGCAGTGCCAGTGCTAAGAACTGAAAATATTTCAAGAATCATTAATATCCTGACTCACTCAATGAAATGAGCATCAAACAACTATTAAAAGAAAAAGGACTGGCCTGAAAGCTGCATAGTTAGAAATGGCTAGTTCTTTTATTTTAACATTATTTTAACATTTATTTTACTCTCAACTGAAAGATTGAATAGTTGATACAGGTTGCAATCCCACATTTATTAAATTTATTGAATTTTAATAACTTCACTGCAGAACACACATTTATTTCCCACTGAAATTAATGGAACTTAATCAAGACTATTTTTTAAATATTAGGACCCTTGAATTTCAACTGGATGCAAGCTATTGTATTTATTATACATAACTGCAGACTTAGGTATTCAAACTGTACAGATGTTAAGAAAAAGTATATACTGAGTTATGCTATTACCTGAATAAACCCTTTATCTGTTCCAGCTTTTCACAGCCTTATGCCTTTCAGGTGTATTGGTGTCCTTTAAAATAGAACCCAATTTACTCAAGCCAGGATTAAGCCAAGATGAATGGGAACAAGAGTTAGTACAAGAGTTGTAGTCCAACACTTATAAGATGTCACCAAATAGGTAAAGACTTATCTTCACAGACTGCAGAATTGCAATCGCGGCCTTCATGATAAGGGGGAAAATAATGATCTAAATCTTTTGGTTGGTTGATTGAATATGTGTACCAAAACTATTAGCAACCACATAGATATTATAGGCTGATCCCTAACCCTGTCCTCAGCTGTCCTAACACTTTCATCACCATTATAACTGGACTCCAGCCACTATGCTGGTGATGCTTTTCTTCTTCTCTTTGCTTTCACCCTTCCCAACATTGAAGCCTTTTCCAGAGAATTAGATCTTTGCCTAATGTATCCAAAACAAATTAATTTGAATATGGTAATTTGTATAAATCTTTTATGAGAACCAAAATAAATGTTTTTCTGCAAAACAAAACCCCTTAAGCATACACAGAACCAAAGCTATGCAGTAGTATATCCCTACCTGTAATTTATGTGGAATAATATATCATGCCAAAGTTAATTGAATTTTATAAGTTGGTTTAACTAGAGTTTATGCAAATTCATGAAAACTGAAACAATATTGAAGATAAGAACAGAGAACTTTCTATAAACTTTATTGAGCAGATTTAAATTGCATGCTGATAATTGAATTTCTATACTTTTCCCAGTGTTTTATGTAGACTATGAAACTATATGTTGCTATGTTAATGCTTAACTCCAACAAGCCTAAATAAATAAACTAGCCATACCTGTGATCTTTGGGCATAGGCCTCCCTTAAGAACAGAGCAGCAAATCTGGGTTATTCCTGATTTCAAAACTGCCATATGGCAAAGGAAGTTGCTGTACCAGAAACACAAAATCAGCTCCCTATAGTTAGAAGAGTCCGTTTGCAGCCCTCTGCTATTGCTATAATAGGTGGAAACATAAGACAATTAACTCTAAGAACAGAAACAATAGGGCATGGTTTGGAATAAAGCTAAAGAGAGTAATATAACTCTCATGAACTTTTCACTGAAAATTAAACATAGGATACTTTTGCTATTGAATTAGGGAGAATCAGCTTCAAAGAACATAAGAGTTTTACTCAACTACAAAATGGTACAATACAATTTGACAAAAAAAAAACCTCTAGTACAGAATATAAACATTGTGTTGACCATTATGATTTTTTTATTAGCACACAATGGTTTATTTTTTTATGCCCGCAATGGTTTATTGAAATCATAATTAAAACCCAGGACATAATTTAAAATACAAATCTTTTATGGTCCCCTTATCTCACATATGGTAATCACCTGGCCCAGTAGTGAAGGCTAGTAATGGGACAATAATCTCACCTATACCAGAGGCAGGGACTCCGATAAAATTTTGTCCTTCAGTTGTCTAAAACAGGTCTCCAAACTTGGCTACTTTAAGACTTGTGGACCAACTCCCAGCCAGAAGCTGGCTGAGGAATTCTGGGAGTTGAAGTCCATAAGTCTTAAAAGTTGCCAAGGTTGGAGACCCCTGGTCTAAAAACACTTATCACCCAAGAGGAAAACATTGCAATGTCTTGCCTCTCCTGCCTGAGGCGATCAGGTCAGTTAAATCATACAGTGGGGGCCTTAAAGCATAACTATGCCCCAACCCACCCACCATCCCATCATGGTGGGACAGGAGTCTAGCATACTGCAGCAACGACATGTAGTTCTTCTAGCAAAACATAAAGTTAATTTTACAATTTTATTGTACACCATTCTTTGAAGGAGATGGGTGGTTCAGAAATGCAAAAAAATAAATAAAACAAATAAGGCTCCCAAAATTGGGAATAAGGAGCTTATGAATGCCAGGGCCTTAATGCAGTGAGCAGATGGATTGGGTTGAGTAAAGGTAAGCCCTGGAATTTGACAACCCTCATGCCAAATTTGAGTGTATTGATATTCTGGAAAGCAAGCAAATAATGTAAAGTATGATTTCTCTGAAGCAACCAACTTCCATCCCAACTGAATGACAAAGTCTTTTGAGTTTGGAGCACTTTGGAGAGCTTAAAAAAAACCATATCCCTCCTTACTTCTACTTCTCTATGTATGGAAAATAGGTTAAGAAAAAGGCAGAGGTAAGGAGCGATTGACTGGTCTATCTTCCAATTGCAGGAGTTGGTTCATAAAAGTTCTCCAATCAATCAAAGTATCTACAGGAAGGATATAGAGGAATATGTCCTTCTCAGCTGTGATTCTATGTTTTGGTAGCAGCTTCTCAAGTGGGAGGTTGTATTTTAAAGAGTTTGATAGCGTTTGTAGGTATTTCCATTCCATTCTCCCAAATAATGCCTATAATTTGAGAGAGATTTTTTTTTTAAATGAAGCAATAGTCCTACAAAGTCTATAGTACTATTTGGAACCCAAACAATTTGAGGCTTAACCCCTAAATCAGAATGGATATTCTCAGGTATCTGCAAAGTTCACTTCATTTTTTGTTGCCTTTGTTTGTAGTTTCTCTATTCTAACTCAGTCAATCAGTCATTTATTCTTCATTTTAGATCTCATATCAGATGTAGTTTCCAGTTGGGCAGTTTCTGTTTTGGTTTAAGTTTAAAATGATAGTTTTTGAATCACTGAATGACATGATGTACTATACATCCCTAATTTGAGCATCAAAAGCAATTAGGACCATTGTTGGTCCATAGAATCAGTGACTGCAATGCCAAACTCCTCTACTTTCAGCTACTTCCTGATCCATAAACTTGTCACTGGGGCTGCCTCCATCTAAATTACTGCCTCCTTCCTATATTACTCTTTATATTAGCTGTACTGAGCTAACAAGGCAACCAGCTTCTTTACTGCTTCTGGTAGTGGTAGTCAAGCTGTCATGGGTTGTTAATCCAGATATCTTTTTCTTTCATTCTAGTTCTGTTTTAAGTGATCTTTAATCAGATTTTAGCTTCATTTTCTCTTCATATTACGACCCAAAGTTGATAATTTTCCTAACTAAATGTAGCAAATAGAGATTTTGGTTTTTATGCAATGGATAAAAAGCTACAAGGAATCCTGGGAGACCTTTTAGGAATTGCTTCTTTTTGGAAAGAAAGGTTTTTTTCCTGTCCACCCACTCCACCTGTCCACCCACTCTCAAAATAATCTATTTCTTACTGGCATAGGCAATGAAGTATAATAAGTATGAAGTATGAATATACTGCATATTGGGGTTTACAAGCAAAAACCAGCCAATTTATTTTGAGAGAGAATTAATTCTTGGATAAATAATTCTTCTCAGCACAAGCACAAAATCGAGGAAAATAGGAGCAAGTTCTACTTGAATGCTGTGTCAGGGAATGGTGATTGTTTCTTGCCTCTCTTTATTAATCCATCTTCATATTTCCTCCCATTCTTTGAAATATTTATAGACTTGAGCCTTATTCTCATGTTGTGGTTCAAAGTACCACCAGCCTTTATTTATTTACTTTATACTGCCGCCTATTCACCTATGGAGACTCCAGGCGGCTTAAATAATGTAAAACCATATTTTTTTTTAAAAAAAAATAAATGCTGTGTCTAGCTTTAAAAAAAAGCCTGTTGCCATAAATTGGGTTACCCAGATTCTGATCTCTAGCCTCTAATTAAAACGTGTTACTCACCAACAACTTCATTCAAGCTAGGCACCAGGTTTCATTCAGGGATTATTCAGTGGTATGGTTTGTACCATATTGGTATCTGTATCTGTACACTGCCCAAAGCCACTTAGATAATGAGATGGGCTGTGTCTCAATTTGGCAAACAAACAAACAAACAAACACCCTTCTGGCCAAGAACTGCACCTCCTACCCCCAAAGAATGGATAAATTGTTTTTTTTTTTTTTTTTCTCCCAGTTGTCGATGCCGTGAGAGGTCCCTGATGTAGGAAAAAAAACTAGTGGATTTCCAGAAGATGTCCTAGGCTGAGGAAAAGGTAAAACCATCTCTGGAGGGAGTCTGGGGTTGCCAGGGTGATCTGAGGACAAGGTAAACAAGGGGAAGGGAAGGATCTTTGTCAAGGTCTTGAGGTTGCTATGGCTGGAGCAACCCTCCCGCAGTCTGGTACCTTACCATCCCCATTCATCATCTCCAAGTAGCAGCTCCCTCTATGCCTTCCCCTCACTTGGGGCGAATGGGAATTCACAGCCGAGCACATCTGGAGCAGCCAGTCTGGGGAAAAGAGAAAAAGAGGGCACTGCCAGGCTGTTTGCTCTCCAGCGAGTTTCTTGAGATCGCCGAAACTTTCCCACCGCGCAGTTTAAAACAGGACCCACCCCAAAAGTCCCCACACACCTCCCCGGGGTCTTTATAAGGTTCAGCAAACTTTTAACTTCTGCAAATATTGGGGGGGGGGGGGCAAAAAAATTAAGCCACCCGCGATGCCCGGCTTGTTTTTTGTTTCTTTTTCTTCCAACAGCAACACCGGCTTCCCATGCCCTTCCCTTTACCTCACCCCCCCCCGCCCCCCCCCCCCCCCCCCCCCCCCCCCCCCTTTTGGGGGGGGGGGCCGGCGGGGGCCCCACCTCCCCCAGGGGGGGGGGGGGGGGGGGAGCCGCCACGAGCCAGCCAAGCGCGCCGCCACGTGCCAACTGGGGCCAGGGATGAGGCCCAGCCCGGCGGCCTCCAGACAAAGACACCCGCAGTCGCCGCACCCAGGGGCCGGGCAGCGCACGGAAGACACCTGCTGCAGCTCCGGCAGGCCCCAGGAGCCGAGCCAGCGCTTCTTCCTTCCTGGGCTCGGGGCGCCAGCAGGCGTGGCGCGGACTCTCGGTTGGCCGTCGAGGGGCGCCGCCGGAGTTTGGAACGGGGCTGGGGCTGAGTGGAGGTTGGACGGAGGGGAGGCCCGAGAAAGCCTCCGTTTCGCAGGCCCTTTTAGAGGATGGCAGCGTCGGAAGGGCAAGGGAAGGCTTGGCGGAAGAGCGTCCCGGCAACTCGGGGCTTCTCAGGAGCGGGCAAAACGGGAATCGGAGCCAGCTCGGCCCAACCTCGGTGGGATTGGGAGCCTCCGCAGAATCCTTGCTCGGGTGGAGAAATAACCTCCCCCAGCGGGGCTTTCCGTCCGCGGAATGTGGTCCCAGAAAAAGGGGAAAGGCTACTCCCGGTTTTACACAGGGGTCAAAGTCAGCTCAGGCTGGGCCAACGGGGCTTTTGACCCCAGGGGACACGCGAGGAGGCTCCGCAACGTGGAGGGCGCGCTGTGTTCTTGCAGAGTCTCACGGTTTTGGGTGTTTTTTTTTTGTTTTGTCAAAAGCTTTTTTTGCACAAGAGCAGCCCAGGGGCACCTACTGAAAAGGTCTCCCACCGCTTGCATCCTCCAAACGCGCGCGAAGGACTTTCGCTCGACGCACCCTCCCGGGGGCGCAAAATGCAATGGGATGTCGACTCAGACCGACGCTCCGACCTTTTCCCCTCTTGCAACTCCTAGGAACCTCTGCAAGCGCCGGTTTCTCCAGAAGCCTGCGGGGGATTCACACCCGGTTCAGAAGGGGGATTTCCCCCCCCCCATTGGCTCCTGTTGCCCCTCCAAGGCGGGTGGTCCGTGCACGCTGCCTTCGGGCCCCGCTCTTTCCGAACCGAACCCTGGGGCGGCAAAGGACAAGCTAGCGCATCTTTTCCTCGGTGGAGGGAAGGGGGCGTTAGTTGCAATCCGTGAAAGTCCACCTTTGTTGCTCTTGCTATTTAGCGTGCAACTCACAAAACAAGGCCTTTCTTCTGCAATCGGACAACGGGACGACGATTGGCTTCTGGTGCTATAATCGATTGCTGCTTTGCCATTACAAATGCCTGTTTATGCCTTGAAGTTCCCGCCATCTGTTTGCTTGCGAACACCTGCCATTCAATCAATCGATTTTCCAATTTAATGTAGCAGCTTCATAAAGGCGTGTTTTTTCCTCTCCCTCCCTCCCTCCGCCTTCACCCTCCCCTTTTTTTTCATGGCAAGCCAGATGCCGCTGCAACCCCATCCCCGAAGCCCAGGCCAGCTCGATGTTCCACCGCCCAGTCGCTGCTCGGGAACAGCAGACCGCGGTTCAGCTTTTTTCATTTGCGCCCAGCGTTGAAAACCAGAAAATGCGCATCCTACTCTTTCATAAGAGCGTTCCCTCCAATAAGGAATGGTGCGAAAATGGGGACTTCTGATCCACCATGCGGCGTGACCCCTAATTTTAATGTCTGAAGGCAGGACAAGAAAAGAAGCAAAGGATGGAAGCTAATCAAGGAGAAAACCAACCTGGAACTAAGAATAACATTTCCTGACAGAACAATGAACCAGTGGAACAAGTTGATTCCGCAAATTGTGGGTGCTCCAACTTGGAAATTTTAAAGAACAGCTTGATCCACCATTGGTCTGAAATGGCATAGGGATTCTTAGGGGTTGGATTGGAAGACCTCCGAGGTGCCTTCTCTCTCTCTCTCTTATTCTGTTCATTATGCAGTGGTGAGGGGGGAAAAGGCTGCCTATGTACAGAGCAGTTGTCTTCTTCTCCAAGTTTCTCATGTTTAAATATGGTTCTGTGGCCGAATCCTGACTTAGATTAAAACCTAATCAATCCTCCTGGCTGGGTTAAAAGTGGATGAATCAATTGGTGTGCACCAGGTGGGGAGAACATTAAGCAATACTTCATGACATTCATGAATGCAAAAGATTCCATTCATCCATGCCTTTATTTTGATATAGATTTGAAACACTTAATAGGGCAGTCCCAAGTTAACATGGCCTGTCCAGAGCCAGTAGCATTCTGATACAAGCTATGTTTAATGAAGGTTAGATACCCAATCCAGGGGGTTGGGGGAAGGAATAGGAAAACCAATAATTCCTAGCATCAGGTGGGAAGATCCCAACTCAGTCCAATATAGTCGAGTCTTCTGGGAAACTCCAAAGAAAGTACACAAGATGTAGTGTAGGATTTGGTGTTTTTTTTTTTTTTTTCAAGTCAGTAGGAGCACTACTTAAGTCTTATTGCCTACTAATATCATTGAAATATGATCTTTAAGATCTCACTCAAGGGAGCTTGTTCTTCGGCAAAGATGCGCAGAAGAGTTCCTTTTAACAGAAAGTTTCCCCTTGCTGGATCCAAAATCTGCAAATTTTGGGAAGTTTCAAGAAGATCCTATAGGGTTGCTCATTTTACAGATGGGGCAAACTGAACGGAAGAGGCAGTAACATAACCGAGGGCATCGTCCGTTTCTCAGAAAGAACGAAGCTGTTTTTTTCCGCCAAATCTGTATATCGAGGGGAACGCGCCCCTTTGTTTCCAGGGGACCCAGATCTCTTTGGGATTGCTGCCGATGATCCGGAGGGAAGGAGATTCCTACCCTCGCGGGAACGAGGCATAAGACCAGGCGGACTCTTGCTCAGAGGGAGACGGGCGACTTCTCCGTCCTTTTCCTCTCTCGTCGTGGATCCGTGCTTAATCTGGTCTTGGATGGGCTCCTTTTCACTCACACCTAAGCTCTTGGGAATCGCCCACCTTTCCCTCTTCTCCCTACGTCAAGCTTTTCCACTTAAAGACCTGGCCGGCCGATCCTCCAAGCCGCGGTCGGAGAGGCTGCCCGGGTGCATTTGGCGACATTTCCTGTTCAATAAGAGCAACAATGAAGCTTCTCTTGGCGCCAGGTTATCTCTCCGCCAAGCTCTCCTGTTATCGCTCCTGGCGAGCCCCTTTCTGCTAACCCTCTTCCCCCCTCGAGCTTCGTTCACAACCCCGCAGCGTTTTATTTCACAGTTGGTTAAACACCGAAACAAAAGAGGCGGGATTCTCGCAGCCTTGTTCCTCCGAGGTCTTGCCAACAGATTTAAGAAAGGCGGCAGTGGCCTCAGCGGCGAGAACCAAGCTTAGGCAACAAGATGAAGCCGGCGGGAGTCTCTTCCCTATAGTTGCCGTTGCCAAGATGGAACTCGGCGCCCCACCGCCGTGGCGTTTAGTTAACTGCTTTCCCGCCTCCTGGGAAGCCTGGTGCCTGATGGGCAACAGAACTTTTTTTTTTTTTTTTTCAGAATCCTGTCAGAATCCTGTCAGAATTTAATCGGATTCTTATTGTCCATTCGTGATCCTCATAGTTTGTGTCCACAGAAAGGGGCAGTCCATTTGAGGATCAAATAACAATATGGCCGTCATTCCAGGCCTTCCTATTCAACACCCACCAGTTTGGTCTGGAGTCTTGTCTGACAAGGAATTGAATGAAGGATTCTTAGCCTTGGGCTGGTGAATTCTGGGAGTTATAGTCCCAACCCACTCGGAGGGCATCAAACTGAGGAAATGTTTCCTAAGGAAATTATTAGATTATTAGTAGTTGGAATGTAATTAGATACATTAATTTATTAAGTATTTATTTATTACAACACTGACCTAAAAACATTTTGTAGGACAGCAAGTAAAAACCATAGTAATTATAAAAACTGTGGTCAGGGTATGACATCTTTTACAAATAATTTAAAAAGCCACATTTATTGAAATAAAATCACTCTGATGGGATAATAGCTAAATGAGATGGATCCAGTGATCTGGAAATCTGACTAGATGGGGAGTTGTTAGTTACAACTGAGCACCTTTTGAAATGGGAGCAATATACAAGAATGTGGGTTTGCTGTTCAGGAACTTCACTACAGGAACAAAACCTTTGTTCACAAGGGATACCCTGAATTTTCCTCTCAAGAACAGCTGTTGGGATGGAATTTAATCTTGCCAGGATTAGGCCTTTTTCTACATCATTCAAGCTGGTTTAAGTTATCTAACCAGCTTCAAATAAGTGAATGATTGTCCAGGAGCACAGTTGACTGGACTCTCAATCCTTGTTCTGGTCTTTAAAGGCTGTCTCTGCACATTCGTATCTCATAATTAGGATTGCATTAAGCGAGAGACCACAAACACTTCAGTTTCTCTTGCACTATCCTACCCAATTAGATGCATTATTACAAGTCTCTTTCCTGAAATAATATTTCTTCATGAGATGTTATTGCCAATTGGTGTACTTAATTCTCTAGCTGCATTTATAGCTAAATGTTGGTTTAGAACTTAGAAAAAAAAACTTGCATTCCTAGTGCAAACACATTTGATTCGATTAAAATCACATTAGTTGATTAGAATCACAACAAAATTCACTGTTGACTGGATTTATGTTTGTACATTTGTAGAATTTTCAATGTATTTTAAAACATTTCCACAAGTATTGTGGATTTGCAAACTTGCTGACAGTTCCATCCAGGAGAATATAATGCCATTTTAGGAACCTAAAGAACAGTACTCACAGTCTAGACATTGTAAGCAAAGGGAAATATTCTTAGCTTTCCCACATAATTACAGTGTGGATCCACTGAGAGATAGAATTATTATTAATCCAGTTTATTATGTCCCTACTTAGCCATTAAATGCAACATTGAGAAATATGAATACAATGAGGTACAACCAGATTTAATTACTGACCAATTCTGAAATAAACAGTGCTAGGAAATCTGTACTCTATAAAGATCTGTGCAGCATACTGTCCACTTGAACTGGTACACAACAGATTGCAATACTACATGAGATCAGAGGTCCATATTGTCTAACATTCTTTTATGATATTCCCCAGCGAAGTGCTCCAAGCAAACCCCACAATTAGCCAGGCATAATGCCAGTAGACATTTTGCACTGTTTGTCTGCAACATCTGTTAACCAGGGGTTGAAACTTGTTTAAGCTGTGCAAAGAGATTTGTTAATTTGGCCCAAGTTCTCGGACATGCAGGGTCAAATGAATAATATTTGTTTTTATCATTACTTTATGTCTTCTTGTACATTCATAGCACTTTAACTGTCCTTTTAATTTTGGCTATTAGTCATGAGCTAATGTTTTATAATAAGCAGAACTACAACCATTGTCCCTATAGTGGGGGCTACAATTTGCAAATTGGCTGGTGGATGACAGAATCCAGATATCTGATACGGAGTTCAGATATCTGGAATCAAATTGCATTAAATTCTCCAAATGATCTCAAACCAATTAAAACCTCCCAAGATCCACAGGTGTATTAAATAGGGATAAAAGCAATGATGACAAAATGTCTGCCACCTTGAGTGTTATCATAGCTTTCCAAAGAATTGTAGTTTGGGGTGGGTAGTCTCCTTAGCTTCTTTTAATTTTAGTGACATTTATTTGCTCATCTTGGTTCCTACTTCCCAAAACTATGGCATGCTACTCTCATTTATTTGGTAGGGAGCCATAGGAGATACATCTATCTTATCTAAGTAGTCCTGGTTCATATCTTTCTGTGGGAATCTCAGGATTTCCTCTGAAATATGAAGTTTTGCAATTACATTTTCATGACTCCAAAGCAGCTCTAGGAGAAAAATGGAGAATAAATGCTACACTTTTTACAAAGTTAATATCCAGGGCAAGGTTCTGTTCACTGCTTCTACTACTGTTTACTGCCTCTACTTTTTTTATCTCCAACCTGGAATTCATAAGAATTTTTGAATAGGTTTTGATATAACACAGTTAACCAGTCTGCTTGTAAGTGAACAGTAGTGTAGTTTCCTCCTTGAAATTGTAGCACCTGATCTGGGTTCCATAAGAAAGAATGCAGGTATGTCTTGCCATCTTCACATAAGGCTAGAAACTGATGATCCATCAATGTTAATATTATTGGGCAAGATAGACCCCATCTAAGACTTCTTCCTCGGTTTCTGTCAGGCCTGGATGATTTGCTATAATACAGTAAAGGGATATAATTATATCTACCACTTCCTGTACAGAGTGATGTGCTAAATATATATAAAAGATCCTGTTTTAACACTAGTTTACTTTTAAGCTTTGGTGAGAAAAGCGGAAAATTGGCATGGATTCTACTTGCAATCACACTTTGCCATCACCTCCCTCTACCTGCCCCCAAATTAACCAGAATCTGTACATTTATAAAGTAAGATTCAGGATGTGGAATGTATAAATAAAGTAGCTAGCACAAAACTAGCACTGAATATTCCAATCTATTTGACTTTAATAATGGTATATTTCCTTTATATGCTGTCTTTCTATTTGCCATCTTTTTCCTGAATCCTCATACATATATTCCCATGCTTGCTTTTGGATTTTCTTGTCTTTTCAAGTATAACTATAGATATCTGCCATTTACTGCTCTTATCCATCTTCAGTATGTTCTTCCTCCCAGATATAAATATACACAGATATGTCTTATGAGACTTTGTTTAAAAAAGCACTGAAAATTTGCACAGATAAAAGGACAGAATGCAGAGGTTGGCTAACTCTCTCATATTCCTCAAATATACAACCACAGAGAAATATATCTATGGGTTTGGGGAAGAAGCTTTTATGGTTGTGTAATAGATGACTTTCTCTCTTGCTCTTTATAGTTCTATTCCACATGTGAATAATTAAATTGAGTTATTTAATGAACATTGTTCATTACAAGTTATTTGACTGAATTATCATGAGTAGTGGCTATAAGTTTTGGATTGCAATTAATCTACTTGAGTAAGGCAAGGAAAAATTCAAGTTCTGCCATTAGCCAACAAGAAATGTATACCTCTTTTTTTGGGGAGGGGAAGTATTACTTTAAAAACTGCCTTCATACAACATACTAAGCTACAACTGACAAATTATATTTTAACTTAACATTTTGTGTCAACCCAGCCATTGTGGTTGAGTTCATGGTTCAATGAGTCATACCGATGTAGAAAATTGGATTAAGTAAAGTCAAGTTCAGTTAACTATGTATAGTGTGTTGTGCAAACACAACTAGAAAGTAGTAAAGTTTTTCTTAGAGTATATTTTAGCTTTAATCAACAGATATTAAAAAATAAAAATTGTAGTTGGGTGAGTTGATGAGAACCTCAGAAACAGATGTCTAGTGGTGGAGAGCTATGGTAGAAGCAGGATTGATTTGCAGGGTTGATTTATTTGATTTGATTTGTCAATCGCTTACAAGATACAGGTATAAGAATAAACATAGTTTTGAATACATGAGATGGATACTTATAAGAAAAATAAAAAGAAACAATAGGACAGGGATGGTAGGCACGATTGGTTTGCTTATGCACATCCCCGACAGGCCTTTTAGGAAGGGAGTGAGGTCAATAGTAGACAGTCTAAGGTTAACGTTTTTGGAGTTTGGGGAAGAAATCACAGTTAGGTAGAGTTAGTAAAGTACAGTGAAGTGCAATGCCATAAAGAAGAGTGGGTCAGCTTTTCCCCTAAGCACCAGAAGGCAAGATAAGAATCAATGGATGGAAACTAATCAATGAGAGAAACAACCTGGAATTAAAGAAAACTTCCTAACAGTGAGAACAATTAACCAATGGAATTAACCAGTAACAATTAACCAACTTGCTTTCAGAAGTTGTGGATACTTCATCACTGGAGGTTTTTAAGTGGAGACTGGACAACCACTTATCCAGAGTCTCAGGGTTGAGCAGGGCGTTGACTAGAAGATCTCCAGCTCTATTCTGATTGAAGATTTGTTAAATCAATCATAGGAGGGGCACATTAGAAAGAATGTGGCCAAAGTAATATACCACTGGATTAAAAACTATAGGTAGTTTTTAATATAATCAGTAACAGGTACAATAAGATAAAAATAAAGTGAGTAACAGCTAAGGCACAGGTGTCAAATTCACCGTGACACGTTGCTGCCATGTGACTTATTGCAATGTTTTTTCTCTTCGCACAGCTGGGGTGGACGTGGCCTGCATGTGATGCATCTGGCCCATGGGCCACCAGTTTGACACCCCTGAGCGAAGGTAATAATAAAGTAAGCATGGTACAAGCCCTTAGTTGATAACAATAAGCTTTCAAACATTTACGGAAAAGTTCTAACTTTGTAGCTTTCCTAAAAGATGGCTGGGTAAACGACATTAAGACCTTGATGTATTCTATATATCACCCAGTTGAATCAAATAACGAAGCAAACTCTATCTGACAATTCTCCCCCTCCAACAACAACACAACCAAATCAACCATTTGATTGGCTCCATCACCATTTGTGGTCCCCAGGCCCCATGACAAAACCACTTTTGGGGGGTCTTGGAAAAGCAATGAATGGTGGCCACCCATACCTTGGATAGAATGATGCTCCAGAGAAAAGAGGCCATCGCTGAGAAGACTCTTTCTCATTGTCCCACCAGATATACATTCCTAACTGATGGGGCCCCTAATATACTCTGTCTTCCTGTCCTGGTGAGCCAGGTGGATACATCTACATATATGCAAACCAATTTAACAATTTCATTGCAAAGGTGGAAAGCCATGATTTAATACATCAGCCTTCTCCAATCAGATGAATTCTATTTATGTTGGTTTATAAAGCATGTAATGTTCTATCCATACTATTTTTATTGTGATAGCTAGATTTAATGAAAACTGCAGTGAAACACATCACACCTGAGTGATCAAGTTATAAATATGTCTTTTAATTTTTATAAAAATCACCTGGAATCCTGGGAACCAGGAACTTTAGAATTTTATGCTGATAAAATAAAAATAGATATATTGATAAAATTTGTTTTACTGCTTTGTACATGGCACAAAGCAGAACTGGTTTTATTCAATGTGAAAATTATAGATATGATATATATGAAAGGAAGAAAATTGCCTTATGACTTGGTATCAATAATAATTAATTTAAAGGTAAAAATGGGGTACAGCCAAGATGTTTATGGATGCAATTGTGTCATTTCAAGGTTACTCATTAAATAAACTTCCTCTCTGGCTGTTTGTAAAGTTGGAAATATTATGTGAAAGATGGAATATTTGGCAGTAATAAAGACCTTTGAAAACAACAGTACAGCAAGTAGTTAAAGAACACAAGGATGTGAAATATAGGGCATTCAGTAGAATCTTTAAGCTAAAGGAAAGAATAAGGGTATTTCCTGAGTGGGAAGAATATTGTGTTTAAAAATGTCCTTCCTTAAAAAATGATAAAAACTCCCTAAAACCTGGAGATTTCCAGATTTGAAATTATATTTACTGGCAAAAGCCTTATGCTGTTTACAGTATATAGAGTGCATAAATCAACAGATACTGAAATGCACTGAGTATTTGGATACATCAGAAACTAGTAATACTTCTCTTAATTTCATTAAGTATATTGAGGATTAGAGTGGGATTTACAGAATGGTTCAATATATTTCTTCAATTTATCTAGAAGAAGTTTGCTCTGGTGATTTTTCTCCTTTTTGTCAGAGGTTACAAGCAGAGTTTCTTGAAATTGTGGCAAATGTTCATCACCGTTGGATACCCTTATTTTTCCATAAGGTTGAATGGCAAAGCTAAGTTGTAACGTATGGTTTCATCAGGTTCTAGGAGTTTGCTACCTCTCAAAAAGCGGTTTGCTACCACTAAAAAGAACAACAAATATCTGCTCTCAGTTGTGGCCCAGTTTAGCAGACATCAGGCAATAAACAGATGGTGTTTTAATGGCCTCCTTCATATTGTTCAAAAAGCAGCAACAGAAAATGCTGAATCAGAGGCAGTAGGCTTCAGTATAAGTTGCTGGAGGACTCAGAGTGACTAGGAAATTACTATTGAACTTCTGATTAAGTCTTTCCCGTAAACATCTGGTTAGGAACAAATATTTATAAATAGAAGCCTGGAGTTTGAACTATTAAAAAATGTTTGGTTTGATTTTACGGAGATCTTATGTTTGTATGAGGCATCAATGATAAAATCTGTGGCATCTGATTTTGTGGTAAGACACGTCCTCTTGCAACAGACACTCTTGCTCATTGCTGTGTTTGTTAAAATCTGTTCAATTCCAATTCCTTCTGGCATATCTGTATGCTAACAAGGTTTTTTCTTTATTTTTTGTCTGTCATTTCTATTCACTCTTTCCATTCTAGAAATCACTGTTCTTCCCATTTTCCAAAGAGGTTATTTGTATGTCAAAATATGAACATGCTGTCATAACACAGCTCTGCCTCTTTTGTACAAGTGTGCAATGTTACAATACACTTAGGAGACAAATGGAAATTGCACTACAACAGCACAGTGCTCATTTGGTTGTTTACTCCCCTTGTGCTCGGATATCTCCAACTGGAGTTAATGAAACCATGGTTGGATGGACTTATTGCCTTATGGACTTATACCCCATTTATCCAACTCCGACAAGTTCTCAAGGTTGCTGAATATTTAAAAAGGAACAAAAGGAATTTTAAAAAGGTAAAAACAGATAAAATTAATGAAAATAGGTACACAATTCACTTAATAATTATGGGTTTGATGAAAATTCTGTGGCTTTAAGTTGCTCCTAATTGCTGAAAGTAACATGTTTATTTTAAGGAAACTGACTTAAGTATTCCTAGATTTAGCCCACACAGAGACAATATGATGCTCTTCAAATGTTTGGACTCTAAGCTACAATCTGTGTGGCCAGCTGTAAGGGCTGTGGGAGTTGTAATATGAAACATCTAGAAAATACCAAATTGCCTACTCCTGCTCTAGTCTCATGAAAAATGTTTTTGTATATTGCATTGCTCTTATGTCATGATGTCTTTAAGGCACCCTGATATACTTTTTTTAAAAAAATATTCTTTTAATTAAAGAAAGTGGTGTCACAAAAGAAAAAAAAACAGTCTCTAACATCATTATTATTTTCAAGAAAGCTTCTGGGGCCTACATGAGTTTCATATCAGATTATTGTAACATGGGGCAGCTCCTGAAGAGCATTTGGAACCTTCAAATGGTGCAGAATGTGGCTGTGCAGGTAGTTAGCAGTGCCAGATATATGGCACATATAACACTACTTCTGAATGAGCTGCATTGGTTGCCACTGTGTTTCTGGGTGCAATTCAAGGTGCTGTTTTTCACCTTTGAAACCCTACATGGCTTGGGACCGGGGTTACTTGAGGGACTGCTCTTTTTGCAAGAATATCTACTTGTCCAACCCGATTCTAGTGAAATGGGCATGCTGCAGATTCTGTAAACCAGAGTGTTGTCTTGCAGTGGCCCCTGCTCTATGGAGCACCTTCCCTTTTGAGATTAGAATGGCCCCAATCCAGTTAGCCTTTCATAAGGCTTTAAAAACCTGGCTATGTTCTTGAGCCTGGATACTGAATGTGATAAAGATCTTGTTTCTGGGCTTTCTGTTCAAGTATGTTGGCTGCTCTGTATGTTTATTTTGAATGTTGTTGTTGTTTTGTATTGTTTTAAAACATTTTTGATGTTTTAATTGCAATATATTCCTTGAACTGAAAGCTGCCCAGAGGATTAACTGAAATGGGCAGCTATAGAAATGGAATAAATATATAAGCCTTTTTAAAAAATAAAATTGGTAGATGGTTCACTGTTTTTTCCCCTTTTAAATAAGTATTTATGCTAGGTCATGTTTACCTTTACAGCCATATTATTAATTAGCAAGCTTCTTTTAGCAATTATTTTGTGACAGTATCTGCTTATTTAAGACCATGTCACACTGCACCAAAGGATGGAAAGAGGATGTAAAACGGAGAAAAACACTTGCCATCCGTTGGTTAACGCGATGCTTCCGTTTTGTACTCACTGCGTCTGTTTTTCTTCCTCTCTATCCGTCCAGCATCCGTCGACTGAGGTTCCATCCACTCAAAAAGTTTTGAGCTGCTCAAAACTTTCTGAGCGGAAAATGTATCCAACGCATCCGTTCTGCATCCGCTAGGCATACGGGGAACATCCGTCCCGCATCCGTCGTCATCCGTTACGCGTCCGCTACATCCGCTAGGCATCCGCTGCGCATCCGCGCAACTCGCATCCACTCCAGCAGAAAGCGGACACGGAGGAAGCGGAACGGACGTGGAACAGACACGCAGCGTTAGTAGCACGGATGGAGAAAGGATGAAAGCGGATGCAGCTCACAAACAAAGCATTTAAAACGGAAAAAACGTTCACAGAGGGGACCTATCTTGGATATTAAGGATATCTAGAGGATGCCTAGAGGATGCAGAAGGACATATAGTGGAAAACCTATATTGCCTATAAAAAGGGGGAGAAACTCACCTGGATCTCACTTTCAGACCAGCAGCCCTGCTGTGCAGACCTCTGCAGCCTTCATCTGCCTCTTGCTCTTCCACAGCATCCAGTCATGTCCACCATGGATCGTAACACACTCCTTTGGTAGCCACCATCCTTCTGCAACAGTGTGAAGCCATCTACAGGCTCTTTCAACTCTACTATGGGAAGAAAAGGAGGCGGCCAAGAAGCGTCTGGGTCCGAAGATGGATCGGGAGAAGAGCAGAGTATGGACTGTACAACAAGCTGATGGTGGAGCTGAGGAACGAAGACCCTCTTGCATTCCAGAACTTCATGAGGATGCCTCCAGCCATGTTTGATGAAGTTGTGGAGCGGCTGAGACCCAGGTTGACCAAGCAGAGCACCAACTTCCAGCCCAGCCTGGACCCTGGGCTCAAGGTGGCACTGACTCTGCGCCACCTGGCCTCAGGGACCACCTACAGAAGCATGCAGTACGGCTGGAGGATGCCACACAACACCATCAGCATTGTGGTCAGAGAAGTGGTGCAGGCCATCATCGAAGAATACCTGGAGGAGCTCCTCCAGTGCCCCTCACTGAAGAAGGATGGAAGAAAGTTGCAGAGCAGTGGTATCAGAGGTGGAACTTCCCCCACACCGTTGGAGCCATAGATGGCAAGCACGTGGCCTGCAAAGCACCAACCAAGTCGGGGTCCACTTATTTCAACTACAAGGGCTTCTTCAGCATCGTCCTCTTTGCCATGGTCGATGCTGACTACAAGTTCATGTACATCGATGCTTCAGGCAACGGCTCATGTTCAGATGCCCAGATATACAATGCCAGTGACCTCAAGGAGGGGCTGGAAGGCAACCTCATCATGGGCTTCCCAGATCCAGACCCCCTGCCCAACGACACACAAGAAGTGCCCTACTTCATTGTGGGGGATGACGCCTTCTCCCTCAGAACCTACCTCATGAAGCCCTACACTTCCAGACTCCTCACCCGTGAAGAGAGGATCTTCAACTACAGGCTGTCCAGGGCAAGGCGGGTGGTGGAGAACGCCTTTGGCATCCTGGCCAACAGGTTCCAGGTACTTCTCACCACCATGCAGCATTGCCCAGAGACCGTGAGGAGGATCGTGGAAGCTTGCTGCATCCTGCACAATCTCATGCGCACCTGCTACCCAGTCTTGCAGAACAGGCTCGTGGACCTCCAACAAAGCAATGGGGACATGGAGCCTGGGGAATAGAGGCAAGGGAAAAACCTGATAAACACTGAGGATGTGCAAGGCCCCAACAGAGCCTCACGTGAAGGGAAGAAGCAGCACAACCTCCTGAAACACTGGTGAAACTCCCCAGCTGGAGCAGTGGAGTGGCAAGACAGGATGATAGGTGATTAATGGGTGCTTCCTTCAGCCTGTCTCATCACACGGATGAAATTGGGCCATGTATGTTGGGTGGGCCTACAATGAACAGGGCGTTTAATAAAGAGTTGTGTTTGTGTTGACATGTGTGGATGATTATTACATTATTATTGATAATAAAGGGCCATAGGTGTGGCACCTGGGAGGGTGGACCCTACAGTCCCACTATGCTTGCACTGGAGGTTTATCTATCCCACAGCTATTACCCATCCCAAAGGTATCCCTGCCCATCCCACAGGTATCCCTGCCCATCCCACTGCTATCTTAACCCATCCCACAAGCATGCAAAGGCTTAAACCAATTCTAAAAGTTTCCACCAAGACTTTATTAAAAAAAATAAATGAAACAAATGTGTGAATCAAAGATAAACTTTATTGAACAACAAGCTGTAACAGAAAAATGACCCAAGTCAAGTGTCCAAATAAAGTCCACACCCAGTCTCTGGCAGTCTTCACGGTCACTCGGAGGTGTGCCCAGTCTCGGGTGAAGGGTCCAGGTGATGTGGAGGTGGGTGCTGCTGCAGTGCTGGTCTGAGGTGTCATTGGGGTGCCTGGCCCCGAGAGGACAACAGGTGACGGTGTTTTGAGAACGGTCTCGGACAGCTGGCTCAGCCCCGTGATGCTGAGAGGTCCTTCCTCCATGCCATGGGGTGTCAGCCCCAGTACTGATGACAGATGTACTGAGGCCGGGTTTGGCTGTGGGGTGGAGGAAGGAGTAGTGTAGTGGGGCTGTCTGGTCTGCAGCTGGGTGAGGACTGGCATGGGTGGCATCATTGGCGTGGGTGACATCGCTGTCGGTGGCATCATTGGCGTTGTGGCATCGGTGGCATCAGTGGAACCGGTGGCAACGGTGTCGCCCAATGACTCTGCCTGGACTGGGAAGGGCTGCTGCCTGTGCTGCTGAACCTCCTGGTAGCCATAGCCCTGGTAGGTGAGGGCCTGTGGGAAGCCTTGGAATGGGAGGGACATCACCTGGGGTGGAGGAGCAGACCTGGTGTCAGCCTTCAAGATCTTCTGCTATTGCTTTGCATCTTTTCGACTGCCATAAGTAACGGGGGGGGGGAGGGGAGGTAGGAATAAGTTGGGGAAGTGAGCTGGAGGTGTTACATTCGTCTGTTGTATAAATGGGAGGGGGGAGCATAAAATAGAGTTAGGTTTCTATTTCTCGCTTAGCTTTCTTCTCTCTGCGCAACTGCAACCCGTTATCAAAATATGCCAAGGTCAACGGACAGAGGCCTCATCATCACCTGAAGACGCCACATGATCATATCCACAACTTCTAATTGGAAGTGTCATTTGAACTATTGGGGGTGGGAACATTTCCATCACTTTCTATATGTAAATTGCGCGCCTAATTTCTCAGATTCAGAATTCTTTGGTTGCTACCACTTCACTTTCAGTAAAAGATATCTTTTCTCTAAACTAAAGAGTCTAAGTATTTCTTTCCTGGATTTTGAATGGAGCTCCGCCTGACACCTGGACTGGGTGGGAGCAGGTTCCTCTGGATCTGGAGGGTTGTGAAGCAGCTCGGTGATCCGGTCCTTCACCACCTGGTACTGGGGTTCCTCCATGTTCCTGAGGGTCTGGTTGACATAGGTGAGGAAGGGCTTGTGGTTGGAGGATGAGGAGTCGGTGTTGACCAGCTGAGAGAGGAGATCTATGCTGGTGTGGATGGTGTCCCTGATCTCCAGGAGGACAGTGTGGCTCTGCCCCTCCTGCTTTCTGGCTCTCTGCCTTTCTGTGGAGGTGGAGCTGGGGGGAGTGGATGCGGCTACAGCTGTGGTGGACGCGACGTCTCCTTTCTCCCACCGCACCAGGGAGTCCTTCACGCGCTCCACCACGGTTACAACACCTATTCGCGGGTTCTCCGCCATGGCACGCTCCACAGAAACCTGCCTGGAGACAGGGACTGACTCTCAGCCGGAAGAGGACTGGCTCTCAGCAGGCTGCCGGAGAGAGAGGGTCGTGAGAGGGGCTCCTGGTGCTCCTCGGTGGTGGATCTCACCCTCCAGGAAGCTGCACCTGGCCATGACGTAGGTCTCTCTGTCTGTCAGCTTCACAGTGGCCTGGTCAGATTTCTTCAGGTGCAGCTTCCCGTACCAGGTGTGCATGTGCTTCCACCAGCCGAGGAGCACCTCTGAAGTGTAACCCATACTCTCCGCCCTCTCTCTCCAAGCAGCCTGCTTCCACTTGGTGTCCCTGTACAGCCGGTGTCCCTTCTGCCACAGATAGTCGTTCTCTCTCAGCCACTCCAGCACCTCATCCTCGTGCGCCTCCTCAATGGAGTATTGCCTCCTCTCCCGTTGTCGCATATGCCTCTTCCTCCCTTTGACTGGACCAGATGGGCCCTCATCAGAGGGGCTCCCAGGTAGTAGGGGCTGCTCCTCCACACCACCACCACCACCACCACCAGCAGGATCATCATCATCACCACCAGCAGGATCATAATCATCATCATCATCAGCAGCAGCAGCAGCACTAGCACCAGCAGGATCAGCAGCACCAGCAGCACGAGCAGGACCAGGAGTATGAGCAGGACAAGCAGGACGAGCAAGACCAGGAGCACGAGCAGTACGAGCAGTGCGAGCAAGTCCAGGAGCACGAGCAGGACCAGGAGCCGCTTCAGCAGAGTAAGCACCAGCAGAAGCACCACTGCCAGGAGCAGCTTCAGCAGAGTAAACACCAGCAGAAGCACCACCACCAGAAGCAGCTTCAGCAGAACCTCCAGCACCAGAAGAGCGAGCCCGAGCAGCAGAAGCCCCAACAGAAGCAAAGTCAGGGACAGGGGGCGGGAGGGTGGCCCTGTCCCTCTTGCCAGGGATGGCGGCAGGTTGCTGAGGCTTTCGCTTCTTCCCCATGGCTGTGGGGTTGCTGGCTGGCAGGGAGGCTGGCAGGCAGGCAGGAAGGCAGGCAGGCAGGCAGGCACCAAGGCTGGCAGGCAGACTGGCTGGAAGGCAGGCTGGCAGCAAGGCTGGCAGGGAGGCTGGCCAGGAGGCTGGGAGGCAGGCTTGGAGGCAGGTTGGCAGGAAGGCTTGCAGCAAGGCTGGCAGCAAGGCTTGCAGGCAGGCATGCAGGCAGGGCAGGCAAGGACTTGATGTATCCGCCAGCAGGTCTTTCCTCTGAATGCTGGCCACGTGCGAGCTGCTTCCCTTTATATCCGCGGGGCTGACGCAATAAATCCCCCCCGCATGCGCAATTAACGCAAGGCATCCGCTAGGCTTCCGCTGTGCATCTGCTAGGCTTCCGCTCTGCATCCGCTTCATCCGCTGTGCATCCGCTGTGCATCCGCTGTATCTGTTCCGCGTCTGCTTTGCTGAGGTCCCCCGGAAGCCTGGCGGATGTGCCATCCTCTCCCATCCGCTTCCATCCGCTGGGCTTCCGTTCCGCATCCGCTTTCCATCCGTTCTGTGTCCTCCCCGCGTCCGTTCCTTACTGTGTTATCCGCTCCGGTTATGCAAATGTTTGCCCCTTTTGAGAGCGGATAACAATGGATGGAACATTTTGCTCGTCCGTTGTGTCCTTTTTACATATGTTTGCATCCGCTGGGCAGTGTGACAGGGCCTTTAGACAGTGATCAAATTATCAACAGTCTCATTTATTCCTGGGTTTCCAAATGGTCCAATAACTGTTTTATAGTCCTTTGGCTTGTTCCACCCATCCATTTATCTAACAAAATCACTTTTTGTCCAATTTCATTTATTCAGAAGATTATGTAACTTTGGTCAATACTCATGCATGCTTTTTTCATTGTCATTTTCATCAGAGTGTAATATGTAACCATCACTATTCACAGTTTCATGTGCAACTATAATAATATAGGGATGATTCTTATTTTTAATTTCTGTCAAAGTTTAGCTCTTTTATTTATTATCACTTCATCTCTCTCACATCCTTCCTCTAAGTTTCAGAAACACACTACTAATTCATGCATGCGTATATGCATGCACTTCTAAATTCCATAACAGACTGTCACATGCCATAACTATCACTAGATGGGCCCTTGAATATTTACCTCCAATGTCAATCATGGTTTGGTCAACTGAGGCTTTCATAAAACTCTTGATCGAGTATTTGTAATGTCCAGTCTTAGTTACTACTGTACATGCAGCATTACCTGCTAATTTTAGGGACATAAGACCAGTACATTTTGGCAAATTTAAATCAGTATGCCATTGTGCAACTAGATTTACCCAAACATGCTTATTCTATTCCATACAAAGTAGGTTAGCATGTTTAATCCAAAGACTACCTTGTGTAGTTATAACATTATAACAGTCTTACAATACATGTTTATTGTCATGCCCTTGTTAGAGTCGGACTGTGAGGTAGAGGAAGAACAGCCAACAGGTAGTGGAGGTGTAGCTCTGGAGGTTGTAGAGGAGGCTGGGGGAGGTCAGAGGTCAGCTGGGCAGTCAGAGGAAGAACCAGGCCCATCCCCTCTTCATCCTAGGACACGCAGGAAGGAATGGAGAAGGCAACAACTTGGCTTACGAGAGAGGAAGCGGCCATGATCCCCCTCATTGGTTGCAGGTGGAGAGAATAGTATATAAGAGAGACGGTTAAAACACAGCGTTGCCAGAAGCAAAGTGTGTATTATTTTGGGCTGAAGTTATCTTGGTTGGCGTCCTTCCAATAGACTGCCTTGTTATCTCCTTGAAGTTGGTAATTACTTATCTTGGTCCATTGTGGAAATTCCTTTGTTTTGGTTTTTTATTTCACCTCTATCTGTTCATTAAGTTCAGAGTGTATTGTTTTCTTTTGAAGACTATTTTTGAATACGTTTTATCTCCAGCTGAGAATTATTGAACAGTGGGGCCAAGCTGGAGGCACAAAAGGAAATTTATTTATGTTTTGGATTTTGTTACGTTTGTGTTAGACTCCAGGTCATCACACTTATTGGTCTCTATATTATATTAAAAATAGATATAATGTTATTGTTATTGCAAAGAAAGCCCAAGTCTGTTTACCAAGTAGCAATTATACATAAAAGCCTGGATAGGATGTATTGTTTTATACATGCTTAAGCCTTGCACTATTTATATTAATTTACATTGATTTCACAAAGCTACAGAAGGCACCAAAACTCCTAAAATGGAATGATGAACAATAACTTCTAATAATACTAGACTGAATAATCCTTCAGTCCCGATCTGAAGGAATCCTTGGAGTAATATTGGGGGTGGGGGTGGGGGTTGGGTCTCAGCTTTTTATGGGGACATGATAACAAGAACAAAAGGTCTCTGTCCCTACAAATTGCAGCATTGCTACAGGACTCCAGAAAGAGTGACTCTGCCCCAGTGACAGGAAATTCCCATGGTTAGGTTTACTGATATCACTTTCTTTGGAAACTGGCAGTTACCATTGCATCATGGCAATGTATATGATGCTGAAACCAAACATAGTATAAATTAGTCGACACTCATTTTCCTGGTGAAGAGTATTGTTCCTCTTTTATTCAATGACTTTTTTGTTCTTTTACATCCTGGACCAATCAAAAGTCCTCGTTGTAACTGAGCCTTGAGTGTAGACAATAGCTTATTCCGTCTATTCTGTTTACGGGATTGTAGACACTTTGTTATGTGGAGAGTGGGGGTTGTTTAAAGCAATTTTTCCCACCATTTAGAAAGAGGCAGAATCCTGAGAGGAAAATCCTGTCATAATAATAATCTAGATCCTATTGAAGTCCTTCTACCTCCAGCTTTATAATTTAGGTGGGGCTGGAATGCAGTGGGTTCACCAGCTTTTATACTGTTGAAATCAGGAATTGCAATATACAGTATTTGGGAGCTTTCAAAGGCACACTATGGAAAATAAATTACTTTCTCTGAGTCTTCTTCACAAATGACTCACAACAACATTATCCTTATTTACATACTGTACCACTATATTTCTCCCCTGCCTGTGATTTAAATGTTCTTTTTCTTGTTTTTACTATACCACAAACACACAACTATTTGTTTCTTCATAGCAAGGGTGAGGTTCCGCTGAGCTTTGCAAAGGAGAAAATTATTCTCATTGTAAGAGGTTTACTGGGGAATCTATCAAGATGACCACCCTGTTTTTGTTGTAGATTTTTTGCAGCTCATACTAATAAAAAAGTAATAAAAGTAATAAAATGGGTAATTGTGTGTGTGTTTGTGTGTGTGTGTGTGTATGATGAAGGCAGAACTTTTATTGGGGGGGGGGGCTGGATTTTTTTTTATTATATTCATGCCTAGATACTATGTGGCTTGCAGTGAACTGCCTGAATTATAAGTATAAACCTAATTAAAGCAACTATGGTGATTAAACCATCTCCTGGACATAGGATAACCAGAAACAAGAAATGCAGTAAAGCAGTTTGGTCTTCCAAAATTTATGTTTCAGAACTTTGTTACAAAATAGAATTTGTCTGCATTTCAGTGTAGTGTGCATTATGTTTTTGTAATTTTCTTTGGATTTTGTTTAATTTGCATTATCTTTAAGACATTAATGTGGCTTTTTTGTTTGAAAAATGCAGAATATTCATAACACAATTAAAAAAAGACACCACTGTTGATGATATCTCTATAAATGCATGCCAAGATCCATTTAGAGATATTCTGAACCAGCTGTGAGAATATCAGTGCTTTGCTGCACCCAGTCAGCCTTGTACTGTCTTCTCAAGACTTTTCTCTACGTTGAATTTTATTTTGTTAGATTGGACCCACTGTACAAGTCTGTCAAGATCCATCTTGACAGGTGTTGGATATTCCTGCCAGTTTAGTATCATCTGCAAATTTGGTAAGTTTCCCTTCTATTCCCTCATTTAAGTCATTTATGAAAATACTGAAGAGTACTGGGCCTAAGATGGAACCTTGTGGTACTCCACTGCTTACTTCCCTCCATGTAGATGTAGTACCATTAAGGAATAGGTCCAAATAAACACAAGTCAACTTGCTGCAAGAACCCATTGTCTTATTCTGCCTCACCAGTAATGATGGAAACAGCTCATAACCCTATTAGATGCACCGTTTCTTACGTCTTCCAATATTCAGACTCATATATTTTGCATTGAATGTACATTAAAAATAATTCAACAGACATTTGTTACTTTGTTGATTGGTTCTGGGCAATGACATGATTTAATTCTGCAGATCTTGTGGACAGTGTTTGAATGCTCTCACTTGAAACATTTGTTTTTATGACCCACATTTATAAATAGTGGGTTTGAGAGAACTTATTTCTGAGGAAACATGATTAGAGTTGGGCTACACATTAAACTGCAGAACTACCACTCTCCCCCCCCCCCAATATGCTGGGTCTGTAACCAATGATGTATTAATGATACATTCAGTGCATAAGTCATTTCCTGGAATGACTTCATTCTCTCTCTCTCCCTCCCTCTCTCCCCCTCCCTCCTCCTCCCTCCCTCCCTCCCTCCCTCTCCTTCCATTGCCAACATTGGGAATAAGAGGATGGAAGGTGAGAAATGTGGGTGAATATTTTCAAAATATGTCTTTTTTTCTCAGTAGAAGTGATTCTGTCAGCACTTGCTCTTCTTGATGTTACTGACAGAAAAAGAATGACTGTGCAGTTACTTACAGGTCTCAATTACGTGCTACACACCAGAGTTCCTCCAAAAATGAACAGGGATGGTGAAGGAAGCTTAGGTTGCTGATGTATCTCAACTAGCCAAGTTTGGAAACATGAGACAATAAAAGTGGCATATTCCTAGTGTCCAAAACGACATGCTACTAACTGGTTCTGTGGGTGTGACCTAATTTGTGGGTGTGGCTTGGTGGTAATGTGACTGGCTGGGCATGGCTTGCATGTAAATATAAATATTTTTATAAATATTGATTTTTTTATTAAAAAAACAACTTTTACCCAAAATCAGGCAAAGCAGGCAGGAAGATTGAGTTGCTCACAGAATCACAGATTCATTCAGAAATCTATCTGCCATTGGCTAGCTCAGTCCGTCACATAAAATTTGCTTGCAAGCAAACTCACAGAATTAACTCACAACACACCATGTATGTAAATATTGAATTTTTTTATAAAAAAGAGCAACTTTTACCCAAAATCAGGCAAAACAGGCAGATTGAGTTGCTTACAGAATCATTCAGTGATCTATCTATCTGCCATCAGCTAGCTCAGTCTCTCAAATTTGCTTGCCATGAGTTTGCTCTGAATTTGCTTGCAAACAAACCTTCAGTCCTAAGAGAGGTTCGGCTGTACTTAAAAGCAGAGCCAAAGATCTAAAGACTAGCTAGAAAGCAAGAAATCCAACCATTTCCTGCTTCCTAACTAATCTAAATCTTCCAGCACAGCAGAACAGATGATGGTTGGAAAAAGGAAAAACAGAAATTTAGCAGGCAAGTTTACTGGGTAAGGAGTGGGTGGGCGGGGAGGATTCCGCGGGCCATGTGGGCGGCAACCCTTGTGTTTCTGCGCAGCATGGATTAATTCCTTTGGGGGGGGTGCTCTGGGGGTGAGATTTCTCTGTGGCTTTCTCGTGGCCCGCCAGTGGGTCCTGGCCGCTGCTTTAACGCAAACATCCCATATAATGTCTGGACTGACCTACATCTCCCCCCACTTTCCAAACCAACAAAGTTCTACAAATTACAGCTTCATGTCTGAAGGGTGACAATATGAGGGAGCCTGCAGTTTTGTATATATTATACCACAAACCCAAAGTAGGAGGTGATGTCAGCATCACAGTATATTGGTAGACTAGGAAGTGAGACAGGATGATGATTTCAGCAGAGGATATGAACAAAATGGTCATTTTAGTTCAGCATTGTTGGGTATTTGCTGAGTTATCCTAGTAAATGGCCCACTGCCAATCTCTGGAGTTTTCTGGCTCTATTGCTCATACTTCTTAGCACCTCTAGGCTATACAATCTTTCAGTGAGCAAACAGTGTGAGGAGTACCTTTCCCTCAGTGATGTGTAACAAATGTAGAGGGAGAGAACATCTTGTTCAAGCCCTTCCACTATGCAAAATAAAACTTTGGGACCAATCCTGTTATTACTTTTGTTATAGGCTGCAGCAGGATTCTTGGATCAAACTCATGTTAGTAATTGAGCAGGGCAAAGCTTTGACATATGATGTTTCTCCATTGTTTCCTGAAGTAAAAAATAGTATCCCATCCCAAAACAATGAACACTCTAGGAATACTTTCCCCAACCTCTTGCCCTCCAAATAATTGTTTCCAAAGGCCAAAACACCTCCCCATCAGCAATCAGCACCCAGATTAACTCCAAGATTAACATCAGATCAACAATCAAATAAGCAATATTGTAATCAAGGAACTGCCAAAGAAGCCAACAGGAAAGACCCCAATCAAAGAACCTCTAAGACTACCCTCAGCAATACTGACAGGGCAAACTACTAAAATATAAATTGAGAGCAAGCTCCACTCCTTACTAGCACTGATGATGTTCCCTAGTTTGGGTAATGAAACATATGTAAGAAAACAACAGTCAGAGAGCACTAAGGACTCTCTCCCATTTGTTTCCATCCCAAGAATAGTTTAGAAGAAGCTGACATGGGACTATCACTGAAAACAGTTCACCTGACCTAGAACAAGTTATCGTGGTGTTTGCTGAATACTGCTGTCATATCCATAAAAGCAAAGTAAGTTTAGTTTCTGAACAGCATTTGGACTGGGCTGACTTCTGTCTTTGAATTGCTAAGATCTGAGTCTATGGAAATAATAGATGTCCTTTCTTGTTTGACTTTCACTTACAGAATTTTACAATATTTTCAAAGTTTACACTAGTTGCTAACTATTTTGGGGATCAGGGATCAAAAAGCAGGATGTGCATGGTTAAAGGGATTTTTATAAGCATTCTTCAGTTCACTTTGTATTTTCTACCAGACTTTAACTTTGTTCTGTACAAGCTGGGTATTGAAACCTGGCATGCCTTTCTTAACAACAAGTGTTTATCTTACATCTTTTACGACGGATATCAGAACGTTTCCCCTTTTATTTGTACTCCATCTTTTTCTCACAGTCCAGTCATTTATGACATCATCAGCTTTTCCTTCTCTGCCCTAGACAGAGTGTTTCTGGAGCTAACCACTTCCTGAAGCAGAATTTCTAACTCATGGCAGCGATGGTGAATGGGGGCCAGGGAGGGAAGGGGGAACAGGAGAAAAGCACACAGAGAGTTTGCTTCATGCAAAAACTTTAAATTAAAAAAACCCTCACATAGCAACCACCAGCACCAAGGTTAAGGTGATTAATTTCAAATCTGTTTTGAATAGGTTCTTTTTATGGGTTGGCACTTTAAGTGGTTCAAGAAGTACCGAAAAACAGGAAATCAGATGGTCTCATTAGTACTTGACTCTGTTTAGTAATTAGTGGCAAGGAAAGAAAACAAGGCAAAGCAGGTGGTGAGTGAGTTGAAGATGGTCATGGAGTCTGGACAGAATTGCTATTAGGAAAGGGAAAGGAAAAAGGAAAGGAAAGTTTATTTCATGGACACAAGATACAGGAGTCAGTGGACCTGTGCTCAGCAATAAAATAGTTTAAAATCAGTTTTCCAATGAGAAATGTAACGACCAACAAACCAGTCAATTGGATTATTTTAAAAAGCACCTTTATTCCACAAAGTCTAGGCTTCTCAGAATAAAATTTTATTCAGAGTAATTAATAACTGATGATCTATTTTACCAGGAACTCCACAAGAAATGCCCATTCATATCCATTACATTCAATTAGGCTAAACTGAATACAGGTGTAAATCCAAGAGGGTGAACCAGAAACCAGGGAAGATGAAGTCTGGCTAATAGGCCATTCAAGAGTCACTTATGGGTGGTGTAGAAATGTGATTAAATAAATAAATATTGGCTGCAAAAATCAATATGACCACATGATAGTGCAAAGAGATACTGAAATTTTTTTTAACCCTGAATTGCCATCTAATCTTCATCAAGATTTTTGCAATTTTGATATGATAATCTGCAGATGAAAATTCTGTTCGGAATCTGATACTACCAACTAAGGAGAATTTGCTGCCTGAACTAAAGGATATGATGTGCTGTCCTATTCCTAATCGAAAAACACTGGATGGTCAACTGAATTAACACAACACTGGTCATTGGTATTTCTCCTCCTCTATAGTTATATCTTAATTATGAGACAGGACACTGCATGCATCTCCTGTTCAGCAACTGTAAACTACGATTGGCAAAGTAGTCTCTGGATTTGCTTGTATAGAAAAATATAAAAATATTTGGGGAAACCGGGTTTTGCTTCTTTTGTGGCTTATTGTCCAAAATGTAATAAATGAAATTATTAGGAAATTTTTGTGGGCTCCAGTTTTTTTGTGTGCTCCAGTCAATCTACTTTATACCCTTGGTATTACTAAAAACATGTGGAATTGTCAATTAATTAAGGCCAGGGTGGCTAAATCAAGTCAAGAACTACAGGCCCATATGGAAGACTACAATTAAGAATGTAAGAGGAATAAATGATAAAGATCATGAATTATCAAATGAATGAACAAAAATAGATCTGTTGTGATTTTGTGAAAGTTACAGAAATGGGAAAGATATAGAGCTGAAGGAGTCTAATCTTCTACAGTAGAAGATTACATGCAAGGCAAAGTGTATTTTTTAATAGGGCTAAAGTGTATGATATTCAGGTGGTTCTGAATGAATGTAATGCAGGAGAAGTACTTTGCTGGGTGACAGGCATGGATGCATGGGAATGAGATAAGAAAATATAGAAAATGTTATTGGATTATTTGGAGAACCAAGGTTAAACCAAATGATCAGTGATTATCTGCTTCGGAAAAGTTCTGTTTCTTTTAAGCAGAAATTCATGTACATAATAGAAAAGCATGAACTGAAAATAATTATTCGTGCGATTGCTTTTGAAAGAGTGAAAAATTAGTGAAGGGTACAAAGAAGGTAATTTTTTAGTGATAAATAATGAAAAATCATGATTTGGTTTTATCAACAATTAACTATGGTGAAAATGAATATGAAAATAAAAGGAAGGGGTACTTGTCTGGCCATTCTAGTTTAATTGACCATGGTTTAAGGGGAAAAATTGTCTATAGTATGGGTGTCAAACTCATTGTGTCACATTGTTGTCACATGACATATTGTGATGTTTTTCTCTTTCATGGAGTTGGGGTGGGTGTGGCCTATGTGTCATACATCTGCCCCATGGGCTAACAGTTTGACACCCCTGGTCTATAGGAATATCTAGGGACATAAGAGTTACATATGTTGGAAGAAAAATAAGATGGGGAGAGGAGAGTTGCCATCTCCACCAGCATTTGCTGCCAGAAGGTTCACCTCATTCTGTCTAATGATTGAGCAAGAAGAAGGCATTTTGGCAGGAGATGGGGGAGAAATCTGCTTTGGCTGAAACCACTGTGTTATAAGCGACTTAGATCAGGAGGTAGATGCTCATCAGATCTGCAGATGACACTGTTCTATATGTAAAGTGGGTGACTCCAAATCTGCAAATTGGTTTGGTCAAATAAACTAAGCATTGGATTGGTTCACTAGGAACCAATCCAAAGAGCTGCTGAAAAGCGGCAAATTTAAGCAACTGCCATTGGCTACAAGCAGGCAAGCCAGCCTGTATAAAAGGCTGGCCTCGGCTTCAGCCAAGTGTTCCTATTTACTGACTAGTTAAAGAATAAAGTATTTGTTGTTGGAACCCGGACTACCTCGCGTGTTTTCCGAACAAAACACTGGCGACGAGGATGGGATCGTCCTAAATGAAAAAACCTGCATGCGGTGATAAGAAGTCCAGATGACAACCAAGATGCCTGGAAACAACGCACCGCCCGCACCCTTCAATCCCAACGAAGAGGATTGGGATTCCTATGC
>BLBF01000005.1:45397877-45441462 GCA_015471245.1 Laticauda colubrina | reverse complement strand
TAGGGTACTTAGTATGCTACACGAAGGTCACCCGGGGATTGTAAAAATGAAAAGCCTTGCTAGAAGTTATGTCTGGTGGCCGGGTATTGAAAGGGACATAGAATACTGGGTAACCTCGTGTGACAAATGTCAAACAATTAGACCATCCCCACCCAAAGCACCCATTAGAGATTGGGAAATCCCACGGGGCCCCTGGTCACGAATCCACATCGATTTCGCTGGTCCAACTAAAG
Organism: Laticauda colubrina; assembly: GCA_015471245.1. NCBI lineage: Eukaryota > Metazoa > Chordata > Lepidosauria > Squamata > Elapidae > Laticauda > Laticauda colubrina. The sequence continues at coordinate 45,441,229 of BLBF01000005.1, read as the reverse complement.
GACATACCTTTCTGATTGTTGTGGACACCTATTCTAACTGGTTAGAAGTAAAAATTATGCCATCAACAACAACTGAATTAGTAATAAAACAACTGGACAGCCTTTTTGCCACCCATGGCATTCCGGACGTCCTCGTGTCCGATAATGGACCACAACTAACCAGCCTACACTTTGAACAATACCTAGCCTCCCTAGGTATTAGACATTACATGCCCTAACCGCGCCGGCCCATCCGGCTGCAAACGGTAGGGCAGAGAGAATGGTCCGATTTACAAAGGAAGGGTTAGAAAAAAATGGACACTGGAGATGTACAGCATAAAATTAACCGATTGCTCACACTCCAGCACATAACACCCAGTACCACAACCAACAAGTCCCCAGCAGAGCTACTCATGGGGAGAAAAGTAAGGTCACACCTTGATAGACTGCACCCAGAATTCACGCCAAAACCCCCCCCCAACTCCTCTACACGGTTTAGAAAATTTGGAATTGGCGATTTAGTCTACGCCAAAAACTTCACTGGGGACCCAGCATGGCTACCAGGACAAATTACCCAAATAACAGGCCCCAAATCCTACCGATTAACAGTTGATGATGGCAGGGAATGGAAGCGGCACATAGACCAGCTTCGATCCCGAAATATAGAAAATACCACAGACATACAACCATTCGTCGAAAAAACCGACGAATTGCCAACTAAGGTGGGGGGGGAATCACAAGAATTAAATAAAAAACCATTAAAAAATAAAACCAATGAAACATATGAACAAAAAGAGCAAATAAAAGACTCACTGTTTGGAGAGACTTGCGTGAAGAGCCCATCGGAAGGGGCCAGCCAGGCCAGCTCGACCTGCCCGGAGGAAACGGGAGGGAGCGGCAAAACCGCCAGCCTAAGAAACTCAGGCGGCGGTAAAATGGCTGACTCACCCTTCCAGACGGTTCCAGGGATAAGAACGGATGACACAGCAGCCCCATCCGAACCAGTCGAAGTCTTCACTAAGAATGAACCGCGCAAGTCAAGTCGAGGCCGGAAAAGCCCCACCTACCTGTGAGACTACGTCACCACGTAGGACTGAACTAAGAGGGGAGGGGTGTTCTATATTTAAAGTGGGTGACTCCAAATCTGCAAACCTGATTGGTCAAATAAACTAAGCATTGGATTGGTTCACTAGGAACCAATCCAAAGAGCTGCTGAAAGGCGGCAAATTTAAGCAACTGCCATTGGCTACAAGCAGGCAAGCCATCGTGTATAAAAGGCTGGCCTCGGCTTCAGCCAAGTGTTCCTATTTACTGACTAGTTAAAGAATAAAGTATTTGTTGTTGGAACCTGGTCTACCTTGTGTGTTTTCTGAACAAAACAGACACAAAGATCTCAGACTGAATTCCAGACTGGATCTTGACAGATTGAACAAATATCAAAAAAAATAATGCTGTCCAATATTGACAAATATAGGATTCTGCATTTAAATAGGAAAATCCAGCGGTCAGAAACAAGGCAGGTGACACTTATCCCAGTAGTTGTATTTTTGAGAAGGATCTGTGTCTACTGGCAGACCACAAATTAAGTATGAGCCAGGAATGTACTTCAGCTTCCAAAAAAGCCAATAAGGTGACTTTTGAGAAACAAATTCTGATTAATTAGGATGGCAATGACCTTGCGGGACACAAAGATGTAGTTTGAAAGAGTTTATATCTTAGCCTTCCTCAAAATGGTACTCCTTGAACATTTCAGACCATAATTCCATCATTCCAACCAATAGTATAGCCTCTGATAGTGGTTGACAGTTGCAATGAAACTTCTCTGCATCTAGGCAAGTTTGGGAACATTGAAAGAGGAAATATTAGGTAGCAGAAAACAGATCATTTGCCAGTATTATGACTGATGATGTCACTTAGCTAATGCATTTGCATTTTATTTATTTATTTATTTCATTTGTCAATCTCTTACAAGATAATAGGTATAAGTATAAACATAGTTATGAATACATGAAATGGATACATATAAGAAAAATAAAAAGAAACAACAGGACAGGGACAGTAGGCACGTTGGTGCGCTTATGCACTCCCGCTACAGACCTCTTAGGAAAGGGGTGAGGTCAATAGTAGACAGTGTAAGGTTAAAGTTTTTGGGGTTTGAGGAAGAAACCAGAGTCAGGTAGAGTATGCCAGACACTGACCACTCTGTTGTTAAACTCGTATTTCCTGCGATCAAGTTTGGTGCAGAAAGGGTTGTGCAAAGATCCTGAATATGAACACCAAATTGAGATGTGGTTAATTCCACCCTCAAGATGGACTTTCATGTTGGTTGTTTGCAGATATTCAGCTTTTTACAGTTAACCTTGAAGAATGGTCTGTCCAAGGTTTTCAGCATATTTCTGCTGTAAGTTTTTATTAGGCAGACACAATATGCTCAGTGAAGTCATCTTTGCATTTGTGAAAAAAATGCAGAGTGTTTCTTAATCTGGCAATGGAGCAAAACAAACAAAGGGCAAAAAAAAAGCCCTCCAGGAAATGCTTTCCTCCCATCAATACTAACATTTTCTTCATATTTTAGTGTGCTGATCACAGATTTGAATAGGCTGTCATGGCATCAACGGGCAATTAAAAGCCCATACATATATATCATCACATTGATAACTATGATTTGATTATTGTTAATGAAAGTCAGAGGATTTAAGGTGTTCATGGCATTAATGAGAAGCAGGCATGAATTAGTCATGCTAAGCATAGATTCTAGGAAGAATATCAACAGAAGTAAGAGAATATTCTATTTGCTACTGTGGAAACAAAATGTTGGACCAGCTGCATTGTTGTTCAGATGCATTATGGGTTCTTCTTATACACCTCTTATTTTCCTATAGACACTAGCAAAGAAAAGGAAGGCCATTCCCATCATCATCACCCATTAAAAAAGAACATGGCTTTTATTTAAAATGTGCATATGCTAATTGACAAATTTGAAAATATAATTTCTATGATTAAATAGAAGCACAATGTATCTTGAAGAATGCCAAAGTTTTAATGAGATAAGCTGGGAGAATGCTCAGTTTGCAGTCCAAGTGTTAAATGTTGATGGACATCTTCAAGGCATTTGTACTCCATTTTAGGGTTTTTCCCCCAAAAACTTTCAGAATTAAGTGCTTGCAAACAAATGGTTCTGAGTGTTACCACTCAAAAGACATTATGCAGTTTTTCTATCTTTTCTTCCAGTAAACAAAGACATGAATAGGGAGAGGAAATATTGGAGGCTTAAGGCTAGATCACATCGGCCGACGGATGCAAATCGTATGTAAAAAGGACACAGTGGACGAGCAAATTTTCCATCCATTGTTATTCGCTCTCAAAAGTGCCCCAAATTTGCACAAACAGAGCGGACAACAATGGAAAGGAACGGATGTGGGGAGGACGTAGTGAGGATGTTAAGCGGATGCTCAACGGAAGCCTTGTAGATGGAAGCGGATGGAAGCGGATGACACATCCGCAGGGCTTCCGTGGGATAACAGCAAAGCGGACGCGCAGCGGAAGGAGCAGATGCGTAGCGGATGCCAAGCGGATGACACGGATGCATCACAGATGCCTAGCAGATGCATAGCGGATGCCTAGTGGATGCAAAGCATTCACTGCGCATGCGGGGAGGATGCATTGCGTCAGCCCCGTAGATATAAAGGGAAGCAGCTCGCAAGCAGGTCACCGTTCAGAGGAAAGACCTGCTGCCAGACACATCTTCAGCCAACAACCATGGGGAAGAAAAGGAAACCTGTGCCTACTCCTGCCAGCCCTGGCAAGAAGGACAGGACCACCATCCCACCCCCTGGAGCTGACTCTGCTTCTGCTGGGGCTTCTGCTGCTGCTGCTGCTGCTGCTGCTTCTTCTGCTGCTAGTGCTGACTCTGCTGGTGCTGGTGCTTCTGCTGGTGCTGCTCCTGGTGCTGGTGCTTCTGCTGGTGCTGTCTCTGCTGGTGCTGCTCCTGGTGCTGGTGCTTCTGCTGGTGCTGACTCTGCTGGTGCTGCTGCTGGTCCTGCTGGTGCTGGTGCTTCTGCTGGTGCTGACTCTGCTGCTGGTGGTGGTGCTACTGCTGCTGCTGCTGGTGGTGGTGTGGTGGACCAGCTCCTAGAACCTCAAAGCCCTGCTGATAAGGGCCCAGAAGGCCCTGCCAGAGGGAGGAAGTGGCAATTGCGTGAAAAGGGGGAGAGGAGACAGTACTCCATTGCAGAGGAACATGAGGAGGAGGTGCTCGAATGGCTGAGGGAGAACGAGTACCTCTGGAGGAAAGGACACAGGCTCTATCGAGAAACCAAGCGGAATCAGACAGCTTGGAGAGAGAAGGCGGAGAGCCTGGGCTACACTGCTGATGTCCTCCTGGGGTGGAGGAAGCACATGCACACCTGGTACGGGAAGCTGCACCTGAAGAATTCTGGCCAGGCTGCGGTCAAGCTGATGGACCGGGAGACCTATGTGATGGCCAAGTGCAGCTTCTTGGAGGGTGAGATCCGCCACCGAGGAGCAGCCCCTCTGTCAACCCTCTCTCTCAGGCAGCCCACAGACAGCCAATCCTCTTCTGGCCAAGAGTCAGCTCCTGTGTCCAGGCAGGTATCTTTGGAGCGCCCTACGACGGAGACCCCCCTGACAGCTGCACTCCCCATGCCGGAGCACATGGAGGATCCCCTGACGTAGATGGAGCAAGAAGAGGCCGCGGCCACCAGAGACCACCCCACCCCACCCCCAGCTCCACCTCCAGAGAAAGCAGGCAGAGAGCCAGACCGGAGGGACAGAGCCACACTGTCCTCTTGGAGATCAGGGACACCATCAAGAGCAGCGTAGATCTCCTCTCTCAGCTGGTACACTTTGAGATTCCATCCTCTAACAGAAAGCCCTTCCTCACCTACGTGAACCAGACCCTCATGGAAATGCCCGAAGCCCAGTACCAGGTGATCAAGGAGAGGATCACAGGTCTTCTGCACCACCCTCCAGGCCCAGTTGAACCTGCTCTGACCCACTCCAGGTCTGCTCCTCCATCCCAGGTGATGTCACAGCCCTTCCAAGGCTTTCAACAGCCCCTCACCTACCAAGGCTATGGCTACCAGGACTTCCAGCAGCAGAGGCAGCCCTTCCCAGTCCAGGCACAGGTTCCTCGCCTGCCACAGATGCCACCGACGCCACAGATGCCACCGACACCACAGATGCCACCGACGCCTCACCTCACTCAGCTGCAGACCAGACAGCCTCCTCGTTCCTCCACCCCATAGCCAAGCCCGGCCTCAGAACATCTGTCATCGATGTTGGGACTGACATCCCATGTCCTGGAGGAAGGGCCTCTCAACATCACAGGACTGAACCAGCTCTCTTGAGAACTTCCTGCACACACCATCCCCTGTTGTCCTCTCGGGGCCAGGTACCCCAATGGTGCCTCAGACCAGCACTCCAGCCACTGCCACCTCCACAGCCCCTGGACCCTTCACCCCTGAGACCATGGGCACGCCTCAGAGTGACTGAGAAGAGTGCCAGAGACTGGGTTGCTGACTTTATCTTTGCTTGGGACACTTTTCTTGGTTCATTTTGCTTTTTTAATGAAGTCCTACAGTTTGTTATTAATAAAGGTTATCTTTGCTTCACACACTTGGTTCAGTTCTTTTACTGAATAAAGTCTTGGTGGAAACTTTTAGAAATGGTTTAAGCCTTTGCATGCTTGTGGGATGGGTAAGGATAGTTGTGGGATGGATAAGGATAGCTGTGGGATGGAGAGCTGTGGGATGGGTAAGGATAGCAGTGGATGGGCCTGTGGGAAGGGTAATAGCTGTGGGATGGGAAATAGCTGTGGGATAGATAAGCCTCCAGTGCAAGCATAGTGGGACTGTATGGTCCACCCTCCCAGGTGCCACACCTATGGCCCTTTATTATCAATAACAATTTAATCATTGATCAACACATTTCAACATAAACACAACTCTTTATTAAATGCCCTGTTCATTGTAGGGCCACTCAACATACATGGCACAATCTCATCAGTGTGATGAGACAGGCTCAAGGAAGCATCCATTAAGCATCTACCATCCTGTCTTGCCACTCCACTGCTCCAGCTGGGGAGTTGCACCAGTGTTTCAGGAGGTTGTGCTGCTTCTTCCCTTCACATGAAGCTCTGTTGGGGCCTTGTACATCCACAGTGTCTATCAGGTTTCGTCCTTGCCTCCATTTACTAGGCTCCATGTCCCCAATGCCTTGGTGATGGTTGACAAGTCTGTTCTGCTACACTGGGTAGCGGGTGCACATGAGATTGTGCAGGATGCAGCAAGCTTCCATGATGCTCCTCACAGTCTGTGGGCGATGCTGCATGGTGAGAAGTACCTGGAACCTGTTGGCCAGGATGCCAAAGGCGTTTTCCACCACCCATCTTGCCCTGGACATCCTGTAGTTGAAGATCCTCTCTTCACGGGTGAGGTATCTGGAAGTGTAGGGTTTCATGAGGTAGGTTCTGTGGGAGAAGGCGTCATCACCCACGATGAAGTTGGGCACATCTTATGTGTTGTTGGGTGGGGGTCTGGATCTGGGAAGCCCATGATGAGGTTGCGTTCCAGCCCCTCCTTGAGGTCACTGGCGTTGTATATCTGGGCATCTGAAGCTGACCCGTTGCCTGAAGCATCGATGTACATGAACTTGTAGTCAGCATCAACCATGGCAAAGAGGATGATGCTGAAGAAGCCCTTGTAGTTGAAATAATTGGACCCTGAGTTGGGTGGAGCTTTGCAGGCCATGTGCTTCCCATCTATGGCTCCAACGGTGTGGGGAAAGTTCCACCTCTGATACCACTGCTCTGCAACTTTCTTCCAGCCTTCTTCAGTGGTGGGGGGGAAGTTCCACTTCTTCTTCCAGCCTTCTTCAGTGGTGGGGCACTGGAGGAGCTCTTCCAGGTATTCTTCGATGATGGCCTGCACCACTTCTCTGACCACAGTGCTGATGGTGTTATGTGGCACCCTCCAGGCATACTGCATGTTCCTGTATGTGGTCCCAGAGGCTCGGTGGCGCAGAGTAAGTTCCACCTTCAGCCCAGGGTCCAGGCTGGACTGGAGGTTGGTGTTTGCCTTGGTCAACCTGGGTCTCAGCCGCTCCACAACTTCATCAAACATGGCTGGTGGCATCCTCATGAAGTGCTGGCATGCATGAGTGTCTTCGTTCCTCAGCTCCACCATCAGCTTGTTGTACAGTCCGTACTCCGCTCTTCTCGCGATCCATCTTCGGACCCACACACTTCTTGGACGCCTCCTTTTTTTTGCGTAGAACAGGTGAAAGAGCCTGAAGAGGGCTTGGCACTGCTGTAGAATGATGGCGGCTACCAAAAGGAGTGTGCAACGATCCATGGTGGAGATGACTGGATGATGTGGAAGAGCAAGAGCAAGGCTGAAGAGGTCTGCACACCACAGCTGCTGGACTGATACTGAGATCTGGGTGATTTCCTCCCCTTTTTTATAGGAAATATCGGTTTTCCGCTAGGTGTCCTTCCACATACTCTAGGCATCCTCCAGACATCCTAAATATCTGAGATACGTCCCCTATACAAACGTTTTTTCCATTTTAATGCTTTACATGCATCCACTTTCATCCTTTCTATGTCCATGCTACTAACACTGCGCGGACGTTCTGCGTCCGTTTCGCTTCCTCCCTCTTTCCATTTTCCGCTGGAGCAGAAGCGAGTTGCGCGGATGCGCAGCAGATGCCGAGCGGATACAGCGGACGTGTAACGGATGACGATGGACGTAGAACGTTTGTTCCCCGTATGTGTCGCAGATGTAGAACGGACGCGGCGGAAAATTCATCCACTCAAAAAGTTTTGTGCAGCTCAAAACTTTTTGAGCGGATGAAATCTCAGTATACGGATGCTGGCCGGATAGAACGTATGAATCACGCACGCAGTGAGTACAGAACAGATGCATCGCGTTAACCAATAGATGGCAAGCGTTTTTCTCCGTTTTACATCCTCTTTCCATCTGTTGGTGCAGTGTGACATGGGCTTTAAAAGGGGATGAGACCATCAACTTATTTCCCAGAAGATTTCCATAAGTGATGGAAGGAAGTTGTTCCCTGATAGTTCTTCAAAAACTGCAAGCTAGAACATAGGGCCACCTTAGGACAGATATCTAGGATAAATAAACTTTTTGTAGTAAAGTCACATTTTTTTCTCCGAGGGCCAGGTCCCCTATGGACAAGAAGAGTAATAACACAAAATTTTGTGTGTGGAATTTTGTGGGGATTTTTTGATTTTATGGTGAAGATACTGTGTTTTTTCTCCTTGTTTATAAAAAGTGTTTAAGTCTGTCCTATGACTTTACAGAGTTTTTTCCAACCCAAAAATGTCAGAATAGTATTTCCACTGATTTTGGGAACTAAAGCTTGGGGGTTCCATTAGAGCTCTCAACTCTTATAAAAATGTTGTTTAATATGAGAGGATTATGAGATGCAGCCCCTACATTTCAGAATTGCAGTTGCCTATAACGCAGACTTTTGAGCCAAGACTTTCTCTTGGTCGCAGTCAAAACCACAAAAGGAGTTAACCTCCCTCCACCTAGGTCTGGATTTAGCTTTTCTTGAAACTTAAACAAGAGATAATATTACTTATATGCTATAAGTATGTTGCAAAACTAGGGTCTTTTCAGAAACATAGTCAGTCTCATGTTGTTTTATGTCTGGGGAAAGGGAGTTTATAAAATTTTTCAACGTTATTAAGAAACACTCTGCCTCCCCACCCCATTCCCAAGCTTACATGTTCCTTCCTTCTCATATTCCTGAAACCAGTAGCAACCTGGAGAAAACTGGAAGGATCACTGTATTTGCAAGGTTTTTTTTTTCCTTAAAAAAAAATCTAGCTACATGAAACATTGTTCATCTTTTTTTTTTTCCCCTTTCAATTTCAGGAAGTCCTTGATGCCCTTTGCTTGATTTTGTTTTGCTTGTTATCGGGACAACTAATATTTTTTTCCTGTTAGGAGAGAAAAAGATTTTCCCAAGCAGATTAAAGATGTTATTTTACAATGTATGAATGGTGACATGGTTCACTTTCATTGCTCTGTTTATTTTTAAGAATGGGAAAAAAACAAAAACAAAAAAGTGTGCTTTGATTTATTGCAATTTCACGAGATGTCCATTCTTAAGCAGAGTGAGAGCTGCTGAATTAAACAGTCTCTCCTTTTTTCTAAAATTCAATTGTGGCTCCTTATCTAGGAGAATTCTGTGGATTAGAGGAGAAAAAAAGAATATGTGATAAATTTGTGCTGCAGCATGTATTAGTGGCTTCTGAAAAAGGAGAAACAATAGAATTTGCAGGGAGGAAAATCTCCCTGTTAAGTTGTGATAATTGGACAATGGTCTTCTCAGAATGAAAGCTGAGCTAAACAGTTACTCAAGGACAAAATGCATTTAAGTCTTCCATTGAGGAAGACCGAAAATGTTTTTCCCCTTTCTTTTTAAAATTATAAATAGCAATAAACCTGAGCTTGTGAATTAAAGTGCGTAAAGGAATCAATATGTTTAAACCTCAAACTTAAAGAAAAGATTTTGGTTAGCTTGAACTGAGAGTCATGAGAACTGCTGGATGAGGACATCTGAATTCAAATTATTACTTGGTTATACAGCCCACTGAATTGGTAATTTCAACAAAACATAGAATGTAAACTAACGTTGACTGTGTTCATGCAGTAGGTTACTAATAGGTTAGTTGAAGTTCATGGAATTGTGTGAAAAACAGGCTCCATTGACCTATTACACTTTTTATGATTCTTAGGAGGACAAAAATAGGGGAGGATGAATAAAAAATGTGGATAAAAGATGAAATCAGCATCGATGTGATAAAATGGTCTTGAAAATTACTTATAGACTCTGGTTTAGCCAGTTGTTCCTTCTACCTGGTTGGCTGAAAGTTGTCCTTCAGCAAGATAAAACCTGATTTCTGCCATAAAGTGGCTGTTTACACAATACACTAAACCATTTATTTAGTGTACAAATCAAATTGCCTTGGTTCAGAAAATACACTAAACCATTCATTGTGGTTTACAAACCAGACTGGCTGAGATTGCATCACACACTAACTATAAACAAATAAGTTTCCCCAATGGATACCATGGTGGTTCTGATCCTAATCAGAAGTAGGAAAAAACAGCAGGGAATGACAGATACACAAGAAGGCTAATCCTTCTTTCTCCAGAGTATCTCCGATATCTGCCGTTTCCCCTAGTACCGAGGAAGTCCATCCAATATCCTGGAAAGAAATTTCACAGAACAGGTTCCTTATACAGCAGCTTTTCTGTTATGAACAGAAAAGTCTGTCATAAACTTTCAACGTTCATTATTGCATATAGGTGACAAGGTACTCTAAGGTCAAATTAGAAAAAGAATGAATAACTGGGAATATTGATCTTTCTTTGACTTCCTTCCATTTAAATCTACAAACCTGGGTCATAGGAATGTTTCCTCTTACTCCTTCGAACCTTAGTGAATTATTTGTTATTATGGTCCCAAAACTCTTCCAAATGCCTATTACATGAATGAATATGGTGTGGGGGGGGAATACAACACTTGTTTTTGTGGGCGGAATCACAACTGCAAAATTCATTTGTTGGAGCTTAAGCCCATTCCTATAAGGAAGAATATTGCAACAAAAATTTGCTGGTGACTGAATATGCTTGTGCAAACTTTTCTTGCTTATGCAAGCAACAGAATATCTAAGTCTGCTTGGAACTAGTTAAAAAAACGAAATAGTGAATGGCCGATCTAACTTTTTTTCATTTGAGAAGCAGGGAGAAAATGCAGGGTCCAAAGAATTTTGAAGGGAAGTTGCATGTTGTGACATGCTTATTCTTTAGCTCTACAGTGTGGCTGTGACTGAGCAGCCATTATCAGGCCAGACACAAAAGGTAGCAACAATGACTGAATTTCCTGTTCCTTTTAAGGGTTTAACTGTGCATGACATTAAACATGTATACTGCCTATGCCTGCGTGTTTAAGTGTAAGAATTAACCAAGAGTGAATGAGGATCCATTTGGAATTTAGATTTCTAGTCAGGAGAGAGCAATTTAACCTTTTCCTTCTTTCTGAGAACTTGAAAAAAATCCTCCTTGTAATTATTGATGCCCATGTTTTCCCCCCTTCTTTCTTTTGTTAATAAAAAAAAAAATAGAGGGACTTAAAATTCCTCTTCTTGCTTTTTATGATCCCAACATATAACAGATGATCCCCACCCACTGGATTATCTGTAACAAGCTACAGGTAATTCTGCTGATTCTTGATTGCTTAGTGGAATATACAGGTGGTCAGATCTTGGGCAGAATTGCTCCTGAGTGATCTCTCCTGGCTCACCAATTCAGAGAACCTCCTTAATTTAACAAGACAATATGGGAACAGAAATAACAAGGGAGACTGTGGAATAAGACTGGTTCTGTGTTCTATATATTGTCTTTATTCCAAAGTCAGAATATGGACATTTTATAATTCAATATGATTAGGCGGTATGTTAAATCCATTTAAAGCTGCTGGGATTGTCAAATTGTATTCCTGTTCAGCAACATAACTTATCACAGAATTGCATTTCCACCCTGTTTTTTTAGGTGCATATGGTAACTCATCCAATTCTCAAATTTCCTTCTAATGTTCCATATTTCTCCTGTCTTCCCTCATCAAAATTATTCTCTGCAAATATATGTCTCTAGCAAGTGATCCCTCTCTTGAATTAAAAAAAACAAACCATAAGATTGGCTCCTTGTAAAATAAATAATCCCATTGAGCTCCCTATCTAGTTGAGATGGAACAACTAGATTTCTTCTGCCCCAACAAGACTGTGGATGAGGCTATGCACAGAGAAATACGTTTTTCTTGGCAATAAGCCTCCGGTCTGAGAGACTTTTGCACATGCCACCTGCTCCTTCTTAACAGCTTCTTCAGTGATGATACTGCACATTTTCTCTTGTGAAGCAAAATCTGAATCAGTGGGTCTTCTGGAACAGCTTTGTTTGTAGTTCCTTGTTTTTTCAGGGAGAAAGACATTGTTATTATGCTAATCTGGATTCTCTCTCCAGTTTATGGTTTTGCTTGGAAACACATCAGGGAAGAGTAATGGAAATTCTTTTTTCTCCCCCCAGTCTGAAGCATTTAACCATACCATATATGCAAGATGTAATCTTTTCTGTACTTTTCAACCTGAGATTAAAAAAACACAAACTAAACAACAAAGAAACCAGTGTATACTCTTGTTATCACATGGCCTTTGATATTTTATACCACATGGACAAACAAGAGAGAGACAGATTGGGAACTGTTAGGGGGTAGGACAGTGCATCAGAATTACATTAATACTTCTTGAAAGCGAAAAGAACAAAGGGATAGCAAACCAGAATTTTAGGTACACAATTCAAATACACAATTACAGAAATACCTAAAAGAAATATGTGTACAGAACCTAGCTCTAATTACTGTTTACATTTTCCATCAATTGTGTACATTTACATGCAGATCATAGAGTTTATTGTCCTAAATGTGTCAAGAAACTTAATCTAGTCCCTTGTTGTCTAAGGAAGTCGACAGCAAGTAAGGCTAGCAAGGTGGTTTGTAGATTAGAGATCCTAGCTTGCGCCAAATAGTGTGAACTTTCTTGTGGTAAAAAATGGTTGGACTTCGTGGCATGTGCCCAAACTGACCAGTACAGTATGTCTAGACAGGTAGTCCTTGACTTACAACAATTTGTGTCATGCCCCCTTTGGAGTCTGAATCTGCGGAGCAAGATGGACTGGAACAAGAAAGCTCAGGAGAAGAGCAAGGACTACCCCCTCCTGATCCAAGAGCAAGGAAGGAAGAGAGAGGGCAAGATCAACGCAGATTGAGCCAGCTACGAGGGAGGAGAATACCCCACCCCCTTTCACAAGGCACGCCTGGGGGAATGAGATGTAAGGAGGTGCCAGTGGGAGGGGCATTTGTCGGGAACAAGTGTTGAATCTGTGGAGCCTCGTGTGCATTCGCCAAAGCCTGGAGATTGCTGTGTTCTGTCTTGCGGGGCTTGCTAGTTTGCCTGCTTCGCTGAACTTCTGGATCTGGTTAAAGTTTGGTTAACCTGGTTTATTGAACTGCTAGCCCTGGTTAATGTTTGGGCTAACCTGGCTTCTTGGACTGCTGGCCCTGGTTGCTGTGTGGCTAACCTTGCTTACTGGACTACTTGCAGCCAGAGGCTTCTGAAAGTGCGTGTCAGAGCTTTGTACCAGGACTTGTAGTGAATGTGGGAATGTTTGGGAGCACAGTTGGAGCAATAAAAGGGAGGTAGACCTGTTCTCTTGGTGTGTTGTTTTTGTGCAAAGCCCCTGGTCATCACAAATTTGTTTAGTGACTGTTCAAAGTTATAGCAGCCCTGCAAAAAGTAACGTATGATTTTTTTTCACATTCATTACTGTTGCAGTATCCTCATGGTCATGCTTGGCAACTGGTTCATATTTACGATGGTTGCAATGTGCCAGGGTTATGTGATAACCTTTTGTGACCTTCTGCCAAACAAAGCCAATGGGCAAAGAAAAGTAATAAAATGGAGCAAATCTTACTGCTAAGTCTTGCTTAGCAACCGAAAGTTGATGGTCTTATGTGGTGACCAATTGATGACTTATGACCAATTGTGGTCATAAGTTGAGGACTGTATGTATGTATGTATGTATGCGATTTCTATTTCATCACATTCATTCCAACTCTTGGTGGTTTACAAATACTGTAAAACTATGATTCAAAAAAGCAAAAGTACAAAGTACAATCAATAAGTTAAAAAAAAAACACTGATAGTATCCTAGCCATGGAAGATTAACAGTATTTATTTTTCTTGTCTCTTACCTGTCAGTTTTACTTTGTTTTTGATTTCTGCATTTTGTATAATATTGCTTACCTCAAAAGGAACAGCATGATAAGTGTGTGTGTGTGTGTGTGTGTGTATCACGTGATTCATACCTCTAATGAGCTGCTCTTATCTCTGAATGTTTATGCCTCTCTTAAGCCTAGGTCACATTGGCCGATGGATGCAAAACGTATGCAGAAAGGACACAGCAGACGAGCAAAATATCGGGGTTGGCTCCATCCGTTGTTATCCGCTCTCAAAAGTGCCCCAAATTTGCATAAATAGAACAGAAAAGAACGGAAAGGAACGGACGTGGGGAGGATGTATTGGAGATGCAAAGCGGATGTTCGTAGGAAGCCTAGAGGATGGCAGCAGATGGAAGTGGATGACACATCCGCAGGGCTTCCGGGGAAGAATAGCGAAGCGGACGCGTAGCGGAAGGGGCGGATGTGTAGCGGATGACACGGATGCATCACGGACACCTATAGGAAGCAAAGCGGATGCATAGTGGATGTATAGCGGATGCAAAGCGTTCACTGCACATGCGGGGAGGATGAATTGCGTAAGCTCCACGGATATAAAAGGATGCAGCTCGCAAGCATTCAGCGTTCAGAGGAATGACCTGCTGCCAGAGACATCTTGAGAGAACACCATGGGGAAGAAGAGGAAGCCTGTGCCTACTCCTGCCAGCCCTGGCAAGAAGGACAGAACCACCATCCCACCTTCTGGCACTGACTCTGAAGCTGCTGATGCTTCTGCTGCTGCTGCTGGTGGTGGTGGTAGTGCTTCTCCTGCTGCTGGTGCTGCTGGTGCTTCTCCTGCTGCTGCTTCTCCTGCTGCTGCTTCTGCAGGTGCTGCTGCTGCTGCTGGTGCTTCTCCTACTGCGGTGCTGCTGGTGCTTCTCCTGCTGGTGCTTCTGCTGGTGCTGCTGGTGCTGCTGGTGCTTCTCCTGCTGCTGCTGGTGCTTCTCCTGCTGCTGCTGGTGCTTCTCCTGCTGCTGCTGCTGTGGTGGACCAGCCCCAAGGCCCTCAAAGCCCTGCTGCTAAAGGCCCTGAAGGCCCTGCCAGAGGGAGGAAGAGGCAAGGGAAGGAGAAGGGAGAGAGGAAACAGTAATCCATTTCCGAGGACCATGAGGAGGAGGTGCTGGAATGGCTGAGGGAGAACGAGTACCTGTGGAGGAAGGGCCACAGGCTCTATTGCGACACCAAGAGGAAGCAGGCAGCTTGGAGAGAGAAGGCGGAGAGCCTGGGCTACACTGCTGATGTCCTCCTGGGGTGGTGGAAGCACATGCACACCTGGTATGGCAAGCTGCACCTGAAGAAATCCGGGCAGGCCATTGTCAAGCTCACTGACCGGGAGACCTATGTCATGGCCAAGTGCAGCTTCCTGGAGGGTGAGATCCGCCACCGAGGAGCAGTCCCTCTGTCAACCCTCTCCCTCAGACAGCCCACAGAGAGCCACTCCTCTTCCAGCCAGGAGACAGCTACCGTGTCCAGGCAGGTGTCTTTGGAGGGCCCCATGACAGAGACCCCCCCCCAACAGCTGCACTCCCCATGCCAGAGGACGTGGAGGATCCCCTATCTTAGATGGAGCAAGAAGAAGCAGCCACCAGAGACCAACCCACACCCACACCCACCTCCACCTCCACAGAAAGCAGGCAGAGAGGCAGACCGGAGGGACAGAGCCACACTGTCCTCTTGGAGATCAGGGACACAATCAAAGCCAGCATAGATCTTCTCTCCCAGCTGGTCCACTTTGACATACCATCCTCAAACCGCAAGCCCTTCACAACCTACGTGAGCCAGACCCTCATGGACATGCCCAAGGCCCAGTACCAGGTGATGAAGGAGAGGATCACAGCTCTTCTGCACCACCCTGCAGGCCCAGCTGAACCTGCTCCTACCCACTCCAGGTCTGCTCCTCCACCCCAGGCGATGTCACAGCCCTTCCACGGATTTCAACAGCCCCTCACCTACCAAGGCTACCACTACCAGGACTTCCCACAGCAGAGGCAGCCCTTCCCAGTCCAGGCCCAGGTTCCTCGGATGCCACAGATGCCACAGATGCCTCACCTCGCCCAGCTGCAGACCAGACAGCCCCACTACAGTCCTCCTTCCTCCACCCCACAGCCAAGCCCCTCAACGGACAATCTGTCATCAGTCTTGGGCCTCACATCCTAGGTACTTGATGAAGGGCCTCTCAACCTCACGGGACTGAATCAGCTCTCTGAGAGTTTCCTGCACACGCCATCTCCTGTTGTACTCTCGGGGCCAGGCACCCCAATGGCGCCTCAGACCAGCACTCCAGACACAGCCACCTCTACAGTCCCGGGCCCCTTTACATCTGAGACCATGCCTCTGAGACCATGCCTCTGAGACATGCCTCTGAGACCATGCCTCAGGCATGCCTCAGAGTGACCGAGAAGAGTGCCAGAGACTGAGTTGTTACCTGTTCACTTTATCTTTGCTTATGACACTTTACTTGGGTCATTTTGCTTTTTAATAAAGTCATACAGTTTGTTATTAATAAAGGTTATCTTTGCTTAACACATTTGGTTCATTTTTTTTACTTAATAAAGTGTTGGTGAAAACTTTGAAAAAATGGTTAAGCTTTTGCATGCTTGTGGGATAGGTAAGGATAGCTGTGGGATAGGTAAGGATAGCTGTGGGATGGGTAAGGATAGTTGTGGAACAGGTAAGGATAGCTGTGGGATAGATAAACCTCCAGCGCAAGCATAGTGGGACTGTATGGTCCACCCTCCCAGCTGCCACACATATGGCCCTTTTTTATCAATAACAATTTAATCATTGATCAACAAATTTCAACATAAACAAAGCTCTTTATTAATGCCTTGTTCATTGTAGGGCCACTCAACATACATGGCACAATCTCATCAGTGTTATGAGACAGGCTGAAGGAAGCACTCATTAATCACCTATCATCCTGTCTTGCCACTCCACTGCTCCAGCTGGGGAGTTGCACCAGTGTTTCAGGAGGTTGCGCTGCTTCTTCCCTTCACGTGAAGCTCTGTTGGGGCCTTGCACATCCACAGTGTCTATCAGGTTTTGTCCTTGCCTCCATTCACTAGTCTCCATGTCCCCATTGCCTTGTTGACAGTCCACAAGCCTGTTCTGCTACACTGGGTAGCGGGTGTGCATGAGATTGTGCAGGATGCAGCAAGCTTCCACGATGCTCCTCACAGTCTGTGGGCGATGCTGCATGGTGGTGAGAAGTACCTGGAACCTGTTGGCCAGGATGCCAAAGGCGTTTTCCACCACCCGTCTTGCCCTGGACAGCCTGTAGTTGAAGATCCTCTCTTCACGGGTGAGGTATCTTGAAGTGTAGGGCTTCATGAGGTAGGTTCTGAGGGAGAAGGCATCATCACCCACATCTGGTGTGTCGTTGGGTAGGGGGTCTGGATCTGGAAAACCCATGATGAGGTTGCGTTCCAGCCCATCCTTGAGGTCACTGGCATTGTATATCTGGGCATCTGAAGCTGACCCGTTGCCTGAAGCATCAATGTACATGAACTTGTAGTCAGCATGAACCATGGCAAAGAGGATGATGCTGAAGAAGCCCTTGTAGTTGAAATAATTGGACCCCGAGCTGGGTGGAGCTTTGCAGGCCACGTGCTTCCCATCTATGGCTCCAATGGTGTGGGGAAAGTTCCACCTCTGATACCATTGCTCTGCAACTTTCCTCCAGCATTCTTCAGTTGTGGGACACTGGAGGAGCT
This sequence comes from Laticauda colubrina, assembly GCA_015471245.1. Classification (NCBI taxonomy): domain Eukaryota; kingdom Metazoa; phylum Chordata; class Lepidosauria; order Squamata; family Elapidae; genus Laticauda; species Laticauda colubrina. Next base: position 45,423,650 of record BLBF01000005.1, on the reverse strand, counting down.
CCTCCACATATTCTTCGATGATGGCCTGTTCCACTTCTCTGACCACAATGCTGATGGTGTTGTGTGGCACCCTCCAGGCATACTGCATGTTTCTGTATGTGGTCCCAGAGGCCAGGTGGTGCAGAGTCAGTGCTGCCTTCAGTCCAGAGTCCAGGCTGGGTTGGAAGTTGGTGTTTGCCTTGGTCAACCTGGGTCTCAGACGCTCCACAACTTCGTCAAACATGGCTGGTGGCATCCTCATGAAGTGATGGAATGCACGAAGGTCTTCATTCCTTAGCTCCACCATCAGCTTGTCATACAGTCCAAACTCCACTCTTCTCCCAATCTATCATCGGACCCACACAGCTCTTGGACGTCTCCTTCTTCTCCTTGCGTAGAAAAGGTGAAACAGTCTGAAGAGGGCTTGGTTCTGGTGTTGAATGATGGCGGCTACCAAAAGGAGTGTGCAATGATCCATGGTGGACATCAATGGATGATGTGGAAGAGCTAGACCAAGGCTGAAGACGTCTGCACACCACGGCTGCTGGACTGATACTGAGATCCAGGATATTTCCTCCCCTTTTTTATGGAAAATATCGGTTTTCTGCTAGGTGTCCTTCCACGTACTCTAGACATCTTCCAGACATCCTAAATATCTGAGATACGTCCCATATACAAAAGTTTTGTCTGTTTTAATGCTTTATATCCGAGCTGCATCCGCTTTCATCCTTTCTATGTCCATGCTACTTACACTGTATGGACGTTCCGCGTACCTTTCGCTTCCTCCCTCTTTCCATTTTCCGCTGGAGCGGATGTGAGTTGCGTGGATGCCCAGAGGATGCCAAGAGGATACAGCGGACGTTTAACAGATGACAACGGACGTAGAACGTTTGTCACCCGTATGTGTCGTGGATGTAGATCGTATGCGGTGGAAAGTTCATCCGCTCAAAAAGTTTTGTGCAGCTCAAAACTTTTTGAGCAGATGAAATAGCAGTAGACAGATGCTCGACGGATAGAGCGTATGAAAGACATACGTAGTGAGTACACAACGGATGCATCACATTTTCCAACGGATGGCAAGCGTTTTTCTCCGTTTTACATCCTCTTTGCATCCGTTGGTGCAGTGTGACATGGGCTTTAATGTGTGTGTTTTAAGATACTGGAAGATACTTTTTAAAGATTAGAATGGCAGCCATGGGATCAAAATCAGAGGAAGCAATGCCTCAGATGCTTGAACAGTGAACAAAAGGAAAAGGAGAAGAACTGACAACAGATTGTAAAACTGATGCACCAGCCCCAGTAACCAAGTTGCTGCAGGCTTCTCTTGGCTTGGAATAATTCAATAATTTTTGTCAGTGTTGTGGTTGAAAGGAAATTGTCTTAAACTTTGTATATGACACTAATTTGGCTGAATTAGCCAAGACCTTAGAGAATGAAAACAGGATTCAATGTGATCTTGACAGGATGAGGAAAAGAGACAAAACAACAACAAACTGCATGTCAGCAGAGATAAATGTAAATGTAAACAAACAAATAATAATGCTATCATAAAAATGATTCAACAAAAAGTACAAATACAAAAACCATGTATTCTAAATTGACAACTAACATTATACACTGCTATAAAATTGAGTTTGGAGAAAAGAAAAATGGTATTTAGTTTAGAAGAATCTTTTACATAAATACTCGACAGCTAACATCTGGGTTGATTTGACTGTAGTATATGTCCAAAGACTCCTTTTAGTGGACTCTAGGCTGAACTAGTCAGTAGGATAATGCAGTAGCAGTTAAAAAGACAAACATAATTCTTGCTTGCAGCAATGTAAAGTATCAGGAATAGTATCTTGTTCGGTCCTGTCTTACCAGGAATGGTCTCACATGTTCTACAGAATGTTATTTAAGAAAGATTTAACTTTAAGGTTGACCAACTAAGTATGTTTAAAAGAATGAAGATGGACAGGAGCCTGGAGTTTAAATTATGTGACAAAAGTTGACAGAAGTTTGGATGTGCTTAGTTTAGAAAAGAAATGTTTAGAAAATGGAATGATATATATTCCCACATATTTAAAATAGTTTTTTTTTTCCTTATTGCTTCAGGGAAAAAGACCAAGGAATTCAAATGTTATATATATATGAGCATAGAAAACAGAATAACAGAGTTGGGAGGGACCTTGGAGGTCTTCTAATCCAACCCCTTGCTTAGGCAGGAAAACTTACATCACTTCAGACAAATGGTTATCCAATGTCTTCTTAAAAACTTCCAGTGTTAAAGCATTCACAACCTCTGGAAGCAAATTGCAAATTCTCCTTAGTTCTAAGTTGCTTCTCTCCTTGATTGCTTTTTATTTACCCTCAGGTGCTTTGGAGAATAGTTTGACTCCCTCTTCTTTGTGGCAGCCCCAGAGATATTGGAAGACTGCTGTCATGTCACCCCTAGTCCTTTTCATCAGATTAAACATACCCAGTTCTTTAGCCTCCAGTCCCCTAATCATCTTTGTTGCTCTTCTTTGTACTCTTTCTAAAAGAGTCTCAACATCGTTTTTACATTATGGTGACCAAAATTGGATGCAGTATTCCAAGTGTGGCCTTACCAAGGCATTATAAAGTGGTATTAACACTTCATGTGATCTTGATTCTATCTCTCTGTTTATGCGCCTAGAGTGTGTTGGCTTTTTTGGCAGCTGCAGCACACTGCTGGCTCATATTTAAATGATTGTCCACTAGGACTCCCAAGATCCCTCTCACAATTACTACTGTTGAGCAAGGTACGACATATACTGTCCCTGTGCATTTTGTTTTTCTTGCCTAAATGTAGAACCTTCACCATTGAATTTCATTTTGTTTGATAGCACCCAATGTTCAAGTCTGCCCAGATCCTTCTGTTTCTTAAGCCTATCTTTTGGAGTGTTGGCTATTCCTGCTAGCTTGGTGTTTTGTGCAAATCTGATGAATTCCCCATCTATCCCTTCATCCAAATCATTGATGAAGACGTTGAGGAGTACTGGGCCTAAAACAGAGCCTTGGGGTACCCCACTGCAAACTTCCCTCCATGTAGATGCAGTTCCATTGAGGACTACTTGTTGAGTTCAGTTGGTCAGCCAGTTACGAATCCATCTGGTGGTGAGCATGTCTAACCCACATTTTTCTATTTTATCAAGTCATAGGTTAGGGTCTACTTTATCAGATGCCTTATAGAGAAGTCCAAGTAAATTATATTGACAGCATTCCTCTGGTCCACTAATTTTGTCACTTTGTCAAAGAATGTAATAAGATTAGTCTGGCATGATCTGTTTTTAACAAATGGATGTTGGCTTTTGTTTATTACTTTGCTTCTAGGTGTTCACTGATTCGTTGCTTGATCATCTTTTCCAGAATTTCCCCTGGTATTGAGGTCAGGCTGATAGGTCTGTAGTTTCCTGTTTTTTCCCCCCTTTTTTTGAAGATAGGAATTATATCAACTCTTTTCCAGTCCTCTGGCAGTTGCCTAGTGCTCCATGATCTTTGAAAGGTATAGTTTAGTGATTATGAGATTTCGTCTGCCAGTTCTTTCACAAATGAAAATGGTAAATATGAACACTGGGGGGAATATCCATATAACCTATTAGTGGAGTACTTGCCAGAGTCTCTTTGGATTCAATAGTCTGAGTATGTAAAAACTTCCTTTCTATGTAGTTGTTGTTTTAACCATCCTGTCATATCCAGCTTTTGGCGACTTTATAGGCAAGTGCTCTCCATGCTTCCCTGTCAAGCACAGATAATTTCATTTGTTAGATATTCATCCTTATATCACTTTTTATGTTATCAAGCCAGAGCGTTCTTTGCTTGCCTCTTCTTCTTGTTCCAGTAACCATACTAGCATCACTGACTTCTCTAACGAGTTTGCAGACATGACATGGCCAAAGTAAATCAGACATAGCCTTATGATTTTGGCCTCTAGTGATGTGTCTGGTTTTATATGATTCAGATAATGAATGATTCAATGAAGTAATTGCAAGTAATTGACCAGCCATGGGAAGGTACAGTGATGGCCTTATTTTTTAAAAGTTATGTGAAAGCCAGATCCCTGAAATTCTTACCTACCTGTGGTATCTTCATGCATTGGATGTATTAGAATGCAATTTTCACCACCACAGCCCATATTGGCACTAATGGGAGTTGTAGTTCAACCCGTTCAACCCATCTAAATAATGCCAGTTTGAAATGATTCAGACTATACAAACACTTGGCACATTTGAATTTGATTTACAAAAGCCCTTTTCTTCTCACCCACCCATAGTGCTTTTCAAGTCTTTAAGATGCAACAAAAGACTTTATTACTATTTTGTTTCCCTGAAACTGAATTCTCAATTCTTCTTTGCTATAGAATTTCTGTGGGTCTTCAGAGGAACCTAAAAGGAAAAGGCAGGAGCTGGTAGATCCTTCTTTGTAGGAGACATCCAGCAAGGACGAGAAGCAGAAGGCTGATCTGTCATGTCCTGTGATGGCCACAATCCAGAATGAGAATCCTCTTGGTCCAAGTGCTGACTCACTGCAGTCTGGTCTGGAATGTCTGAATGAATTTGAGGAACAGCCTGGAGTAATACTGGGGCAAGTGATTTTGGCTGCAATGTGGAATTGTCCGAACACATCTATTATGATACCATTTGAAAAAACTAAATGATCTTACATTTCTTTCCACTGTACAACTATCATAAAAGAACAGGAGTGATAATATCAATAAATCATACTAACACAGCCTCAATTTGGTAGTAAACTTCCTAATTCATATCAAATAAATAGGAATATTCTAAATTTGTCCTTTGATTTTTATGAAGCAAGCTTTCCTGTTGTTGAACTTAGCATCATGGAACAAAACTCAAAGATATATTTGTTTGATACATTGATAATATAGGCATATTTTTCTCTCCCCATCACATCATAATTAACTCCTAAGGTAAAAAGAACTTTATACTTTAATGGAGATATGAAGACACAATCCACAGAAACTATATTATCCTAACATCTGGACAGCATTCTAGCAAAAAGGTTGGGATTATATTATTAATCATTTGATTTACTGTGTTTATCATAGGATGGATCATCTCCCATATATATTATTTAATTTCATAAGCACAAGAGATCATTTTGATGATAAATGCTGTTTTCCTATTGTGAACAATATTTCCTTTAGACTGATTAATTAAATTTAGCATTGCCTTTGTTGTGATGAATGTCTAGTCATCCACATTTGCTAAACTATAATCTCCAGCATCCTCTCCCTTGGAGTTTTGATTTGGGGTATTATAGTTCATTAACATCCACAATAAAAGCAGCAACTTATACCTGGACGAGTAAATAAACTAATAAAATGTATTTGAGAACAAAGTGCAGTAAAGATTAAAGTGAACAAAATTCTGTCTTCTCCCCTCTCCTATGAGTCCCTCCCACATCCTTCTGGGAAAAAGAACCAGAAAGAGGAAAACACCTGCAGAACGCCCCCTGCCCCCAACCAAGACCTTGCTGTGTTCCTGTTCCATGTTGTCTAATCCTTGGCAGAGGCTGGGCAATTGAGAGAAGAGGTGCGATATACATTCTGTATATTTTGCCCCTCAGCATGCAAATCTGCCAGATCCCAAGGCCTCTGCCCATAATGCCAGCCCTTTTGTGAATCACTCCTCATTTGGCAAGCTGGTTCCTGCAGCTGCAGTGAAAAAGCCAGACAGGACAAGGGGGGAATCAACCATAATCTGTCAACTGTCACCGTCACCGGGCCATTGGAACAAGATGGCTCCGTTACTTTGCTAGGGTAGTTGTGGGGCTGCAAAGCAACCGGGCAGGGGGCAGGGCAGAACCTGGTTGGGGTAGGATTCTGCTGATCTGGAAATCCTTCTGTTGCTGTTCACAACCAACAATCTGAGAAGGACACAGTGGAAGGAGGAGGGAGAGAAGAAAGCAACCACTGAAATCTCCATGGAGACATTTCACCTGCTACCATGGATGCCTTTGGGGAATTGGCACTGACCAAACTCTGAGGAAGAAAAGCTGCTGCGAAACTTCAAGAGGCCTCATTATTATCCATGTTAGCTCAAGCCGAGAAATAAAATGAAGGCAGCCCCTTATTGCAAAGAGGAGACACAGAAATAATAGCAAGGCTGGCTGGGCTCCTAGATGAAAACAAACAAACAAACAACAATACCATCTTTGTCTCCAAATGCAGGGTTTTATATCCAAGCACTTATGGATTGGAGACTCAGATACTTGGATGAGTTGGAAATGAGGCTCTGGAGCCAGAATTAATTTATTGGATATAGGGTTTAATCTAAGAGGCTGAGTTTTCATATCAGAGCAAATTATGTTTTCTTTAACCATGGTCTGCATACAGTGATAGATTTGTATGTTATGGGAAAGGGTGGTCACAGATGGTCAACTATAGGTTTCTTCCTACATCCTTCCAGTAACAACAGCTACCATCTGTCTGCATCTTCTGCTAATTTCTCTGTATATAAACTCTCTGTCTCTATCTCTGACTCTATCTCTTTCTCTCTGTCCCCCCCGCACATATGTGTATATGAATATAAGAAAGTGTAGCACTAACCCCGTAAAGGCTGCTGGAGTCCGGGTTCTCCTGGCCCTCTCCCATGACATAGAAATCTACCATTGTGATTGGTATGGCCCCCAGTCCATATGTAAGCTCATGGGTCTCCAACTGTTTCATGGGTCTCCAGTAATTTTAAATTAAACTGTTAATTTTGGGGAAATGCCATAGGTTCTCTGGATCTAAATTAACTTTAATGGATGCAAATTCACATTTTTTTCTTGGTGCTCTGCAATTTGGTATCAATCCTGGCACACAGATTACTAGACTGAGTAGCACTTTTCTAAATCCTGGTCAGATCAGAGAATGGACCTACCATGAATGTGTTATAATATCCAGCCTGGATGTAAAGTGACAATGAGTCTAAAAGGGATAATTCTATAATTTTTTCCATTCGTGAACCTCAGTGGATCATGGGCTGTAAAGAGAGTGGTGAGTTGCTCTGTCTCTGCGATGCTTCAACTGGTTTATTTTGTGGCCAATAAATGTTTTATAATATAGAAAATAGCACAATTCAATTTGGGAAATCAAAGCCAATATTATAGAAGCAAGAGATAAAAGTGAAATTGTTGGCTCCTTCTTCTTGTACGATATTTAATTAATGAATGAACAAAAAAGGTGCTTGGGCTGATATGCTTGATATAATTTTACCTTTTTTTTTTTTAAAGAAATGGTTACCCAAAGGACTCCTCTAGGAAAGAACAACAACAATTCAGAGATATCTTAAAAACTAACATGTATTACCTCATAAACTCGGCCAGGGGTGAGATGCTACCAGTTCCGCCTGGCTCTGTAGAACTGGTAGCTCTGAAGAGCAGCAGACCCCGAACCAATTCTGTGTTTGCTGCTATTTGGCCCACCCGCCTGCCTGGGCTCTTACCTGTTTCCTGTTTTTTCAACCTCAGCTGCTTTGCACAGCACAGCTGAGGTTGAAAAAGCAGGAAAAAAAAAAAGAGTTTTCAAATGCTGTGCACCCGCACACAATACTTTTCAGCTGTCTGAACTGCACAACTTAATATTTTTTACATGTGCGCACAGCATGCGTCTGGTGCACATGCACGCAAAGCACACGTGTGCGCACAAAACATAGTCACCCAAACGGTAGCAACACTGGTTGAATCCCACCCCTGAACTCGGCTGTAATTTATGCAAATATATTAAACACAAACATCAAATCTATCTGTTAATCTTAAAGGTGATACATTTATATCAGAGTTAGTATTTAAGGAATTTTGGGATGTTTCAGGCACAACACAATGTGGTCGATGTTCTTCAAAAACATCAAGAAACCACATCATTGTGGAACAGCTGCGGAGGGTTAGCAAGTATTGACCAGAACTGATTAGATTTCTGTTGTAATCAGAATCAGGTTCTTCTCTCTGATTCAAGATTGCTAATTGAGTCTCAAAGATTGCCCCACCTTTCAAATGGCAACCCTTAAGCTGAATATACAGTATATGAGTCTTGGGAACCCTACAATCCTGTTCCAAGAGGCTGCGCCAGCAAAGACTAATTTCTGGCAGAGTTTGAGGGAGAGAAAGAAAGACTTCAGCTGTTTCTGCTGCTTTCCTTGCATGAAGCCAAAAGTCTCTCTCTCCCTCTGAGAATGGATCTGGGGATGGTATCCTGCAATCCAAAATAAAGAATGATCAGTCGGTAAGAAAACGGGTTGGGAAATTTTCCTGAAGACTTTTTGGGGGATTTTCCCAGGATCTCTGATTTGCGGGATTTAAAATTATGAGTCTGGTGGTTCCTGAAGTTTAAAAGGTTGGTGACCCCTGGAATAGACAAGTTCCTTTGAAATTTAAAAAAATGAAAGAAAAAGGCAGGAAGGGAGCAAAGGATTAAGGATTGGCGAAACAGGTGAAACAGGTGATTGGGGAAACAGGTGCGCACCTGCCTGCCAAGAAAAAGAGCCGGGTCGACCTGAGCTTGACTTCCTTCCCAAGTCCCTCCCACGAACTCGAAGGGGCTACCGGGAGAGGCCGCCTGAGGCAGTGATAGCACCCACCCATCCATGGACAGGGAGGCAAGGCGACTCATCCTCCGAGCTGAGCCCTGCCAAGTCAGTGTCTCTGCCTGATGCCCATTCCGCTGCAGCATTTGGAGCTGCCGGCGCATTTGGAGATGCACAGGGACAGCCTGGGCGAGGGGTGGAAAGGACGGGTGGCTTCGGGCTCTCTCCGCTGGCCAGAGAAGCAGCGCTGCCATCACCTCGCATCCCTGTCCGTGGATGGGTGGATGATATCACTGCTTCGGGCAGCCTCTCCCGGTGGCCTCTTCGGGTTCGCGCTGGAGGGACTTGGGAAGGAAGCCAAGCTCAGGTCAGCCTGGCTCTTTTGCTTGGCAGGCGGGCGCGCACCCGCTGCTTGCTTTCCTGGCTCTGCCTAGCCTGCACGGCTCTGGCGCAGCCCTGGCAGGATGAGCAGAGGGTCCAGTGGGGAGGTGCTCGCTGCCTTGGTGAGAGCTCTGCCGCCAGGAAGGAGGGTCCGCCTGTCAGCTGCGCTAGGTGCCCCAGGCGAAGCTCTTCGCACTCTGTCTGGCGCCAGGCAGGGATGGTGGCTGGGCGCTTCTCCCAGGAGGGCGATCCTGCACTGCGGTCCCGGGAGATTCACCTCCCCATGTGGGTTTGAGCTGCTCTCTCGGGCAGGGGAGGCTATGTTGTAGGAGGGCGTCATTTTTAAAATAATTGGCTTTACCTTCGAAAGCAAAGGGAAAGTGGCGACAGGAGCGCCTGAAGCCGAGTGTCTCCGCCGAGCTCCGGTTGCAGGGAGGAGCCCTGGCTGGCTGTGCGTGGCTGCGCCAAACTCTGTGGCATTGTCTAAATGCTGCAGCAGCAAGGGAGAAGAGAAAGCAATAGTGGAGGAAGGTCTCACGATATGAAGTGCCCCACCAACTCTGAGGTAAACATCCAAGCTGTCGCCGCCCACCCACACGAGGTTGCAAGGGGGGTGGAATTAAGTCACCCCCGAAAAGACAGCCTAGCCATTTTTTGGGGGGTCAAAAAAAAATAAGGCCCGGTCTTATTATGTGAGAAAAACGGTAGTAAAAGGTAGAACACTTCTCTTCTTTCTAGGCATTATTGTTAAATGAGATCCGGGTGTCGGCCTTGGAAGCCATATTTTAGTTGGAAGCTTCGAGGCTGCCACATTTAGTGCCTGGGAATTTGGGAGGGGGGATTTCATAGAGAGGCAGAAGATTAGTCTCAACAACATTCTTTCACAGAAAGTCAAGGTCATGTTACCCTGTACCTGGAGAGGAGCGTTTGGAGGAAGGTCTCCAATTGGCACAATTTGATTGGCCCATGTGATGGACTTGGGTGCAGGGGAAAGATTTTTTATTTTCTTTTGGAAAGGGAAAACCCAGAGCTCTCAGATTCGGGTTTCCCCAGATGTGCCAATATGACAACTCTAATAAAATGGAACTTTGAGAAAATGCCTGTCTCGGAGTTTATTGGGTTGGAGTTTGTTGGTTGGAACGCTGACACTGTCAGACTTTAATATTTGGTTGGCATTTTATTTCATTTTATTATTTTGATCATAATAAAACCGATGGTGCTTAAAAATAATAAACACAATAATAAACTCACTTTCTGTGAGCTAGCTTTGCTATACCAATGTTGTTAGTTTGAAAACAAACAAAAGTAGCAAGCACAAAGGAAGAAAATAGTAATTTCATTTGTTTCGCTAAACAGTTGTTCTAGGTTCCAAGTTAGCAGTGTTGTATATAGCTAGGCAAGTGTTACAGCTATTCTGCTATTACAACATTCCTAATCAAGATCGCAATAGAAGATATTAGGGGCACCGAGAAAGTAAAGGTATTTTGATCTTTCAACTTTGTATATATCAATTTAATTTAACATACTCTCTCTGTGTATAATATGTAAATATTCTCATACAAAAGCATATATATTCAGTAAGATGTGGAAGGGCACAATTGGAAGGGAATCACCCAGTGGGACAATGGTGTTGCCTGCTATCTGGCCTTACATAATGCTGCCTAGATCCCAGTCCAGAAATTTCTCAAACTTGCTTAGGATCAAACTGGCACAAGCACAGGACCAGAGCAGCTGAAGGATGCCAAATACAGATATGCCCCGAGAGCACTAAAAAATGAACCAATCCCAGATGGGGCATAAAGCCAGCCTCCTGAATTACCAGACTGCCGTAACACTTTTAATAAAACTGTGTGCATTACTCCTGTATGACAAACTGCATGACAAATAAATGGAAATCACCGAATCCACCTACAGTAAACAAAGGAAAATGAGGAAGTGAGTTATTGTAAACGTATGTGAACTTACATCGGAAAAGAAAATGACTACTACTAGAATAAAGAAATGAAAAGGAGATATGGTCTAGCAGGACAACTCTGATTGCTTCTGTGTACTGGTATCTTAATTGATACATCCATTCTGTATGAAGTAATTTCTACAGAAAATGTGAAGCAGTAACATTGCAGTTTTTTTTCTCTCTCCTTGGCTGGCTCTCAAGAAGCATTGTTAATCTGTGAGCCTTTTAATAACTGTGAGTTGTTAATAATACATTTTTGTGTTGTCATGTGTGATAATCAGGTCATTATTAGACATTATTATGTTTTCTTATTTTTGCAAATGAAGATGGTTTGGATCACATATTTTCGGATGGTTACTTTGCAGCAGGAATTCTGTGTGGAGGAGAAGGACATATATGTTATGGCCTAAATAATAGACTATTAATAGTTAAGGAGAACACTTGAAACAAGAGGAATGCCTTTTTAATTGGGCTATTAATATATTTTTTTAATTTAAAAAATGCAATTAGGAGGAACAGAGGCAAACAAAGAATCTTCAGTCTTTGTCACGTAAAGTGTTTGCCATGTGTTCCTTGATCGAAACTTCTCAGGAAGTTAGTCCTTTGAACTCAAAATGAGGCTAACTTCTGTGAAAATATGAATAGAATTTCACAATGGTATTAACATTTGATTAACATAATCTTTGCTGAGCACAGAGAAATGCGAGTGTAAATGGAGACACGTAGCAGAAGTTTGCATTATTTTTTCATACAAAGGGCTACACTATATTTTTGAACAGCATGTTATGTATCTCTGATACTCCCCACCCATATGTGGGAGCCTGACAGAACTTGGGATAAGATCTTCAAATGAAAAACTTGGCAGTACCATGGGAAAAACTCTCCTTAAGAGTACTGAATTTTTTTTGGAGAGCGCTGTTTCTGGCATTGCTGATGATCTTTGTCCAGCTAAAATTATACTGAAAACAAATTCTAATGCCAGTGTGGACAATCTTGGTGTATTAGGAGAATCAGATGGTTTCTAGACAATCATCAGCTCTACATTTTTAGAACTCAAGTTCAGTTTGTTTCCTCCCATCCAGACTCTTACAGCTTCCAAATATTGGGTCAAGAGTTCCATGTCAAATCAAGCTTAATTTAGCATAGGGCCCCCAAATTTGGCAACTTTAAGACTTGTGGACTTCAATTCCCTGAATTCTTTGGGTTGAAGTCCAACAAGACTTAAAGTTGCCAAGTTTGGAGACCTCTGATTTAGAGTGTCAATACACCTGACCCAGAAGCTTCATACTGATGTAAATACCAGAGATTAGAGGAGCAATATCTCCAGGACTACAGAGAACGAACTAACTTTTCAACCCATTTTAATGTTGAGTGAAATAATCAGCTGAGGTAAGAGCAAAGCCACCTGCTTAGGATAGAATAAAATCCTGCCTCTGACTCCTCCACCCTTGCCAGCAACCCAGCGGGAATAATGTATTAGGCTTAATGGTATCAAATTCCACCAAGAAGTCAAGTAAAACCAGAGGAGGTGCACTCATCTGATCCAGTTGTTTACAAAGGTCATCCATCAAAATGACCAACACCGTTTCAGCCTCATGCTTCTCCTGACAGAAAAGGTCCAACCTGCTTCCTCTGGGGCCTCTGTAGCTGTAGCTCTATAATACCTTCTCAGAAACCTCTACTAAAAAGGAAAGATTGGAGACAGAACAATAATTTTGCTATACACCACTTAGATTAGTATCAACTGAGGTGCAGTAAAAGCATTTGAGATCAGTAGTGTTATATGATCCATTTGTATATGACTCTGAATGGAACATAGCAGCATAGCTTTAAAGGACAACCTCTTTCCATTAAGTGATATTTACAAACTTCTTGACGCAGGAGTTATACACACCCTGCTATTTGGAAGAGCCAAGAAGAGCATGAATCAGAACCCATAAGCTGGAATTAGTCCCAGAAACAGAATGTTGCACTCATTACTTATGGTACCAATAATGGATGCTCAGGTATGTGATGAATTTGAACTACTTCATTAATAAAATGTTGTACAAATGCATCACAGAAACCAGATGGTAGCTCTTTCTACTAGCAAGATCCAGTGATCTTAAACAGGGCTGCATGGGATGACATCCCACTGACACAGTGAGGATGGAGAACTGTAATCAGTTTGCTGATTTTATCATCATGATGTAGACTTAAAAATCAAAGTGTTTTGATTTTCTAAGTATTTAGTCAAGTTCACTTTTAGTCTTCTTCCTTTGGTTTGCAGTCATTTCTTCAGATGCTTCATCCCTCAATGTTGTTTGGTAAACCAGGAAAAATGTGGTGGGAGCAATTGCATCATAACCCAGTCAACATTTGACCAAATGGTGAAGTGTGCCAGAGTGCTGTGAAAAATCAGGGCCCATTGAAGACTTCTGACTCCTTAATGTGTCTGGGGTGAACCACTCCTAATAGGTCCTCTGTAATACAAAAGATTCACAAAAGTGTCCTTCATTTCCAAATAAGCTGCTGCTGCTCTGAAACAGATGTGTCCATCTATGAAAGTTGAGTCTGATTAATTGGGATAGAGCCATGGAGCCCATGAAATCTTAAGTCTTGATAGACCTCATCCTAAGAGGAACTGTAGATGAAATTCACAAAAAATCAGAATAACCTCAACACAAAGGTCAGATGGCTCAGAAAGGGTTCTTTCGGAGTAGCAGGGCTCATGGTACACAAATGGGATCCCAATATTTTCCTGTAGCCAAACACATCTCTCCAGCACAGAATGGGACTTGGTCACAGCTAACTTGTCTCTATTCCTCTTTCTTAGCACTGGGATGAGTTCAGGTCTTGAAATCCAGGATAGCACATTTTCAAGAAGGCTATATTGTCATTCTCATTCACAGTAATATCTGCTTGATCTAACTACTCAGTCATCATTAAACTTAAGACACTTTCTGTCTGACACATACCAACAAATTATTCATTTTTGGAGGTTATCTACTGTGAAGAAGATGTATGTTTTACCAGAATGGATTAATATTATTGCTGTAAAGGTTTTCACTACTGTTTTAAGCCATTTGCCATTGTTTTATGAAGCATTATTTCTCTGAGTCCCCTATTTACCCATCAAAATCCCACAGCAATACAAATCAGCCCAATGAAACAGAATCAAAAGTGTCCCGTGTTGAAATTAGATATAACTCATTATGAATTTTCCAATGTCAGATCTGTTAGCAATAATAGGAACTGGAAAAAGGATTTCCATAGGAAATACAATCAGCAGAACTTTCAAGTGAAAATTTCCTTTTCTATATTAAGAACACAGAAGACAAAACTATAAAGTATCCCATGTGGAGGCAAGCTATTGTACTGTCTAGGCTAGTGTTGTCAGCATTGATTAATTGGTCTTATTTATCACTATAAAGTAACACCAGGGATTTTTTCTGAGCCTTGCTCCATATAAAGCCTGTACCTGTAGGGGTAGGTTGAAAAAAAAATGGACGTAACAGTCATGGCAGCACAATCGAATCCCCACTGTTTTGCAGTGCATGGATATCACAAATATATACAAAGGGGCTGGGCTTTGGTGCATGTTGCACTTGCCACCTTGTCTTGATTCCTTCCATCTAGCAATGGCAACATCACTTAGACTTATATACTGCTTCACAGTGCTTTACAGCCCTCCATAAGCAGTTTACAGAGTCAGCATATTGCCCCCAACAATCTGGGTCCTCAGTTTACCGACCTCGGAAGGATGGAAGGTTGAGTCAACCTTGAGCTGGTGAGAATCGAACTGCTGAACTATTGGCAGTCAACAGAAGTAGCCTGCAGTACTACATTCTAACCACTGCGCCACCATGGCTCATACACCAGTTTATGATTCTATAATTTCCACTGTTTTATTCGATACCACATAAGGACTGCTCTCTCTCTCTCTCTCTCTCTGTGTGTCTGTCTCTCTCTCTCTGTCTCTCTCAGATGTAATGTTAATCATATCATTAAGTTGTTTGCAAGTTTTGCAATATTACTCTTTTCTTTAGAATAGTCCCCTAAGCATTCTCACACAAAATTTCTGCAACTTCACAATGAAACCCACTCAGGACCCTGTGATCCTCTGACATCAGCTACACTTGAGAGTGAAATGATTTACTTCTGACTCAGCTGTGCTGTATTTGAAACTACACAAACTCATTTTCTGTTACTTTTAGCACTTGAGGTCAGTTTAGTTCCTCATTTTGGTCACATTTTGGTTCTCGGTTTCTTTCAAGGAAATGATGACTTGACTTCTTCTCAGATTTCCCTTGCAGGAACTGCTGGGATTATATTATATACAACCAGGTACAATGATGTGGATAGGTATGCATGCAAATACCATTTATTTCCTTGTGCATTAAGTGGGAATGTGGGGATTTCTATTACTGAAAGGTCTCTGGCAACTCCAAGTGGGGAAGTAATTTTTGTTCCTAGTTCTCAGTGTTTTGAGGCGACAGGCTTGAAGACTGGCATAGATAAACCGCTTTAAACCACTTCTCTGAAGGACTCAGAATGCAAACAGTGACAGCACCTTTTGTGTACTGTTTTTCCATGGTAATGTTTTCCATCTCGGATATTAAACAGATAATCAGAGTTGGAAGGGACATTGTAAGTCATCTCATCCAACCCCTTGCCCAAGCAGGAGACCCTACACCATGTCTGACAGATGGGAATCCAATCTCTTCTTGAAAGCCTCGAGTGATTTTCCCAGCTTGGCACATTTTATTTTCCTTTTTAACTGAGCTAACTTCTCTCAAGCACTTAATCTTGGCAGCTGCTACACTCAAAACCCCATCTTGGTTCTGGCATTTAGTTAACAACTCTCCTTAATTATAGGATTTTGCTTTAGACTGTACCTAATTTAATTGACCCAGGTTCAAAAAATCCACAAAAGCATTGGACCCTTGACACTGAATTATTTTAACCTCCATACAAGAGTGGGGAAAATTTTATTTTGGAAAAAAAATCAAGACATAAAAATGAAATATACTACTATAGGTGTGTGTTTTCTTACCCTGTAGTCTTTCTTCTACTATTGCTACTATACAATTATTTTTTTGCTATTACTTTTAGCAGCATAGAGGGTTTTCTTCCTCTCACAGCCACTGGTCTATCCTTAATTCTTCTCTGTGATTTCTTCTACTTTTTTGTTATTTATTAATGGACAACTTATAAAGTGCTTTCTTCTTCCCATTTTATGCAGAACTTTCCTGTCTCTTTTTCTTTGGGGGGAAAAAACCCCCTTTTTTTTCTGTTTTCTATTTGTTGCTGGTTGCAGATCTTGCAAAGAGCACATCTCCTCCCCACCTGTTTCAAGGTTACAGCTTTTATAGAAAACTCTGGGGAGGGGTAGAAAGCAGCACAGGTGCCTGCAATTTTTCCAAGTGGCCTGCTCTACTCTTGCAACAGCCAAATAGTTATATTGGGATTATTTCCAGAGTATTTCTACAATGGAATCACTAGACAACTCAGCTGTGACTTACTCTCAAAATGACTAGCCTCCTATGTCCATATCAAAGGGCAAGGTCCCTATTTCCCAACTCAAACCTAGACAAACTCCAGGAAGATATTTTAGAGCCCATGTAATTAGTCAAAGAGAAAAAGGATGGATAGGCTTCCTTAGATACCTATACAGTATGAACAGTTTAGTATGTTTTCCTTCTGCCTACACCTTTGTTATCCTATTTTATAAAAACAGAGGAAATATACTAGACCCTGCTAATTATAGATCTGTCAGTTTGCTTAGCTCAATCAGCAAATTATAAGCTAAATATCCCCACATAAAACTGCTGGACTGGGTTAAAACTGAAATTCTTTCTGAGGACAAGGCATGGATCACAGGGGATTGATCAACTCTTGAGAGGCTCTTGTCTTCTCTTTCCCTATTTAACTGACAAATACCTTTCTTAGCCCAAAGCTTCTCTTTTTAAGCCCTGTGAATTTCAATTTAATTCCAAGGGAAGAGGCTGTGGGAAATCTAAGGAAATCCTGAACAGGATCATTCTCATTAGCCAGATAAGTCTCTCCATCTTAACACCACTTTGGACATCAGATAGTTCCCCCCACCCCCCGGGGACATTTCTCTGGAGTGATCATTACTCAGTGAAGGGTGAAGCAGCGGTGCCTTCTAGCTCTATTATTTTTTATGTGTAATATTAACTCAATCCAGGCTCTGTGTCTACTCATCACTCCTCTGTATTACAGGAAGTCCTCAACTTATGATCATTTGTTTAATGACCCTTCAAAGTTACAACAGCACTGAAAATACTGATTTATAATTGGTCTATACTGTACCAGCATATGTGTTCCAGTAGGGATGCTCAGTAGAGTACATGTGCATGATATGCTCCTTCAGTGGTCCCTTAACAGGTAGTCCTGGATTACTTTCATTCTACCCCAAAGAAATTCCTTGGCAGACAGTGTGACTTCTGTTTGCTTACTACTCTCGTCTGACTATTGTTTGGATATATCCTCCTGGGTTGCCCAGACTTGTGTCTCCCTGTACCAGCTGTCTCTCCTTGCAACTGTAGAATGTATTAACTTCCTTTCCTTTTAGCTTCATGTATTTGTGTGTATATGTCTGTGTGTACTGAGTAATGGTGATCTCAGGAATAATAATCAGAAAGAAATTCCCAATAGTTGGGTCTGTTTAGTGGTGAAACAAGTGATTAGGAAACTTTTAGTCGCTGTATTTAAGCAAAGCCATCTGTTGTGGAGAGTTTCAACTGAATTTCTGTATTGAGAGGAAAGTTCAAATTGATATCTTGATCAGCCTTTTGGTGATGTGATATTGTATTTAATGATCCATGGAGGATTGATTTAACATTATGTGTGAACCAGATCAAAATGACTTGCTTAGTAAATGATTTTTTTTAAAAAAATTGCTTTACTATTATGTGACTGTAAATTATCTGAAGTTATTATTTTTCCCTCTAACATGCATAATTTATATCTTTGTGTTATATTTCATTTGTAGTATTAATGCTCACTTTCAAAATTTGTCAGAACTGATTCCTATTTGCTCAGTGTCCTCAGCAGTTTTCACGATTTATATAATTTGGCATCATATCAACAGACTTGGTGGGACTCAATGGCTTAATGTCACTGGAGATGGTCTCTGATCCAGTGGTTCGAGTCTTAGCACTGTGTGGCAAGGTGAGCTCCTGTCACTTGTCTCAGCTTCTATCCACCTAACAGTTCAAAAATATGTTGTATGCAAGTAGACAAACAGGCACCACTTCAGTAGGGAGATGAATTAGTGCTCCATGCAGGCAGGCAGAATCCTGCTGGCTTTGAACCTTCCAGTTATGGCATCAATTTATGAAGTGGTTCTGGGGAAGGGAGGGGGTTCTTGGATAACACTGAAGGAAGAGCTGCTCACCTTTCTGATGCAAAACCAACTTGCCCTCCTGTGGGAAGCACGCAAGTGCATCCTATAACAGAGCTGGTAAACTGGCAGCCAAACTGCTACTCTACATTAGCATTGTCGTGTACTACTAATCTTCTCATTGTTCCTATCACCCTTCTTCTCCTACTTGTGACAGTATGACTGTAACTTTGTTGTTTGTATCCTTACAATTTATATTGACTGTTCCCTAATGTGATTTGTTTGCTTATTTGTACCCTTTGATTATCATTAAGTGTTGTACCTTATGATTCTTGATGAATGTATCTTTTCTTTTTATGTGCACTGAGAGTATATGCACCAACACAAATTCCTTGTGTGTCTAATCATACTTGGCCAATAAAAAAATTCATTCATTCATTCATTCATGTAACAATTCCATACAACAACAACAGCAACAACAATAGTAATAGTAGTAATAGTAACATTTGGCCATCTTACTGCTGGTTACATTTGGTTCATTTCTGGACATCTTATAAAGCAGAGGTGTCAAACTGGATTTCTTGGAGGGCCAGGTCAGCATTGTAGTTGTCTCCACGGGGCTGGCTGAGGTGGGGAAAGAGATGGGATGGCTGGCCTCCTGCAGCACCCTGCCATCCAAAACAGGGCATGGCGGGGGGGGGGGGGGACGGACCTGCACTCCATTTTCACTAGCATTGTGGCCCGTGGGCCTTGAGTTTGACACTCCTGTTATAAACTATCCACCCAATATCAATCTTTTGAAATATCAATATTTACTGTTGTAAAATTTTTGTTTTCAAACTTAAAAGTAAAACACTAGTTATATGACAGTTACCATCTGTATTGTTAATAAAAGCCTTCTGTTTTTAAATTCTCCATTATATTTGTTACAGATCAGTCAAAATGCAAGAAGCCAAATGTTCAAAAAAAATTGTATTGTTTTAATTCAGAATGCTTTAATGCCAGCAAGGGATACATATGGAAACTTTCACCATGAAAATTATTTGACAGCACAGCTCCATAGAGTTGCCAGATGTGGGTTGCAGAAAAAAATCTGGACAAATAATAGAGGGCAACCAAAAGATACAGAAAATATTTTTTTGTGGACAACTTATGGGTTTTTATATTTTTGCCATATAAAATAGTGGCCATATAATTGCATGCAGAAGAGTATAGAGGTATTTAAAAAAGAGAGAATGACATCATAATTAACTGACTCATTTTATTTTCTGGGAAGGATAAAGATCAGAAAATAAAATTAATATTTAAGACTTTTTATCATGTCAAAATGTGCTCATAAATATAATGGACAAATTATTGTTAAACAGATGAAATAATTTTATAAATTATTTCTAGAATAACATGTAGTATGCCATAGGTTAATAGTAACATAGATTACAATTTGAAGGAGTTGGGATCATGAAGTGCCAAATTATTGAAAATAAATGTACAGTAAGTCAGGTAAAATAAAATTATAAAGAGTATATTTTTCCCTAGTGAATGTATTTGTTATTGAATCTCATTATTTGATTTGGATAGAGATCACAGGATACTTTGAGAATGCCAATTTTATAATACATGTGTTATTTGAATCATGGTATAAATATTTGGAAAAACTGGCATGAAGTGTATTTACCAGTGGTGGAAGTTTAAATGAATTATTTAATCAAGGGAGATGCAGTTTTATTCTGTGATGAATAGGTACATATCCAAAAATGCAATCCTAATATAATATATTTAACAGTTTGGAAAACTAGCAACAAGAAAGATAAAAGACTTTATCTAAAATATACAATATTGCCTTATTTTTATTATGGATCAGTTCCAGCATGTATAATGGAAAAAAAAATAGTCTGAAGAAAAATCTGATGCAGTCTGCATGTTTTTAAAAATACATTGAAAGGTAACTGGAAACGATTATCCAAGTGTCACTGAAAATGCAAAAGAATTTATCAACATGAAATTAAAGGTTCACAGAAGATTTTTTAAAAATAGAGAAATATATCTCTTGTGTGAGGAAGGCAGCCGAAAGAAATAGTTCAAAGAGCTTATTTTACTGGTACGTTTCCATATAAGTATCTTCATTTTCCATATTCATTGATCTGCATTGGGAAAAAAGTTTCAGATGTCACTTTCTATTATTAATGTTTCTGACTTTTCCTGTAGAGTTTCTGTACGTTTCTTTTCCCCCCAAACCCAAATCCATTAAATCAAAATAGCTGCAAAACACCAGCCCTGCTTGTTAGGTGCTTTTCCTCAAATCAAATAAAATGGTCAGTACATTTATACGATCTAAGACTATATGCCTTCTTGTCTAAGGCATGATTAATATTTGCAAAACAATGGAAAGTACTGTATCACATACAATAAGGACAGAGAAGGAATATTGTATATTTCAGTTACGTCAGTTAAACATACAGTATATGTTAGGAAACCAGTTGTGTTATAACTCATGACTCATTTTACTTGGGCAGGTCCCTATGATATGAAGTTTATTGATTATCTGAAGATTGAGAAATGTAGGAGATAAAACTTGTGGTTTTTCCTTCAAAATGCACAGGCATTGTTATTTGATCAGTTAATTCTATTCCACTGTAGTTTCATATTCCGTTTAAGTTTTGATTTTTTAAGTGTATGATACCAGTGTCCAGCTGTATGAATAACCTCTAGTTGAAAGAGCATATTGTCAGATATGGTAAAATGAATAAAAAGTGAAAGTGAACTTTTAGAATATTATACAACATTGGTCTGCTTAGAAGAACTGAAAGTTAACATGAGTATCAATGAGACATTAATATTTCCTTCCTTGGAATGGAGGGGTGTGATTCTTTTTTAAACGTTATTTTTGGAGTGGAAAGCAATATTGGCAACGGTGCTGCAGTTTTTACTGAAACTGTTCATTTGACATAGGATTTAAAAGAGGAGGGAAAGTGCAGAAGGATCTTTAAGTTTTAAAAAAGTGGGTTTTAGTCTAACATTAGGAAATCCCTACTATTAAGGGAGATGGTGATAACTGTCTCTTCTCCAGATGTGTTCAGGTGGAGGCCAGAAAATCATTTGTTAATTTCAGTTCCTGTAGGGAGCAGGGAATTGGACTCAGCAGCTATATAATATTTCAGTTATATGATTGTACAATTCTATTAAATATTTTATTAATTTTACTTCGTCAAAATATAATAGATATTTTTTTCTCAATGTCTTCGGTCATAATCATGGTTTTTACCGTAAAAATATAAAGATTGCCCAATTTTTAGAAGATGATGGAAGCATGTGATTTCATAGAACAGATACCAGATGTTACTGACGGCTCTTACAATTAGATGATCTCAAGGGGATTTCTTGGTTTCCCTCATCTGCCACTGCAAACATTCTCAGTCATGGAGGAGAATATTCCTGAGCTTTTTAGGAATGTCTTCAAGCACTCCACAAATAGATAATATGATTGCAGAATGCCAAAGTTCTACACATCCTCATAGATTTGTTTCATGATCACCATGGGTAATGCTTAATGCAGAGGACAGCTGTTGTCTTCCTCAAAGCAATAACAATGGAAAAGATCATGAAAGATGATCTTGAAAGATCATAAAAGATCATGAAAGCTTTTGCAGGAACGGAATCTTCTAGGAAAAACAACTTCAGTTTCATAAAATAACGGAAACAATATTTTGTGAATAAATCTTAAATTTCACTAAAGAAAGTACAACTTAATCCTACCTTTACTTTTCTTTTACTGAGAAAAAGAATTCACGAAGAGAGGGAAGTTGAAGGAGAAATGCAATCATATCCTATATTTAATACTGTTATTTAACTGTAATTTACATGGAAATTATACATTTTGAAATACTGAAATGATCAAATATATATTTGACTAGTTTTAGCTAGTTGTAAGAACATCAGCTAAAATGTAGATTTGTGAAAAGGAAGTGCAATTCTCTTGTCTCAAGGAAGCTGTTCTATTGGACTGTAACAATCATTAATTGCTTGAAACCCTAAAAAGCCAAGCCAGCCTTCTGAACCATTTTTCTCAGCCACTTCGAAAGCCATTAGCAAAGTATCCCTCAATTAGTAGGCTGGGATAAATTCTGAAATGGCTCTTTCACTGCTTTATAGAACCATCTTAAGACAACCCCGCTGGCTGCCTCCCCACCCCGATTGGGTTCTTATATTTAGACTGAAATTAGCACCTCCCTTTGCCAGAGGTGCCCAATTGTCTGCCCATATACCTGTGCCTGCCATGCTGTGTATAAAATTAATCAGGGCCACTTCCTGGGTGGCTACAGAATGATGAAGACTCATGAGTTCATTCTGTAAATTAAGTTTTTCTTTTCTCCCATAAAGGGACACCGCTGCTTCCCCATATGGCTTTGGCAAAGCCATCCCTTGCTTTTTCCTCTAAATTAAATTTCCCTAATTAAATTTGTGTCCATTTTATCAGCTGCTGCTTTGCAGTATTTTGTGAAGCCCCTGAGGGGCCCAAAGTACGCTTGGTCAGTGTAAAGAACTGCTTCTCCCCCTCCCCCTCTCATTTGTCATTGTGACAACACACAGCCACAAGGAAGCGAGGAAAAGGCGGGTGGCAAATACCGCCCCTTGCAAAACATCTACATCTCCAGGCATCCTAGTGACTGACCTCGCTAGAAAGCCAAGTCTGTGCTGAGCCAACCTGCTGAAAGGATGCCATCTCTTTCTGTGTAAAAGTCCCCTGAGTCCCAAGAAGCAGGAAAGAGGGAAGCTACAGATACTGTCAGGTTACCCAACAGGACGCCAGATTCCACCTGCTGGGGGATTAACAGTGCTAGGCTGGGGCTCAGGGGATGATGCAATCTTTCTGGTCAGTAGGCTGAGGGGAAGCCATGGGAAGGATAGGCTTGCCTGCATCTGGTAGCAGAGCGTGATGCATGGCTCCTCAAAGGATTTACAACTGCGACATCTTCAGCTCCTTGCTGACTGACACCCGTGCCTTGGAGTCTCCAGCTGCCTGAGCAGCTTCTCTGAATGGCATCGCAGCAGGTGTTACTCCACTACAGGGAAATGCAAGCATTTTTATAAGCTCACTGTTATGTTGGAAGCTGGTGGTTAATAGAGGCACATTGAAGTGCCTCCCAAATATTCATTCCATGCTAGTGTGATACCACTGAGGTTAAATGAAAAGAAATTGCAAGCAAATTAATAATAATAATAATAATAATAATAATAATAATAATAATAATAATAATAATAATAATAATAATGTCGCTTTGTTAGCTTCTCTACTAGATCTGATGCCACAGAGCTATCTAGATTTAAATGTATAACATGCTCTTTTACTCTGGTATGCAGAATAGAAAAAATGCAGTGCAGGAAACAAAAAAGAACTATGTTATCTTAAGAAAAACATACAACAACAATAATAAATACCACTAATAATAAATAGCAGTAACATCAATCAATTCAATTTAGAATTAAAATAAGCCCAGTTGAAATACAGTACTAAAACCTGAGAATCTTCCATTTCTGAAAGGGGAGAGGCCAGAAGAAAATTTGACCAATGAAAAAGTATTCTAGAACTGCAACATTAAATATCTAAAAAGGAAGATCCTATCTCTCATGTCCTCTGCCCCCTTTCTCTTTTTGGCTGATTAAAAAAAATGGTTTCTTCTGCTGCTTTGAGGGAGAACTATAGCTGTCATCGTTCAAATGCGCCAGTCAATCTACTCTGAAATGTCCCCTTCTTACTGATTTCAGCAAAAAGTATGTATGTTCTTGCATAAGGAGAAGAATTAAACATGAAAAATGAGGATAATGTTGCAAGAGCAGAAAAGCTGTTGTCTCATAACTTGCATGTAAACCTCAGCTGACCTCTCAGATCGAAAATAAAACAGTGACGGGACTTTTGCAATGAAAACTTTGCAAAAAGCAAGACACAGAATGGGTGCTATTTAAAACACTGCACAAGAATGCTGAACTTATATTTTTCAAATTATAATATCCAGGACTTGGGTTAGTAAGAGACAAACCAAACATATTAGAATGTGCAGAAGTCAGGAACTCCTGCATTGTACAATATTAGGTTCCTGTCAGTGTTGATGTGAACAAGATAGGACCTGAGCTGCCATCTATCTTCTTTCCTAGCTGGAGAATGGCATGGAGAGGGGAAGGGGAGAAACATTTAGAAAAAAATTTTCCACTGGTAATAAGAATGGCTTTATCAAGGGCATCCTCTCCAGCAGCACCTGTTTGCTAGGCCCATTCTATAAACACAGAAGGTATAAGAAGTAATGCCTATTGCAATCTTTTCCTCCAGACCTTGAGATGGGAAGAAATTATATTAATGGGAGAAGCTGTCCTTGCAGTGTTCTTCTTGCTGTGCTTCTGGAACAAGGTCTGCAGAAATAGTGTCCTTGCACAAGGGCAGCAGCTCAGGAGGCTGCAGATGAAACTGCTGTGTCTCTTGTTTTCTGTATGCAGGTCTTTTAGTTCTGACTAAATGGGTCCAAAATCCAGAACTTGCTTAGATTGTCTGGGTCACAGGCACGGGTGGGATTCAGTCGATGCAGACCGGTTCATGTGAACCAGTAGTTCTAGCAATCAGTTGGCCCTGCCCCTCCACTAGTCTGTCCTATATTTCCTTTGTTTGAAGCCCAGCTGATAGGTGTGGCAGAGTGGATTGCCGTGCCTCAGCTGTTTTACTCACTGGGGCTGCAGTAAAAGGTAAGTTTTTGAGCTGTTTTCAAACGCAGCGTTTGCTCGTGCACTGTGCACATTAGGTGCACTCACCGAACCAGTTGTTACACTGGTTGTATCCCACCACTGGTCACAGGAATCTTGAGGGCAGATGGATGAGTGTTGGGGAAAGGAACAGCCTTGAGAAGCTACTTCTAGCCAAGGAGGAAAAAGATCTTCCTAAGATGTTGCTTTGTCTTTCCCTGACCACCTTTGGCCACTACTTCACAACTCGAAGTTGTGAATGAAGTCCATTGATGGCAAGAAATGAAAAAAATAAGCAGCTGTTTATGGGTAATAGGAAATACGGAAATTGACCAGTGTATTTGGCAGCAAGACATTGGAAACTATCTGTGGTTCTTGGCAGCGAGACAGAGGCAGGCAGAAGAATGAGCCAGGGAAAGCAAGTAAAGTTCAAGATTGGGTATTTCCAAGGACACCCAGATTACACATGGAGGAAGGACAATGACTATACCAGGTGTGTTAAAGTTCCCACTGATGGAGCTATAGGAATGTCAGCTTCCTGAGGTTTTTAAGCCACAAACAGTAAGATAACATTTAGGAGTGGGTCAGGCAGATACCTCCCTGATTCACTGGGGTATAAGATAGATATTAAAAAGGGAGATAAAAGCAATTACAAACTAATATAAAATAAGAATAATAGAAAAAAGAAATCAGAAAACAGCTAAAATTGAAAAAAGGAGAGAAAAAGGAAAAATAGAAAAGAAACAAAAAAGTTATAAAGAAGTGATTTTCCAGAATTGAAATAAGAATTTAAGATGAACTAGAAAAGAGGTGAAAGACCTCATACCTGAGGTATAAAAATGAACTAAAAGTAC
>BLBF01000005.1:45310073-45382877 GCA_015471245.1 Laticauda colubrina | reverse complement strand
TAGGGTACTTAGTATGCTACACGAAGGTCACCCGGGGATTGTAAAAATGAAAAGCCTTGCTAGAAGTTATGTCTGGTGGCCGGGTATTGATAGGGACATAGAATACTGGGTAACCTCGTGTAACAAATGTCAAACAATTAGACCATCCCCACCCAAAGCACCCATTAGAGATTGGGAAATTCCACGGGGCCCCTGGTCACGAATCCACATCGATTTCGCTGGTCCAACTAAAGGACATACCTTTCTGATTGTTGTGGACGCCTATTCTAACTGGTTAGAAGTAAAAATTATGCCATCAACAACAACTGAATTAGTAATAAAACAACTGGACAGCCTTTTTGCCACCCATGGCATTCCGGACGTCCTCGTGTCCGATAATGGACCACAACTGACCAGCCTACACTTTGAACAATACTTAGCCTCCCTAGGTATTAGACATGCCCTAACCGCGCCGGCCCATCCGGCTGCAAACGGTAGGGCAGAGAGAATGGTCCGATTTACAAAGGAAGGGTTAGAAAAAAAATGGACACTGGAGATGTACAGCATAAAATTAACCGATTGCTCACACTCCAGCACATAACACCCAGTACCACAACCAACAAGTCCCCAGCAGAGCTACTCATGGGGAGAAAACTAAGGTCACATCTTGATAGACTGCACCCAGAATTCACGCCAGAAACCCCCCCCGACTCCTCTACATGGTTTAGAAAATTTGGAATTGGCGATTTAGTCTACGCCAAAAACTTCACTGGGAACCCAGCATGGCTACCAGGACAAATTACCCAAATAACAGGCCCCAAATCCTACCGGTTAACAGTAGATGATGGCAGGGAATGGAAGCGGCACATAGACCAGCTTCGATCCCGAAATATAGAAAGAACCACAGACATACAACCATTCATCGAAAAAACCGACAAATTGCCAACTAAGGTGGGGGGGGAATCGCAAGAATTAAATAAAGAACTGTTAAAAAACAAAACCAATGAAACACATGAACAAAAAGAGCAAATAAAAGACTCACTGTTTGGAGAGACTTGCGTGAAGAGCCCATCAGAAGGGGCCAGCCAGGCCAGCTCGACCTGCCCGGAGGAAACGGGAGGGAGCAGCAAAACCGCCAGCCTAAGAGACTCAGGCGGCGGCAAAATGGCTGACTCACCCTTCCAGATGGTTCCAGGGAGAAGAACGGACAACACAGCAGCCCCATCCGAACCGGTCGAAGTCTTCACTAAGAATGAACCGCGCAAGTCAAGTCGAGTCCAGAAAAGCCCCACCTACCTGCGAGACTACGTCACCACGTAGGACTGAACTAAGAGGGGAGGGGTGTTCTATATGTAAATTGGGTGATTCCAAATCTGCAAACCTGATTGGTCAAATAAACTAAGCATTGGATTGGTTCACTAAGGAACCAATCCAAAGAACTGCTGAAAGGCGGCAAATTTAAGCAACTGCCATTGGCTACAAGCAGGCAAGCCAGCCTATATAAAAGGCTGGCCTTGGCTTCAGCCAAGTGTTCCTATTTACTGACTAATTAAAGAATAAAGTATTTGTTGTTGGAACCCGGTCTACCTCGTGTCTTTTCCGAACAAAACAGTTGTCAACCTGTGGTCTATGGACCCCTGGAGGTTTGCTACGTCATCACAGGGGGTCCATGAACGCTTGAAGAAATGTTATGATTTAAATTTTGAATTAAGTCTTGAGTCCGTGATCGTAAGTCAAGGACTACCTGTACTTTACTGCTAGAGGACTGAGGACTGCTACTTATAGCTTAGTGTGCAAAATACCCTCTCATCTCTGAAGTAGTAAAAAGCAATGCTCATGATCCATGTTTTGAGAGGGCAAAATTAAGCAAAAGATACTCTTTTTATCATTGCCCTGCAAATTGGTTAATGGACCCTTTTCCATTAAGCCTCCTTCTACAAGACTTACTAACTCACTGGGGCCATACTGATGCTTTTGCTATTCATTGCTAATTCTTGGCCTCTCCAGCTCATTTAGAACCTGCTGTTAATAACAAAGGCTTTGCCAATGCAGCATCCTCCAAAAGAAAACCGAAGCTTCTCTAAATACATCTGCAGAGGTCAAGGGCATCTTTTCCTCCACCTGTGCAGCAGTCTCCTCAGTAGTTGTTGCCCAGCAACTCCTCCCAATGTACCAGCAATATATGGCTCTGAGCTCCAGATTCTGCCTTACTTAAAGCAGGTGCATTGTGTTCTCTTGGTTTGCCCCCAGGAAATTATCAAAGGTTGCTGGGGTCAGGTTTCTTTTATTTGTGTGTTTTGGGGGGCATCACGACTGCTGGATTCAACCTGGGGTTAAGTTGCACAAGGAGTTTGGTTGCAAATCAATGCTGTTCCATTAAAGGAGATTTAGCCAGCAGCCGACCTTCAGCATCTCTGCAGATAGTAGTTCACCTGCTATAGTTCTTTGTGGCAAACTGCTATTAAAAGCACACAAGCGGAGCTGAAATAAAACAATGGAGCTATATTTGCATATTTTTTTTGTGGGGAGGGTTTGTCTTCAAATCAAAGATTTGTGGTGACTGCCTGGATTAGTTTTCTTGGCAAGAATTCAGAAATGGTTTGCCATTGTCAGCTTCCTAGGGCTAGGAAAGAATGGCTGATCCAAAGTCACCCAGCTGGCTTTGTGTCTAAAATGGGACAAGAACTCACTTTCCTGGTTTCTAGCTTAATGCTTTAGCGGAACTTTCTCTTTGATATTTGCAGAATATTCTCAACAATTAATTAGCCAACACAGCTGTTGTGTTTGGTTTATGGTTGAGTGTGCAACTCCAGAAAACTGGATTTATTGAATTGAATTAACCACAGGAAAGTCTATTATAACCAGAGCAATTATAACCAGAGTCAATCCACATCCATGAAATGAGAGGTTTGAGATCAGTAAATGCTGTTCCAAAAGCTTTGTGAAATTGAAATTTTCCAGAGAACCTTTGGGGAATAAACTCCTTAGATGTCTTAGATTTTGGAACCATTTGGCATTATTTTTTAGCATTATGTTTTAACCTCATATTCTTGGGATGTTTTACTAGATTTTAGTATACAATAAGCCACTATGAGATGTCAAAATTTGTTTCATAAACAATGACGCTTGATATAAGAGGCACTGGAAATTCTGCCTATATAATCCAGGGAGAACACCTTTTAAAAGTAGACTGATATTCCTAGATTGCTCACAGAGAAATGGATAAAAAATGAGTACCCAGAATTCATACCTATTCTTAGGAAATGGTCTAATATGAGATTATCAGTCTATCCCATATGGCATTGCCCATGACAGCAGCTTCCCATTGTTTCAGACATAATTTGTTCACATTCTTATCTGAAGATGCTCACAACTGAACCTGGATGGATCTGAACATGCTCACAACTGAACTAGGATTTTGCTGCTGAATTACAGCAAATTCTAATGCTTCACTTTTTCCCTATTCCTCTTTTCCTTTTCTGTTTCCCTATTTCTTCTTCCTTCCAAGAGCTAGTAGAAAACATTTTGTTGATATTACCAGTTCAGAGAAACTAAAACAGGAGTTTTAAGTGAAGATAATATTTGTTGAAATGTTGAAATGAGGGATCCTTTTATTTATTTTATTTATTTATTTGATTTGTCAATTGCTTACAAGATAATACAACATAGTTATGAATACATGGGTACATATAAGAAAAAATAAAAGAAACAATAGGACAGGGATGGTAGGCATGTTGGTGTGCTTATGCATACCCGCTACAGACCCCTTAGGAAAGGGGTGAGGTCAATAGTAGACAGTCTAAGGTTTTTGGGGTTTGGGGGAAAAAATACAGTCAGGTAGAGTATTCCAGACATTGACCACTCTGTTGCTGAAGTTGTATTTCCTGCAATCAAGTTTGGTGCAGTTTACCTTGAGTTTGGTGCTCCCTGAGTTGGTTGTTTTCTTGCAGACATTACACAAACTAGGTAAAATCATAAATGCCTAGTAAGGAGGGGTAAGGACCCCACTCCTTGCTAGCACTGACAATATTATCTAGTTTGGGTAAGGATATGATTGCAAGAAAACAACTAAACTCAGAGAGCACAAAAAACTCCTGCACAGGAGTTTTCCTCTGTATATCTTGTACTCTTAGTTATATCAAGCTTGATGTAACTTTTCAGCTTTAAATCTCATGATCGATTTATTAATTTACTGTAGATTGTCTAAAGAAACTTAATTTAACTATATTATAAATTCATACATTAATCACATGTGTTTTTTTTTCTTCAGTCCTGACACAGCTTCCAGAAATTAAATTGCAATAAGGTATGACTCAGTAGCATTTCTGTGCAAGCAGAATTGCCAAAAATTCTTTCTTGCTGTTCCTGCTTTTCCATTTTTTTCTCTTACATGATTACTTTTCTTTTTTTCTAGACTATAGACAAAATGTCATATTCGACCCAAATGGAAAATCTTGCCTGGTAGACTTCATGGTTTCATGAAAAAAGATGACTAAGAAAAAGCAAACAAACACTACAGTGACAAAATAAACAGTAATAATTAAGACCAGAGTCTACCATGTGGGGAAAATGTGCCTTATATCTCTTCTTAAAAGTTACCAGAAATGTTCAAGTTTAATCATCATTTCATAGCTACGTGATACATAGGTGCATGGAACAAAGAATACAATGTGCAAGTTAAATGATGTCATTTACATGGATTAAATGCCTATGGTGATTCTCAGTCATCCAGGTCATGATTGTCCTAAAGGTGCTTTTTTAAGACTTTCTGGTTTTTCTTTGAAAATGCTTCAGCTGAAGAAGCTTCTTGGATGAGAAGCAAAACTTCTTCAAAGAAAAACCAGAAAGTCCAGTTGCCTCTTGAAAAAGCATCTTTGGGACTTACATGGATAAAGCTCTGAGACACGTGGATCCATAGAACAATTAAACAATAAAAGCCAGCATGTTCAGTAGGACCTGCCTTCCTGAGCCGCAGAGGAGCCTTAGGGGAGCAAAAGCACCTCCCCCCAGAGGCTCTTTTGAGGCTAGGAAGCTCTCAAAACAGAGCTTGGAGGGGTGCTGTATTCCCCTCCCATTCTCTGTTCTTTTTCTTCCTGAGAGGATCCTTAGGAGAGCAAAAACGCCCCCCAGAGGCTTCTCTGAGGCTAAGAAGCTCCCAAAAATGGGTGGGGGCTGCAAAAACAAGCCACACCCACCCAGTCGCATGACCATGCCCACCAAACCACGCCCACAGAACCGGTAGTAAAAGTTTTTGAATCCCACCACTGCCAAAAGCATTACTTTGATAAATTCCAAAGTAAGAATATAAAGGTTCAGCTGATATGAGAGAACCTATGACATAAGTGTAAGTCCTTGACTTACAATGGTTCATTTAGTGGCTGTTCAAAGTTACAACAGCAAAGTTACAACAGAAAAAAAAATGACTTACAACTATTTTTCACGCTTATGATCGTTGCAACAACCTGTGGTCATGTGATTTACATTCAGATGTTTAACAACTAGTTCACTTTCATGACGGTTACAACATCCCGTGAGCATCTTTTGCGACATTCTGATGAGCAAAGTCTATGGGGAAGCCAGATTCACTTAAAAAACGTGTTACTAATTTAACAACTACCGTGATTCACTTAAGAAACATGGCAAGAAAGCTCACCTAACAAATTTCTTAAGGCCCTGTCACACTGCCCAACGGATGCAAAACGGACACAACGGACGAGCAAAATGTTCCATCCGTTGTTATCCGCTCTCAAAAGGGGCAAAAATTTGCATAACTGGAGTGGATAACATGGACGGGGGGAGGACGCAGGGCGGATGGAAAGCGGATGCGGAATGGAAGCCCAGCGGATGGAAGCGGATGGGAGTGGATGGCTTCCGGGGGGCCGCAGCAAAACGGATGCAGAACGGATACAGCGGATGCAGAACGGATGCACAGGGGATGAAGCGGATGCAGAGCGGATGCACAGCGGAAGCCTAGCGGATGCCGAGCGTTAATTGCGCATGCGGGGAGGATGCATTGCATCAGCCCCGTGTATATACCGGAAGCAGCTCAGAAGCAGGTCGCCATTCAGAGGAAAGACCTTCTTCCAGACACATCGACTGCCTTGCCTGTCCTGCTTGCATGTCTGCCTGCAAGCCTTGCTGCCAGCCTTGCTGTCAGCCTCCCTGCCAGCCTTGCTGTCTGCCTGCCTGCCAGCCTTGCTGCCAGCCTTGCTGTCTGTCTGCCTGCCAGCCTTGCTGCCAGCCAGTCTGCCTGCCAGCCTTGCTGCCTGCATGCCTGCCAGCCTTCCTTCCAGCCTTGGTGCCTGCCTCCCAGCCAGCCTTCCTGCCAGCCTTGGTGCCAGCCTTCCTGCCAGCCTTGGTGCCTGCCTGCAAGCCTTGGTGCCTGCCTGCCTGCCAGCCTTCCTGCCAGCCTTGGTTCATGCCAGCCTCCCTGCCAGCCAGCAACCCCACAACCATGCTGAAGCACAGCAAGCCTCAGCCATCTGCTGCCAGCCCTTGCAAGAGGGACGGGGCTACCATCCCGCCTCCTCACTCTGGTTCTGCTGGGGCTTCTGCAGCACGGGCTCGCTCTTCTGGGGCTGGGGCTTCTGCTGCTTCTGCTTTTGGAGGAGCTGACGACAAGCACTCCAGCACCAGCCACCTCCACAGCACCTGGACCCTTTACCCCTGAGACTGAGCGACCAAGAGGAGTGCCAGAGACTCATTTTTGTTTTATAGCTTGTTGTTAATAAAGTCTATTTTTGATTCATACACTTGCTTCGTTTCTTTTTTTTAATAAAGTCTTGGTGGAAACTTTTAGAAATGTTTAAGCCTTTGCATGCTTGTGGGATGGGTTAAGATAGCAGTGGGTTGGGCAGGGATAACTGTAGGATGGGTAATAGCTGTGAGATAGATAAACCTCCAGTGCAAGCATGGTGGGACTGTATGGTCCACCCTCCCAGGTGCCATTCCTATGGCCCTTTATTATCAATAATAATGTAATAATCATCCATACATGTCAACACAAACACAACTCTTTATTAAATGCCCTGATCATTGTAGGGCCACTCAACATACATGGCCCAATCTCATCATTGTGATGAGACAGGCTGAAGGAAGCATCCATTAATCATCTATCATCCTGTCTTGCCACTCCACTGCTCCAGCTGGGGAGTTGCACCAGTGTTTGAGGAGGTTGCGCTGCTTCTTCCCTTCATGTGAGGTTCTGTTGGGGCCTTGCACATCCTCAGTGTCTATCAGGTTTCACCCTTGCCTCCATTCCCCAGGCTCCATGTCCCCATTGCCTTGTTGGAGGTTCACGAGCCTGTTCTGCAAAACTGGGTAGAGGGTGCGCATGAGATTGTGCAGGATGCAGCAAGCTTCCACAATCCTCCTCACGGTCTCTGGGCGATGCTGCATGGTGGTGAGAAGTACCTGGAACCTGTTGGCCAGGATGCCAAAGGCGTTCTCCACCACCCGCCTTGCCCTAGACAGCCTGTAGTTGAAGATCCTCTCTTCACGGGTGAGGAGTCTGGAAGTGTAGGGCTTCATGAGGTAGGTTCTGAGGGAGAAGGCGTCATCCCCCACGATGAAGTAGGGCACATCTTGTGTGTCCTTGGGCAGGGGTCCTGGATCTGGGAAGCCCACGATGAGGTTGCGTTCCAGCTCCTCCTTGAGGTGACTGGCGTTGTATACCTGGGCATCTGAAGATGAGCCGTTGCCTGAAGCATCAATGTACATGAACTTGTAGTCAGCATCGACCATGGCGAAGAGGATGATGCTGAAGAAGCCCTTGGAGTTGAAATAAGTGGACCCCGACTTGGCTGGAGCTTTGCAGGCCACGTGCTTGCCATCTATGGCTCCAACGGTGTGGGGGAAGTTCCACTTCTGATACCACTGCTCTGCAACTTTCTTCCAGCCTTCTTCAGTGGAGGGGTACTGGAGGAGCTCCTCCTTGTATTCTTCAATGATGGCCTGCACCACTTCTCTGACCACAATGCTGATGGTGTTGGGTGGCACCCTCCAGCTGTACTGCATGCTTCTGTAGGTGGTCCCTGAGGCCAGGTGGCGCAGAGTCAGTGCCACCTTGAACCCAGGGTCCAGGCTGGGCCAGAAGTTGGTGTTTGCCTTGGTCAACCTGGGTGTCAGCCGCTGCATAAGTTCGTCAAATATGGCTGGAGGCATCCTCACGAAGTTCTGGAATGCCCGAGTGTCTTCATTCCTGAGCTCCACCATCAGCTTGTTGTACAGTCCGTCCTCTGCTCTTCTGGAGAACCATCTTCGTACCCAGAGGCTTCTTGGCCGCCTCTTTTTCTTCCCGTAGTATAGTTCACAGATCCTGTAGATGGCTTCGCACTGTTGCAGAAGGATGGTGGCTGCCAAAAGGACTGTGTTACCATCCACTGTGGACATGACTGAATGCTGTGGAAGAGGAAGAGTCAGATGAAGGCTGCAGAGGTCTGCAGCAGGGCTGCTGGTCTGAAAGTGAGATCCAGATGTGTTGCTCCCCCTTTTTATAGGCAGTATAGGTGTCCCTTTGCATCCTCTAGGCATCCTCTTGGCATCCTCTAGACATCCTTAATATGCAAGATAGGTCCCCTCTGCGGACGTTTTTTCCATTTTACATGCTTTGTTTCCATGCTGCGTCCACTAGGCATCCGTTCTGCATCCGTTCTGCGTCCATTCCGCTTCCTCCCTGCCTCCGAGCAGATGCAAGTTGCGCGGATGCGCAGCGGATGCCTCGCGGATATAGCGGATGCGTAACGGATGCATAACGGATGTGTAGCGGATGCGTAGCGGATGCAGAATGGACGCATTGGATACATTTTCCACACAAAGGTTTTGAGCAGCCCAAAACTTTCTGAGCGGACGAAACGTCAATGAACGGATGCTGGACGGATAGAGAGGAAGCAAAACGGAGACAGTGAGTACATCGCGTTTTGCAACAGATGGCAAGCTTTTTTGTCCGTTTTACATCCTCTTTTCATCCATTGGTGCAGTGTGACAGGGGCTTTACTTTGCAACATATATTCTGGGCTCAATTGTAATCATAAGTCGAGGACTACCTATTTTGTCTTTTTTCTAAGGAACCCCAGCTTTATTTGCAAAGTCATTTTTTAATTCCTGTCTTCCTTAGTTGGCTCTAAACTAATTAGGCAACAATCTTGTTTTTTCCCCCCATGGACTGTAAAGCTGATGACACCATTCTAAATTTCTGTTTGATGTGAGCGCTTTCTTACATAGTTTAGCCAAACTCAGATGAGTTTTTCACAGGTCAATGCTAATGGTGCTCTTCAAACATATCTAAGTCCCATAGCAAAAAATCCCAGCAACAGAAAAGTCATCTGCATGTATGTTTAGAATAGATCCAGATCGCTGTCTTCCATAAGAGACAACATTTCTAAAATCCAGTATGGGAGTAGGGGATGGGTTTGTTGTTATTGTTATTTTATCCAGATCTTGCCATATAGTGAAATAACATGATGGGGTCAACCCCGATTTCTGATTGGACACTGTAGGAATTGATTTGGGATTCTGTGACTTCTCTGCACTATTTTTATTCATCTCAAAATCAGACCTTGAAAATTTGTAGGGGTGAAGACAGGCTCCAGGGCAAAGCACCTTAAAAGAATAGTGAAAAACAGCCATTTTGGAGAGCAGCTTTATGGTGTCTCCTCCCCTTCTCTGAATTGTGTGAAGTTTATCTCTTCCACCAAAGATGATGTATAGTTTAAACTGAAGGCAGTGTAAGAAAGCTTCTCTCCAAGGAACAGAAGCAAAGCTCAACCACATTTAGAGGACGTAAAGCAATGCTTGCTCCTGTTGACAGATCTGTTTTAAGTTGGGGCTCACGTTCTTGGAACCCTCAGGTTTGTTTTAGTTTGGCTCATTAATCTTTCTGAAGCTTTGCTTGCCTCAGATAATGCAAGGATTAACTGGACCACAAAACAAACAGAAGCCCAGATTATCACCTTTTCCCTGGCATCAGTAAAATTCAGCAGAAGATTAATAAAAGGGATACTAAATCTTATTCTCTTTGCCTGACTGCTTTATTGCTAACATTCTCACAGGATTTTATTGTGAAGAATATTGATCAGACAATCACAAAGTACTCAGAAATGAGCACAAATCATTTGAGCAGCCTGTTATCTCGTGTGTGTGTGTATGTGTGTGTGTGTGTGTGTGTGTGTTATATGAATAAATAAACATAATGAAAAAAGCCAAAAGCATTGACAATTTGTTTTCTCAGAAACTCCAATAAGATTCTGGCTACAGGTTTTTCAGAACATGAATAATAGTACCAAGGTCCACCAGAGATAAATATGTAATAATTGTTTGCACGGTTGTAAAAACCAAGTTTGATATCTGAAATTTCACAGAAGGAACAAGTATGTAGATGAAACAGATTATTTACTACAGCATTCCCTGTTCTTCTGTGAGTTGCTAACATCATTGCTAACATGATAGTGATGAAGTATACATCGCAGCCCTTGACAGAGATTTGCATGAGAAAAGGACAGACTGTTGCCTCCCTCCCTAAAGCTTTCAGTCTAAATTTAGATCATGTGAGAAGGAATGGAAGAATTTGGACTGGTTCTTCTTTGCAGCCTAGGAGAGACTTTTATTATAGCAGCAGGTTGGGAAATGTGGTAGATGGTGACCACTATCAACAGCAAATGGGCAACCATTTGATTGATCAGAGTCTGTTCTTATCATTTTTATAGAACTGTGGACTGCAAAGAAATGGGCAGTTATGCAAAATAGGATCCGTATATCTTGCATATGTACGAGGGCAGATTTTTATGTATTTTCCCCTAGGTCAGGGTTGTCAAACTCAAGGCCTGTGGGCTGGATCCAGCCCGCAATGTGGTTGGATCTGGCCCACAGAGCTGTCCTGGAAAATGTAAGCTTAAGCCCAGTCTACCCAATGTGAAGAGGAAACATCAGGCCAGCGTGGCTTTGGCCTGGTCCACCCATGTCACTTCAGCCTGGTTTACCTACGTTACTTTGGTCTGGCCTACCTTATGTGAATATCGGGCCACTAGTTTGGGAAGTAGCTTTATTCTGGCCACGCCCCCCCAGCTGGCCATGCCTACCCAGTCAGCCATGCCCACCCTGCCGGCCACACCTAGTGAGTGGCATCACGCTAGCCACGCCCACCCAGTCAGCCACACCGATCTGACCACCCAAGGTAACGCACGCTCGCAACCAGCGAACCAGTTGTTAACATGAATGCAGCCCTCCTCTGCTTTGGGAAGGACTTGATGGAGAAAAGTGTCAAATTTAGTCTCAATATTTAGTTGATTATGCAACCAATTACAATAATAATGTAGATCATATTCTCAGCTCATGCAAGAACAGTGCAGAAACTCATTATAAACAATGATGTAGTCACAAAAATTACTCACTGGAACACCTGGAAAAAATATCATGTGCCAGTAATGAAAAATTGGTGGGAACACAGAGTTGAAAAACTAGTAAAAATGGGGAAGTTAAAATATTTCTGGGATTTCTGAATATAAACTAAGTCTTGGTGCATAACACATCAGATTTAGCTGTGGTTAAAAGGAACTGTGGATAATTGATGTGGTGTTTACCCAGGTATAGTAGAATAGAAGACAAAGAACTGAAGAAGATCAAATGTATCAAGATCTGAAAAACAAAATAGAAAAATTATAGCATTAACTGACCTTGGTGGTCCCACACTGGATGCTTTACCAAAAAAGCCTTGAACAACACTTAGAAAATCTGCAGATTGACAAAATTTTCATCCGTCAATTTCAAAAGGTCACATTGCTTGGATCCACACATATACTATGTGGATCCTATACTATAATGACATCCTAGATACTTGAGAAGAACCTGGTTCATATGAAAGCCAACACTAGTTATAAAACTGGAAGCTATGACTTTACATTGTTTTGTGTATAATAAAAATGTTTTATCTGTAATAACAATATTCTGGTTCTGCTTACATTTGCTTAGGGGGTTGTATACTTATTTCCAGGGAAATATATACTTTTTGATACAAGTTTATATTTATGAACAATCTTAATTCAACACTGTTAAAAAATATATCAGTGAGTCTTCTACATTTCCCAAGGGAGGGCATGTGGACATAATTAGATTTAGGACTGATTCCTTTGAAGCCACCTCAAATGGCAAACTGTCCAAACTGCATAGAGGTATGTCCATGTTAGTCTCCAAACTGCATGGAGGAATGCACACACTTTTTGCCTCAAAAAAACAAAAACAAAAAACACCACTTTGTTCTAGTGATTTTTCTAGATACATTTCCAGAATCAGGGTGGGCAAAGCCAAATTAAATCAGTATTCTGGTTCAGAATATGGAAGATACCATATATACAAGGCAGTGGTGGGATTCAAATTTGTTTACTCCCGGTTCTGTGGGCGTGGCAGGGGAAGGATAACTGTAAAATCTCCAGTCAGAGGTGGCGTTTGCTGGTTCTCTGAACTACTCAAAATTTCCACTACCGGTTCTCCAGAAATGGTTAGAACCTGCTGAATCTCACCACCTCTGATACATGGGCTTTCTTTTCTTAAGAGATGTGGAGTGACAGATTGTGCAGAGTTTCAAGGGAAAATGAAAGCTTTTAGGAAAATTATACATTTTACAGTAATATATTTTAGCAAACTGGTTCTTCCTGTGTATATAGTTTTTATTTAAAATGGTCCAACTTTGAAACTTTATACAATTAGATGAAAGAAAAATGTCACTATTAATATCAAAGATAGGAATATTTTGTCTGGATGCAAATTTGGGGATATACTTCATTAGGTATGCTGGCTCATACAAATACTTACATATAGAATTCTATTACATTTCATCACTTTTTTAGAACTTGATTTGCTTATTCAGAAAATTTAAGCCCATTTGTTGCTTGAAATCAACTTTCTGAGATGAAATATTGATTACTAAAATAAAGTAAAACAAAATAAATTCAAAAAACAAACAAACCATGCAAAACAATTCTTGCCCACAACCATACAAATTGTGCCAAAACTCTACCACTGATTTCTTCAAGCTTCCATTTTCAAGCCAATGAAGGAGACAGTTGAATTTTGGTTGCATTCACAACAGAGAGGGAAATATTTTAGAAGAAAAGACTATGAATGCTACAGAAATCAAAGCAGGTGGCCTCAGGTTCATTAGTGATTCTGCTATGGCAGGCAGAGCCCAAACTGTTTGACAGGAGTGGGAAAGAGCTCTCTGGGTACAAGGTACTGACATGGGCCATGAGGACATTGTTTATAACTAGCTTGATTTTGCTGATAATTGCTCTTGGAAATGCCAGTTGATTGACACATTTCCTCAAATGCTCCCAATATATTTTTGAGAATGACCTAAACCATCATCATTGTTGACTCTTCCCAAGTGGCCCACAAATAATCTAAGAGGAAATGCACTGAGGAAGTCAGTACTATTGATGAACCTGGGAAAGTATAACATATCAGTCTTTTTTCTATTGCTCATTGCATCTGACCGAGAGACAAGGAGCCCATGATCTCCAGTGCAGGATGAGGTAAAATTGATCAAGGAACTAGGCAGAGGCTATAGGAAAACATAGGCCATTCAAGTATAGGTTGCAGAGGTCTAATGTGACAAACCCCTTGCCCCTGATGTTGTCCTTATCTTTTGATGAAGATATGCTCCTAACAGTAGAGCCACTATCTCAAAGCTAGCTTGCTGCTAAGATGGGCTGAAGCCAAATATGGTATTCTAACGTGAAAATAATATTTTTCTTACACATGAAATGAAAGAAGAATTCCAATGCAAATAGACTGGTTGGACAGAGAATGAGATTTTGGAGAGGAGTGACCTCCAAATGAGGTCCTTCTTTAGGATCTATTTTTCCTCTTCTGTCACTTGGTTCTGCACTTTCATAGCTTTGTGTACTTTGCCAACCATAAAGAGCAGAATCTCCCCATGCCTTTTCTATGGTTTGGTCAGGACAATATCAGCCTTGTGGAAGACAAAATGTGAGTCTTTCATGAGGTTAATTTTCCTTTGAATGAGTGGCCTCAACTGAGTTTGGGGTTTACTTTTGTCTGCTGGTAAATTTAATCTTTTCCTTTCCCTACCACAAACATTCCTCCTTTACTAAAAGTGTGTGCTAGAGGTAGGCTGGGGTGAGGAGAGGGTGAAATTGATTGGAAAATAGAAACATCTTCCATGAAATCGGAACAGCTGTACTAACTGCCTTATTGGCAAGGCACAGTAACAGCTGGCTGTGAAGGCAGCACCACTTATTGCAATAGCAATAGCACATCGACTTATCCACAGCTTCACAGCATTATGCAGCCCTCTCTAAGCAGTTTACAGAGTCAGCATCTTGCCCCCAACAATCTGGATCCCCATTTTACCGACCTCATAAGGATGGAAGGCTGAGTCAGCTTTGAGCTGGTGAGAATTAAACTGCTGGACTGCTGGCAGTTGGCCTCCAATACTGCATTCTAACCACTGTGCCACCACAGCTCTTTCTTGCTTTTTAAGGAAGAAAAAAACCATATTGGTAATTGCAGTGTGGATGAAACCTTGCCACTAACGTTGCCACTATTGTTTGGGTGCCTTCCTCTCTCAGCTTCAAAAGAGAGGGATTGTATCACTTCCTGGTGAGCTTGGAACATCAAGAGTTGCTTGCAAAATGCTCTCTTCTTCCACCTGTTTGGTACTTCATGGATTATTGAAAATGTGAAGGTGTTCCCAAATCCCACACTATAAACAAAGTTCTTGTGTGCATCAGCACTGTTTTTCTGTAAACAACAATGTGACTGTGCTATATGGATTCAATATTCAAAGACTCTTAAGTAGTGGGGAGAGAGACGGAAGAGTGGCATCTCTTTTCCCCATACAAAGTCACAATTCTTTGAGTCTGATGTTTATAATCTGACACCCACTGTATTTAGACTCCCAAAATGCCCTGGGTTGCCCTGTTGATTTAGCCAACATTGTAATTTATCAAAAAGGCTCAATTTGAATTAATAGTTCCTCAATCCAGTCTAAGCAGAAAGTTGAAAATACATGTCCATAAACACATATTTTGTCATAATTGCTGAATCTAACAGCTCTTGCCTTGCTTAGGCAAATCACTGAAGGTTCCCACATTGGTGTGGCCATTAAATCAGCAGAATTGCATAGAATCATTTTTTGCCCAAAAGCAATTGTCTACTTTGCAAGGGTTCAATTATAAATCCTACCTGGGAGAAATCTGTGAAAGTCCTTCAGTCTTAAGAAAACTTATAATTTATATTTAGCAATATAGGCTTAAATTCTCTAATGAGAGCCTTCATATTTCCTGACAAGAAGTCTGAAGACCTAAAAGATCTTGCCAGGCTGGTGTTTGCTGAATCTTACTCATCCATTTTGCCAGTTGGTTGGTCCAAATGGTTAAGCTGGGCAGCCATCTAGATCTGTTGCTGGTTTACATGGTCCTTATATGAGGTGTTTTTTTTTACATTTTGCAAAAATGCAAACAAAATAAATATTCTTCTCTCTCCCTGGTTGTCCTGTTCCTTCCTCTTTCACTGATTTATTTTGACTTAGTTCTGAGTTTTATACTGTGAATGAGTTGTGAATCCTTTCACACAGAGGTAACACACTGAGCTATCAAACATGACATTTTATTATTCTCAGCTTGGATAATTGCTGCACAAATGTTATTACTATCTCATAGTATTTTGGTACTTCCACATCTGGTGCTAGCTGAAATCAGGAAGTATTACAGCAGGGGAGAAATTTATAAATCATGCATTCTCCAAGGTGAGACCTGATGCTGGTTTGTTTTATGACTTGTATGACTAATATCTGTTCTGTATGTAAAGTGGATGACTCCAAATCTACCATTCTGATTGGTTAAGGAAAAGACAAGTGGATTGGTTCACTAGGAACCAATCCAAAGAGATACCAAAAAGGCGGCAAATCTAAATAGCTGCCATTGGCTGCAAGCAGGCAAGCCAGCCTGTATAAAAGGGCTGGCCCCGGCTTCAGCCGGCGTTCCGTTACTAGCTGTTAACAATAAAAGTATTTGTTGTTGGAACCCGGTCTACCTCGTGTGTTTTCCGAACAAAACAATATCAGTCTAGGTCTTCCCAGAGCCCTGACCCCATATCTCACGAACTTCATAAGTGATGCTTAGGCACACACAAGGAAGTAAACAAAAGAGACTCATGGGGGCTTTGGCTCCATAAAAAATAAAAAGGAAAAATGCAACGTCTGCCAAATGGAAAAGGACGAGGGAAGGAAACTTTATTGTCAACCATTAAACAGGAATGTTACAAACAAAAGAGGCATGTGAAAAACAAACTGAAGAAAAGGCAAAGAAATGTACTAAGCAAGGAATCAACATACAATACATCCGGTAATGGTACTGATCTTTATGAAATATTTCAACAATATATGAATTTGCCCAGCCACCAGACTTCAGTAAAAATGTGTACCACCAGTACTATTCCAGTATTTTACATTTTAATTAAATCTATAGATAAGTAAGTTGGCACAATCTGATGGCAGGGAAGTCCTTAACCTCAACCCCTCTGCTAAAGCAGGGGTCGCCAACCTTTTGGTCCTCAGGGACCACCAAACTCATAATTTTAGATCCCAAGGACCACTAACTGGTTCTGTGGGCATGGCCTAATTTGTGGGTGTGGCTTGGTGGTCATGTGACTGGCTGGGCAAGGCTTGTATGTAAATATTATAAATATTTATATAAATATTGCTTTTTTTAATAAAAAAGAGCAACTTTTACCCAAAATCAGGCAAAGCAGGCAGATTGAGTTGCTCACAGACTCATTCAGTGATCTATCTATCTGCCATTGGCTAGCTCAGTCTCTCAAATTTGCTTGCTATAAGTCTGCACTGAATTTGCTTGCAAGCAAACCTTCAGTCCTAAGGGAGGTTTGGCTGTGCTTAGCTAGAAAGCAATAAATCCAACCATTTCCTGCTTCCTAGCTAATCTAAATCTCTCGGCACAGCAGAACAGATGATGGTCGGAAAAAAGGAAAAATAGCAACTTAGCAGACAAGTTTGCTGGGTAAGGAGTGAGTGGGTGGGGAAGGTTCCCATGGGCCATGTGGGCTAAGCAGCCTTGTGTTTCTTCACAGCCTGGATTAATTGCTTTGTGGGGGTGAGATTTCTCTGTGGCCCACCAAAATTTTCTCACGGCCCACCGGTTGGCCACCGCTGTGCTAAAGAGTCTGAAGCCTGAAGCTGAACATCTAAATTTCATCACAATCCTCAGAAACATGAATTAAAAGCTACAGTGCGTATCCCAAATCTTTTGGTGAAATGGTCCAGCATGTACCATCTCTTTATGGCTGAGTTGACCCTGGCCATGAGCTACACATAGATTCCCACTGGGATGTCCGTAATTGAGGGTCAAAAAAAAAGATGGTGACTATGTACAAAGCTCCACCCTTTTTAAAATGTCTGTTGCATGTGCAAACCATGTAAAAAGGGGCAACACTTTGTCTGCAGAGGTATAGCTGCATTTTTAACTTTTTGTGACATCCCCATCCTCTTTATAGACATCGCTGTACATACTGGTTTCCACTTGTGCAGCAGAGGACTTATAAGAATAATAATTGAATGAAGAAGTGAAGTA
The DNA here is from genome assembly GCA_015471245.1 of Laticauda colubrina. Lineage (NCBI taxonomy): Eukaryota > Metazoa > Chordata > Lepidosauria > Squamata > Elapidae > Laticauda > Laticauda colubrina. The sequence goes on along the minus strand of BLBF01000005.1, from coordinate 45,365,298 downwards.
CATCCTGAAAATCAGCAATTGGTCGAGATCAGTGATGGAATTCAAATTTTTTTACCACTAGTTCTGTGAGCGTGGCTTGGTGTGCTTGGCAGGGAAAGAATACTGTAAAATCTCCGATCAGAGGTAGTATTTTCCAGTCCTCTGAATTACTCAAAATTTCCACAACTGGTTCTCCAGAACTGGTGAGAACCTGCTGAATACCACCTCTGGGCCAGATACCTCTCTTCTATGGAAAATATCCAGTCTAACTCAGAGCATCAGAGTTACATAAAAACTTAATTACCATAATTAGAATATCTCATTTCCATATATCCAGAGTTGTAGTCCATTGAATTAAATAAAATGTGCAAATGCATGCATGCATAAATAAAAATATACAGACAATGAATACAATCTGCAGGAAAATGGGGGTGCGGACTACTTCCAAAAGTACCAGCCCACTCCATTCCATTTCTGAATTCCCATTTTATTACTACCACAAAGTCAGTTAATCTCAGATAATGTGGGTTGTTTTTGTTTCTCCTAAAAGCTTTGGTACTAATATTATTACTATTACTTCTATTACAATTTTATCCTACCTGTTCTCCAGGATCTCTATTTTATCCTCCCAATAAAAGTTCTGCAAAGTAAGCTAGGATAGGGAAGTAGGGTTCCCTGGTTAAGAAGAGACTGTCTCTTGGGTTAGAGTGTGTTTTCTGAATGGTGCAACCCATTGGCTGTGTTGGCACAAGGTACTATAATTGAACAATGGCTTCTTTACTTAACCCACTACTTTGAGTTTACATAGCACATTGGTGGGACCATAATTTAACCACACAGACTTTTCATTCTGCGTGCTGTGATTTGCTAGTTCAGTTGTGATCAGTGATTCTATTATGGTCAATGCTGTCAAGTCTGACCAGAAAGGTACCACAGTTGATGGTACTGAACATTGATGAGTGATCAAAGAGAAGTATTAGGTATGATTCCCATTACATTCAAGGCAGCTATAATAGGGTTGTTTTTGTTCCCATTCCTGGCTGAAAGGATGTTGTACAAATCAGTTTTATAACACTTTTACCTCCAGTGGATTAGGAAAAATCGAACCCTTGTACAAAACATAATGTACCCTTAGCTGTTGTAAAGATGGGAAACAGGGAATTTCGTTATACTGTGAGCGCCACGGCCACCACTTTTTAAATGGCTGTCATCTGAAAGGGCTCGTCCTTCATGTTGATTGCTGGATTTACAGTCTCAGAGTGGATATTTCATATCCTTGTTCCCTAAGCACACAAAGCTCTGGAACAATAGGCTGGAGGTGGAGGGGGTGGGGAGTTGGCATCACAAGATCCAAACTACAAACAGGAAACACTCTCCATGTCTTCAAAGCATTTATAAACACTGGAAGTGGAACAGGGATGAGGGGAGCAATGAGCCAGACCAAACATGCTTGTCCAGAGCGGTGTATGCATTAATGGACAGATTTTTTAAGGCAATCATCTTCTATCCTGTTTTTGTACAACCCCCAAATGTACCTGGGACTCTGCAACCTTAATTTTCAACAACCTTTGTTTTTTTAATCAATAAATTAAGATTAGTGAACAAATTGACATGGTAGATTTGGCAACTTAACCCTCCCTGATTTTTGACCGGTTCTTGTTCTAGTTTTACTATCCATGGGGGGGGGGTGGGTATTTTTGTTATTATATTATTTTTTCCCTGATAGGTATTCATCTCTCAGTTTCATATTTCAAAAAGCTGATGCTCTGTGTATTTTGATCAATCGAAGTGTGCTGCCTGAGCACATCTAAAAGGATAAAATTTGTTTGTTTGTTTATTCCACCCATCTCAATTGCCTGACTCTAGACAACTAATGATTAAAAACACAATTAAAACGATTAAAACGATTAAAAGCTAACGTAAAATAGCAGTTGGACAACCACACATAACAAACATTGACTGTCAGTGCAGCCAAATAATAGCAATAGCAATCAGACTTATATACCACCTCACAGTGCTTTATAGCCCTCTCTAAGCAGTTTAGAGTCAGCCTATTGCCCCCACAATCTGGGCTCTCATTTTACCCACCTCGGAAGGATGGAAGGCTGAGTGAACCTTGAGCCTGGTGAGTTTTGAACTGCCAAACTGCAGGCAGCCGGCAGTCAGAAGAAGTGGCTTGCAGTGCTGCACTCCAACCACTGCGCCACTATGGCTCATGGGTTCAGTACAGTCCTAGGCTGAAGGCCAAAACCAAGTCTTCAAGGCTTTGCAAAAAGCCAGCAGTTCGGGGCAAGTCTCATCCAAGGGAAGGATGTTCCAGAGTGTGAGTGCTTTGTTGGATTCCTCATATTGACATTAAGGCACCATTTACAGATTTCATCTGAAATTAATTCGAAGCATGATTTGGATTGTGCTAAAGTGCCATTTCATTTATTCAAAGCAATCCACAGAATCACAGATGCATAGTAAGGCAATTGAACCTGCTTGAAAGGTTTGTCCTCTGGATTTCCTCTGCTTCTTTGTTAGCTGCAGATTCATTGAAGATATGTTAAAAACAACAAAACCCACTAATTAGAGAAGGGGGAAACCTTTGTTATTGTCTTTGAGCCACTGCAGCATAAAGTTCCAGGATTCCTTTATTTCCAGCTGCTCGTTCTGAAAGCTTTTCCTTTTTAAACTTCCTGTTCACATAGGGTGGGAGGTGGGAAATGGGAGAGGGAGGTTAGGGATCGAGGAAAAGAAATTAACTATATCCCTTCTTTGACCTTTGGAAATATCTCTATGTGAAAGTGGCACCATGTGTATCTAAGAATTATAAATGAAGCACGCAACTTGGCACTGGAGCTGGAGAGGAAAGGGAACCAGAGTATGTTCTTTGCAGAGGACAGCTCTATGGTAACAGGAAATTTAAAGTTAATCTCTTTAAATTGCAAGAATACAGGTGACCATTAGGGTGGGATGCCGAAAACTCTGTACTGCTCTCAAGTGGTCATCTGGGTTTTCACAGCCTAGATCTTGTAGACCTAAGGAAGTCCTTGCAATTGAATTAATAACAGGAAGTTGCAGAGGCTTGAGATAGATATGGAAATAAATATATGAGTGTATCACACAATGAGAATTACGGTGTGCTGACAGCACGCTGAGAGAAAAAAAATGTCCTTTGAAGATCCGTTGCTCTAGAGTTTCTATTTGATTTTTCCAGACATATTGCAAGTGGAAGACAATCTTGATTTTGCCTTAGAAATATACAGTGCCAGAATTGTTTGTCTTTCTCCATATGCAATGCAACTTTAAATCAGATTAGGAAAGAAGTATCATAAAAGAGCATAGGAACAAGGAAGAGGAATGATATTAATTGCATCAAAACACCCCTTACCTTTCCCTGCCCTATTGAGTAATCCTAAAATCTGTTTTGTCTTGACTTATTTGAGGTTAAAAAAAGTTATGACACCCCCCCAATTGATGCATTAAAATGCACGTTCACATGTAAATGTTAGGGAGAAGAACCGTCAAAGCAGCTATGTTTGTTGTTGGATTTATATCCTACCTTTCTTACCAGTTGCCCAGGACAGCTTAGTTGGGGATCTCCCTGTATTTTATCCACGCAAAAGCAACTCTTTCAGATAAACTGGGTCAAGAGTGAATGATTGGCCCAAAGTCACCCAGGAGTTTCACGGTTGAGGGTAGACTTGAACATGGATCTCCCCCATCCTACTAAAAAGAACTTACCTCAGGGGTGGGATTCTACCGGTACTGACCGGTTCTATAGAACCGGTTGTTATGATTCTGCACAATGCGGAAAACTGACAAATTGTGCCCCTGGCTGGTCCCGCCCCTCTCCACCCTCCCCTCCTGCCCCTCCCCAGCCAGTCAGTCCTTATTCACATTTGTGCAACATTGTGTGCATGCCTGACATCACTCACTGCATTCTTCCCTACCCAGTCACTCCTTAAGGTATTTCTTTTTTTTTTTCCTCACGACCATCACCTGTTCCTATGATCAGTTGTGCCGGGATTCCCCTCGCTTACTTACTGCCTCACCCAGGAGGCTTCCTGGAGTCCCAGGAAAGCAAAATAAAAAATAAAAAAAAATGGATGGGGGCACACACACCCCACACTGTTCTATATGTAAATTGGGTGACTCCAAATCTGCAAACCTGATTGGTCAAATAAACTAAGCATTGGATTGGTTCACTAGGAACCAATCCAAAGAGCTGCTGAAAGGCGGCAAATTTAAGCAACTGCCATTGGCTACAAGCAGGCAAGCCAGCCTTTATAAAAGGCTGGCCTCGGCTTCAGCCAAGTATTCCTATTTACTGACTAGTTAAAGAATAAAGTATTTGTTGTTGGAACCCGGTCTACCTCATGTATTTTCTGAACAAAACACTGGCGACGAAGGTGGGATCGTCCTGAACGAAAAAAACCTACATGCAGTGATAAGAAGTCCAGATGACAACCAAGATGCCTGGAAACAATGCACCGTCCGCACCCTTCAATCCCAACAAAGAGGATTGTTCCAGATGTATTTGGAGAGCAATGAAATGGAAGACATTTCAGAGCAACGCAAGAGAGCTGTGTTCCTGACTCACTGCGGGCCAACGGTTTTCAAGATGGCAAAGGCCCTTGCGAAGCCCCGAGACGTTAAACAACTAACATGGCCAGAATTGCAAAGAATTCTCAAAGCACACTACGCTCCGATGGTGTCAAACTTAATAAAGCAACACGAATTTTACTGCAGAGACCAGAGAGAGGGAGAGACCGTCGCCAATTTCGTTGCTGCCCTAAGACAAATAGGGGGTGAGTGTGATTTCCTGAACATTGATGAAGCGATGAGGGATCGCGTGGTGTTCGGTCTGAGAGACTCGACCGCACAGAGTAAATTACTCAACAAGCCCAACATCACTGTGACCGAAGCCATCGTGGAAGCCACAGCCGCTGAAGCCGCGAAAAAATTGGCTGTCACAATGAAAAAGATGAACACACACAGCGAAGAAACAAACCCAACCAAAGACAGAAAGCAGCCTGCCACCACAACCCACTTCGAAGAGTCTGGTGAAACATTCGAATCGAGCGAAGAAGACGACGAGGTCCACCATTTGCTCACGAACAGAAAAGAGCGCGAAAGAAGGAATTGGCGGGAGTGCGCTGGCTGCGGAGGAAACCATTCCCGAGCCGAATGCAGATTTCTCGATGCCATCTGCAGGCATTGCAAGAAATGAGGGCATATCGAGAAAGTCTGCAGGAACAAAAAAAGCTACAGCCCAACGAGACGCAGAATTTCCCCAACGCAAGCTGAGCCTAAACGAGCTGAGAGAAAGTGGCAACAAGAGAAGCGAGCCAATACACACCAAACTGTCACTATAAAGAGCGCTCAGATGGAAAGCGGGAAGAAAGTTAAAGTCATTGTAAAAATCGAAGGAAAGCACTGCAAGATGGAAGTGGACTCGGGGTCCTTCCTCTCCATGGTATCGTGGGACACAATAAAACAGCTAGTCCCAGATATCAAACCCAAAGAATTACAGAAGCAGCACCTAACTCTCAAGGACTACCAGGGAAACCAAATCCCTGTAGTCGGCATGGGACATTTCCGAGTCGCCTACAAACAACACGTCAAGGTGCTACCGCTGACCATAGTCGACCGAGACAGACCAAGCCTCCTGGGCATCGAATGGTTCGCGCCATTGGGCATCGGGATGACCGGGATCGATCGAGTGACTACAACCGGCTGGGAAGACGACCTCATCCGAGAATTCCAGGACGTTTTTGACGGCTCACTTGGCAAGTATCGGGGAAATCCCATTTCTTTCAGTCTAAACCCCCAAATAGCCCCACGAAGAATAAAAGCCAGGCGAGTTCCTTTTGCACTAAAGGCAAAAATAGAGGAACAGCTGGACAAATTAATAGCCCAAGGGGTGTTAGAACCTGTGGACCATACCAAGTGGGAAACACCTATAGTCACACTGGTCAAACCCGACGGGTCCGTTAGAATCTGTGGTGACTATAAGGCTACTCTGAACCACGCATTACAACCAAGCGCATACCCGGTGCCTGTAGTCCAGCATTTTCTTCACTCCCTGGGAAAAGGAAAAGTTTTTGCTAAACTTGACCTAGCACAAGCCTATCAACAGCTCCCAGTGGACCCAGAAACTGCTGAAGCACAGACTATAGTCACACATAAGGGCGCATTCAAGTGTCACCGACTCCAATTTGGAGTGAGTGTGGCCCCAGGCGTTTTCCAGAGTCTAATGGAACGCCTCCTAAATGGCATACAAGGAGTCGTACCATATTTCGACGATGTCCTGATCTCAGCCAAAGATGAAACCCAATTAAAAAAAAGACTCAAAGAAGTACTAACTAAGTTCAAAGAATCTGGCCTCAAAGTGAAAAGAGAAAAGTGTTGCCTAATTAAGAATAGCGTCGAATTCCTGGGCTATTTAATAGACGTAGAGGGTATACACCCTACAGACAAAAAGATTAAAGCGATTAAAGACGCATCAGAACCAAAAAACAAGACCGAACTACAAGCCTTTTTAGGACTAATTAACTTCTATAATGTATTCCTGCCAAATAAGGCCACTATAGCAGAACCATTGCACCGTCTTTTAGACAAGAAAGCAATTTGGACTTGGGGTTACAGAGAAAAGCAAGCCTTCCAAAAAATTAAAAGCTTGCTAATATCATCAAATGTTCTCATTCAATTTAGCAACACACTGCCCTTAAGAGTGACCTGCGACGCCTCCCTATTCGGAATAGGTGCCATCCTAAGCCACCAATTACCTGATGGCAGAGAAGCGCCCGTCACATATTATTCTAGGACTTTATCTAAAACCGAGCGGAATTACAGCCAATTGGACAGAGAGGCACAATTGTCGCAGGAGTGAAACGTTTCCATGAGTACCTATACGGGCGGACTTTTCAAAATATAACAGACCACAAACCACTAATAGGAATTTTGGTGGGAAACAAACCTACACCAAATATCCTCTCCCCAAGAATGACGAGATGGTCAGAGTTCCTAGCAGCCTACTCATACACTCTGACACACCAACCGGGGAAACAGATTTTACATGCGGACGCTTTAAGCAGAGCACCCTTGCCAGCGACTGAAGAAGACCCGGCACCAGCGATGACAGCATTAAAAATAGAGACTTGCCCCGATCTACCCATATCAGCTTATGATGTCACCAGAGCCACCACAAAAGACTCCTTGACTGCCCGTGTTCTTAACTGGGTAGGTAAAGGCTGGCCAGAAAATCAAAAAACTGAAAACTTTAAACCTTTCCGGACCAGACAAACCAAACTTTCTATTCAAAAAGGTTGTTTACTGTGGGGTGATCGGGTGGTTATTCCTAACAAACTACAACCTAGGGTACTTAGTATGCTACACGAAGGTCACCCGGGGATTGTAAAAATGAAAAGCCTTGCTAGAAGTTATGTCTGGTGGCCGGGTATTGATAGGGACATAGAATACTGGGTAACCTCGTGTAACAAATGTCAAGCAATTAGACCATCCCCACCCAAAGCACCCATTAGAGATTGGGAAATCCCACGGGGCCCCTGGTCACGAATCCACATCGATTTTGCTGGTCCAACTAAAGGACATACCTTTCTGATTGTTGTGGACGCCTATTCTAACTGGTTAGAAGTAAAAATTATGCCATCAACAACAACTGAATTAGTAATAAAACAACTGGACAGCCTTTTTGCCACCCATGGCATTCCGGACGTCCTCGTGTCCGATAATGGACCACAACTGACCAGCCTACACTTTGAACAATACTTAGCCTCCCTAGGTATTAGACATGCCCTAACCGCGCCGGCCCATCCGGCTGCAAACGGTAGGGCAGAGAGAATGGTCCGATTTACAAAGGAAGGGTTAGAAAAAAATGGACACTGGAGATGTACAGCATAAAATTAACCGATTGCTCACACTCCAGCACATAACACCCAGTACCACAACCAACAAGTCCCCAGCAGAGCTACTCATGGGGAGAAAACTAAGGTCACATCTTGATAGACTGCACCCAGAATTCACGCCAGAAACCCCCCCCGACTCCTCTACATGGTTTAGAAAATTTGGAATTGGCGATTTAGTCTACGCCAAAAACTTCACTGGGAACCCAGCATGGCTACCAGGACAAATTACCCAAATAACAGGCCCCAAATCCTACCGGTTAACAGTAGATGATGGCAGGGAATGGAAGCGGCACATAGACCAGCTTCGATCCCGAAATATAGAAAGAACCACAGACATACAACCACTCATCGAAAAAACCGACGAATTGCCAACTAAGGTGGGGGGGGAAATGCGAGAATTAAATAAAGAACCGTTAAAAAATAAAACCAATGAAACATATGAACAAAAAGAGCAAATAAAAGACTCACTGTTTGGAGAGACATGCGTGAAGAGCCCATCGGAAGGGGCCAGCCAGGCCAGCTCGACCTGCCCAGAGGAAACGGGAGGGAGCGGCAAAACCGCCAGCCTAAGAAACTCAGGCGGCGGTAAAATGGCTGACTCACCCTTCCAGATGGTTCCAGGGAGAAGAATGGACGACACAGCAGCCCCATCCGAACCGGTCGAAGTCTTCACTAAGAATGACCGTGCAAGTCAAGTCGAGTCCGGAAAAGCTCCGCCTACCTGCGAGACTACATCACCATATAGGACTGAACGAAGAGGGGAGGGGTGTTCTATATGTAAATTGGGTGACTCCAAATCTGCAAACCTGATTGGTCAAATAAACTAAGCATTGGATTGGTTCACTAGGAACCAATCCAAAGAGCTGCTGAAAGGCGGCAAATTTAAGCAACTGCCATTGGCTACAATCAGGCAAGCCAGCCTTTATAAAAGGCTGGCCTCGGCTTCAGCCAAGTGTTCCTATTTACTGACTAGTTAAAGAATAAAGCATTTGTTGTTGGAACCCGGTCTACCTCGTGTGTTTTCTGAACAAAACACACACCATCCATTTTTTTTTCTTTCCTGGACCCCAGGGAAGTCTTCTGGGAGCAAAAACACCCCCCAGGAGGCTTCTCTGAGGCCCAGAAGGCCCAAAAAATAGCGGGGAGGGTTAATGCAAAAAAAAAAAGAAGTCATGCCCACTCAGTCACATGGCCACACTCACCTAGCCATGCCCACAGTACCGGTTGTTACAACATTTGAATCCTACCCCTGACTTACTTTTTCACACATTGTGAAAAATACTGATCCTTAAAACATTTCCTTCCCTGTCATGTGGGTATCATCTCTGAAGGCCCTCCTTTCACTTACAGTGCCCTCAATCCAGGGAATGCTCCTTGTAGCCTGCCAAATATTCAAGTGTTTTTGTATTCACCAGAAAATTATCTGTTTTCTTCTCATACACCTTTGACTTAGGGAGTGCACAATTTGCTTCTTCATTGGACAGACTGCATCCCTGCCCTGTTCTTGCCTCCAGAAAATGATTTGTACATTTTTTAAAAAGTGAAAGAGATGGGCAGTTAACCCTCTGCAGTCTCTTGGCAACAGCTTGTCAAGCCAATAGACATGCCATGGTGGGATGTTTCAGAGTCACAGTTCTGCAAGGTGCTGCTAAAGAAGATTGTTTTCATATGGCACCCTTTGTAATAACTAGGAAGCTAAGGAGTTCTCCAAACTCATTGTGAAACTCATCAGAAGAAATGTAGATTTTGTTGTCTTTAAGAACTACTTGTAAAAGTAACAATAAGGGAGAGGAAGAGAAGAAGAGGAGAGAGTAAGATAAAATCAGTGTTCCAATCTCTGCTTCTTACCAATGTACTGATGAGAGGGAAAAGCCTTAAAATAAGTCATATATTACAAAAGTATAAATGGGATTAACATCTTTGAATCCTGTATTAAAAGGTTCAAAGCTGTGCAGGTTTCCATATAGTAAATTAGATTACATAGCATTGAAACCAGAGGTAGTATTCAGCAGGTTCTGACCAGTTCTAGAGATCTGGTAGCAGAAATTTTGAGTAGTTTGGAGAACTGGCAAACACCACCTATGACTGCTCCCACCCCCATCTATTCTCTGCCTCCCGAGTCTCAGCTGATTGGCTGGGTCTTCTTTGGTTGCCCTGCACAGGAGAAAAGAGCTGGAAAACAGGTTAGTGAGGTGGGCAGGGAATGGGGATTTTGCACTAACCTTCCCCCTGGAGTGGGGAGGGAATGGAGATTTGACAGTAGCCTTCCCTGCCATGCCCACCAAGCCACAACACGCCCACCATGCCATGCCCACAGAACCGGTAGTAATAATTTTTGAATCCCACCACTGATTGAAATGGTAGTGCTACATGTCATCAATCAGTGTCTAAAATCATTTCTCAGGCACAGTCCCAGTTCAGATCCTATCAACATCTACGTAAAGTATTTTTTTCCTCAGTATGCTCCCTGTGTTGGCATTCTCCAAGAACTCTGAACATTTAGAGAACAAGACTGTTATTTTCTTCTTCAGCAACTTATTCTTTCTGTAAGTTTGAAAATGTTATTTTAATTATGTTTTCCATCCGTTTAAAAATGTTGTTTTTTATTTATGACTAGAACACATATTAAACTCTTTTTTTTAACTTTCTGGGAGATTTTAAAAAAATAATAATGTTACAGTAAATGGTTTTCAGTCCAAAATACAGAAGCTCATCTTGGAGATGTTGCAGATGTTTGTGGGAATTTTCTTAATGGACACCATCTGGAGTAAGAGATCTGTGTCTTCAGTTTATCAGTGACATCAAAAGCATCCTCTTTTATCACCAACATTAGCCTCAATATTTTAAATACCTTTAGTGAAAACAATTTATTCTGACGCAAGCATTTGCTTTACATCTTCCACACTGTCATCTGAGCAATATTTCTTTTACTTTCTGTGCTCATTCTTTGCAAGCTGGCTTCCAAGCCATTAACATTCTCCGGATATTCTCCAGATCTGCTCACATCCAAGCACTGCTAATTTCCAAAATAAATATGACAGTCATAATAAGTGAATTATCTAGCTGATTTGTCTTTGCATATTTTATATGAAAATTGTCCCTATCTTCTGGTTTAATATATCCAAGGATTTATAGTACTTTCTTCTCTTTTCCAGCATTATTCCTGATGCTCAATATTTCATGGGAAATATTCAGATTAATCTAAGTTTACCATGAGAGAAAGCTGACTGTTAGAACAGAGAACCATTCTCCTTCATCTTGCTCAGTTTTTATGCTTGATTTAATTCTCATGCCATAGTTTGGGAAAGTAGTTCTAGTACCACTTAGTTTTTCTTCTGCCATTATCATTAAGTCAAATAAAACAAATACAGTGGATATGAAACCCTCTGTCTCTTCAACTTCCTTCTCTTTTTTTCTCTTGTCTCTTCCAAAACTTAAGGAAATAAATATATAGAAGCCTGGTAAAAATAATTGGCTTTGTTAAGCCTGAAGGAGCTCTAAGAGCTCGTAGAGTTGGGAACAGCTCTTTCATCCATTGAATCCAGCCCTCCATGTGACACAGGTACCCAAATTTAAGCACACATGACAGATGGCTTTCTGCTTACATATATCCTGTGTAGGAAGGAATGTCTATAGGATATGGCAAAAATTCAAGATGTTGACTGTTAAAGTATGATCATCAAAACTGCCTGTTTTTATATATGACACATTAAAAACCCAGGTAAAGCTTCAATCACACAATCATCACTTCCACCTCCATTTTTTTTACCACACCTTGAAATGCCCCTGTGTGCAGCTTCTTTCCAGGTAATTGGTTTCATAATGAAATTGTTCAGTTTTTATGAACAGTTGGAATCTACAGCCATTTTGTAATTTAAACGCTTCACAAGCAGTTCTCACCTAACAGCTATAATAGGGATTGGCAACTCTATCACTGAGTGACATATCACATGACCTCACTCAACATGCAACATCAGTCCTACAACAGTTATTAACATATCACCTCCAGTTTGTTAAGTGAAATATCATATGACCACAACTTGCAACATTGCCGGCTTCCTCTCTGCCTTTGCTTGTTGGAAGTCAAACATGAATGTTGCAAATGATGTTCGGATGACCACAGAAGAATGGGTGCTGGTTGAGAAGCACTCGAATCACAGGAACACTGCGATTACCATAAGCTTGAGAACCAGTCATAAATCTAGTTTTTCAGTGCTGTTAAATGTCAACAGTTGCCTGACCAGCAGGAAGAATACAGTCAAGGAATACTTGTCCAGTCTAGGATAATAGAAAACATGGTCTTCTTTTGTGCAATATTCTTTTACAAGTAGAGTTTGACTTATTACCACAATTGGGACTGGAATTTTGGTCCCTAAGCAATGTGATTGTTAAAGAAGTCAACATGTGACCCGATCCAACTTTACAAGGATTTTTATCATGGCCATTAAGTGAATTTGGTTTCCCCAATTAACACTGATTGCGGAAAGCCAGTTGGGAAGGTCACAAATTGTAATCCTAAAATTGTAAGATGCTGCAATCATTGTAATTAACTGGTCATTAACTTCAAGAACAGGTTATAAGCAGGGGTGGGATCCTACTGTAATTGGTGATTTTACATTTCACTGCGCGTGTGTGTATATTGTTGTCAGCTAGCTTCCTGGACAACTGAGCAGCACTGCGTGTAGGTGTGCAGCGATTGAAAAGGCACTTGCTTCCTACTTTTTCAACCATAGCTGTGTCACACAAAGCAGCTGAGGTTGAAAAAGCAAGAAATAAAGGCCAGGTAAGAGCCCAGGTGGGCCAAAAGAGAGCAGACGTACAACCAGTTGTATGCTCTCTGTTTGCTGCTCTTCAGAGCAACCAGTTCTACAGAGGTGGACAGAACTGGTAGAATCCCACCCCTGGTTATGTCACCTTTTCTAATGCTATGATAACTTTGAACCAACACTAAACAAATGGTCATAAGTTGAAAATGACCTGTGAATATTTGTGGCATATGACAATACACATTCTCAAGCATCTCTTCTAGACCTAAATGTTATTGATTCCTTCAATTTCACCTCAGAGCACTTCGTTTCTCCTTAGGTGTCCTCCTTGTCTTTCTCTGGGACCTGCCAGACTTTGCAGAACTTGTTGAGGATCGGATAACAAAAGTATATGTCGGGTAAATGGGGTAGCTCTGAAAGAAGATCTGAGTTTTGGAGAGTTGGAAATATTAAGAGGTGAAATGGGTGTTTGAAGCTGCTGAAAACTCAGAGACTTTCAGTTTGAGTCTCTTCGGTGACAGACCGAAATCCATGATCATGCGCGGTTTCGATCTGTGCTTGCCGCCAGAGTGCCCTGAGCCGGCTGGTTTCGAGGCTAAGCCACCCCATAGAGATAGTGAAGAAGGGGGAGACTGCCAGCAGGGTCGAGGAGAGCCGCATCTCTCTTCCCCAGCTGGCCATTACTCCCTTTCCCGAAGGCGGTTGCACCGCTGGTCAGAAATGGCCACCTCAAAGAAGAACTGAACTGGAAAAGAATGTGCAGGAGGAAGATAAGAAGAGAAAGCTTTGGTTGAACGGGCTAAACCAAAAAAGCAACAACGTAAGAACAACAACAACCCTGGAATTTAAATTAAATAACATTGTTCCCAAAGAAGATTTTGAAGCTGCAAAGGAGAGAGAGAAGGGAAAGGGTTAGGTTTTTTTTTCTTCCCTTCCTTATACTGACAGCTAAGAGACTTAAGCAAGAAATTGAAAAAAATCCACTTTGACATTAATAGGCATCTAAGCTGAAAATAAAAGTCAAAGGGATAATAAAGATTTCTGGATATTTAAAAGTTTTTAAAAGCAGGAAAGGAGAAAAAAAAGAATAAAAGGGCAGTATCTGGAAAAATGGAGAACACTGCCTGGAACTAAGGAATGGAACTATAACTAAAAGGAACTGACAGTGAAATTTTAACAAGATTCCTCAAAGATACATTTTAACTGAAACTTGGTACCAAAATAATAGAATCCCAGGAAGAGAAAGTGGAAAAAAGAAGCAAGAAGAAACAGCCTTGGGTTATTTGGATTATTTGGATTATTTGGTGATTTTTGGTTTGTGCATCTAGATGACTAAAATTAACCGGGTGGTTGTTTAAAAGTCTTTAAAATGGTATCACTCTTAGAAGAACTGAAAATGGAACTTAAAAAATGGAAAGAAGATGCACAAGAAGGGAGAGGTTCTTTTGGCTGCGTATTTCAATTCTTAGAAATGGAGATCTGGAACTATGAGAAACAACAAGAAATGCCTGCAGAACAGAAGATTGGTGTGATTTACACCGACTTTAGCAAGGTGAACTGAAGTTAAAGGCAGCATGGAAAATTGAAATTTAATTAATGTTTATCAGTAAACAGAGTCACTGTGCCGTACAAACAGCACCAGAATTTCAAGTCATTCTGTGGGAGCCACAGAATATCAAACAAGACCTTGGTGCAATTTATGAAACTGGTTGAGAGAATTGGAAAATTAGGAGCTGGCAAAATGAAGTTAGATTTATAAACTGTATTTATGGCAACTTTTTTTGCCAAACATGTATATTTTAGCAACATGTATACTTCTTCCTCCTTCTCATTCTCTCTTGATTGCTCTGTCATCTTTTCTTTCTATGTTGTGGGCAAATACGTCAGAATTATTGTTTCTGAGAACAGGCAGAAAAGAGTTGATGTGTTAGGAACTGATATACAATAGCTGGAAATATTCAGCTATTCCTCTCAGTTGCATTAAATATAAGCTCCTCAAGTCAATGAGCACACCATCACCCTTTCCACTTATTTGCTGTTCCTTTTCTGTCTCACCAACAAGACAAGCAACTGTGATTCCTCCTCACAGATTTATTGTGACATCTTAAGGAAAGCAAGTGATGAATTCTCACCTGTCAGCAGGGAAAAATGCCACCAGTTTTTTTCCCCTAAGGGAGGAGGCAGTTTAAAAGAGGGTTAGAACATGTGTTCTGAACTAATTGATCCTTGTAGTTGTGTGTCCATGTGTGCCGGTGGCAGGTTGTTCAATCAAGCAGAACCTCTGCAGCATGACATACCAGCAATAGTACTTCTAAAATGGAAAAGCTAAATGTACTTTGTCTGCATGGTACACTGTGAGTGAGATGAAGGTGATACCATGAGAACATGACCTACAAAAACAGAGACACCTCTTCATGTCACAGTTAACAGAAGCTGAAAAAAGATCCTCTTACCAATATAATAATTAGTGTTACTTTGATTGGAGCACTCTCATATTGCTGCTGTTAGCTCCTGGATTCACCTCGAGCTAAATGATAATGCAAAACAATCAGTGTTAAACATTATTCTGATTTTTAAAACTACTTTATAAGTCTGAGATTTTTTCTAATAGGCACAATAGGAGAACACTGACTTCAATAGAATCAAAAAAGCTTGAAGACTATCCAGAGACTTGAGTTTGTCCATAAAGCAGCAGCTTGAAGATCGATGTCTAGATTTTCTGCAATCAATTGATGATAGTCAGAGGTGGGCTGCACTTATATTAACAACTGGTTCGCCGGTTGTGAACGTGCATCAGAACCCTGTGAAATAGGATATTGCTAATTATTTATCTGCCCAGAGTTCTTCTTCAGCTTGGCCTTTTTGTCTAGCATGACTCTCCTTCTGGGGAAGCCATATGTTGTTATACAACAAAGTCTTATTAAAAATGAAAATACTGACTAAATCTATCAAATAGTCAAACGTCTGCCTAAAGAGATGTTCCCAATGGCTCAAAAAATGAGAACAAAGAAAGTGCATTCCAAAAAAGCTGAACATCAGCAAAAGAAGCTCAGCCTTAAATTGTCAAAAGGTGACCTGTGGCAACTAGAGAGGAACTATCTCAGATAGATGTTTATTAGGAGTAGGGAATCATATGGGGTAAGTTATTATCTCAAGCCACTTGGACCAAGTAGGGTCTACTAGGAAATTAACTGGCAGCCAATGCAAAGCCATTAGCCTAGGTATGTTCTGGTATGGTCAAAAACATTCAAATGAGAACTATTATGGTACAATGGAGGCTCTGTCTGTTTTTTAAGCATGTTGTAAGTGCAAAAAGGGGGGGGGAATTTCAATCAAATTGTCATGGCTGCTATATCGATTTCTTTTTTTTTAAATATATCTTATGGACACTGGATCGTGCTTTTTTTTTTTTTTCAAAGACCATCCTGGTGATTGAAATCTGTATTAAATAAAGTCTTAATGCAGAGGAAATAAAGTAGAGGAAATAGTGGTTTGAAGAAAAAGCAGCGGGCAATTTGTCAAAGAAAATTGGGAAGAACAGGTCATCCTCATTTTTTTTTCCTTTCATAAAATTAGTGGGCAGAATTTTTTTAAGCCTACAACAAACACAGACAAATTGAAGAGTTATTGATTCTACGTGCCTTCATCGACATAACAAAACTAAAAGAACAAAACATATACAACTGAAACTAAAGCCTGAATCTGCAGTATTATTGATTGCTAAAAGAAATTCACTTGAATTTCCTATTTTTCCCAGAGTTGTAAAATGATTATGGTTTTTTTGTGTTTACATTATAAACTTTATGGGTATTGTACTGTCATGTGTTCCTGCACAATAGCTGTGTTTTGAAAAACTAGCACTATTATAGTTTGCACAAAGAAAAATTCTAGTGTGTTCCTTTACCTATAACAGTAGTTATAGCCATTTGATTCAGCTGTCACAGAATGAGACTATCAGAGGTGGCATTCAGAAGGTTATGACCAGTTCTGGAGAACCGGTAGAAGAAATTTTGAGCAGTTTGGAGAACCGGCAAATACCACCTCTGACTGGCCCCGCCCACATCTATTCGCTGCCTCCTGAGTTCCAGCTGATTGGCTGGGTCTTCTTTGGTTGCCCTGCATAGGAGAATGGAGCTGGAAAGCAGGTTAGTGGGATGGGGAAGGAATGGGATTTTGCAGTACCCTTCCCCCAGGAATGGGGTGGGAATGGAGATTTTATAGTATCCGTCCTCTGCCACGCCCACCAAGCCATGCCCACAGAACCAGTGGTAAAAAAAATTGAACTCCACTACTGGAGACTACTCAAAACCTCATTGGGTGGGATATTCAGAGGGGGCCTTGGTTGCCAGTGTAGTTTTGGCCCTAATTCAAAGCAGTTATTCTTAATTTAATGTCAAAAATTTAAAGATTTTAAAGCATCTAGGTTCTTTCAATTTATTTCCTATAAATGTGCCTATGTTTAAGATCATTTTCAGTATGCATACAAGATAGGTATGGTTTTCTTCCCTTTCCACAAATATATTCCCTCTCTTTTGCTATAAATTTTAAAATTTAAGTTTGAAAATGTATTAGTTGTTGATACATATTTAAGAATTATATAGAAAACCTTTTAAAATACAGTATTTTTCATATTGAATAGAATGATACAGGCACTGTAATTTTATGAAAATGTTTCTTTTTGTGCCATAAGTCAATTGGGAATACATACTAAAGTATGCAATATACTGAGGGAAGCCACCCCTCTTAGAAGAGTGAAACATTTTGAGAAATATTAAAAAGACAGAATATTATACTTACCTAAAGGAGAAACATGCTCTTGGAAAGCAGCCTCCACCTTTCTTAATAGCCCCAGCAGGATTGGGCCAGCCCATCCACAAGACAAAAGACCTTATGCTTCAGGATGATGGGATTAGCCCTCACTCAAAATCCAAACCTGGACAAAGCCATTAAGACACAATAGGAATTGCCCAACACCCTTTCAGAACACAAGCCTCTTCATTACCTCATCATCCCCTCAGCTTCAACCAAGCTTAGCCCTGACCAACTCCTATTTATATATGGCCCATGGGAGTCCCACAACAGCCAATAGAACACATGTTCTTGCACAGGAACAGGAAGCTCAAGTTCAAAACCCAAGAGAAGGTATAAAAGCCACCCTCTCTCAACTCCATGTGATCCACTGCCCAGAACCATGTGCTTAGTTCTGCTTCACCATTAAACCATCTTTCCAACCAGCCTCCATGTTTCCAGTGTCTTCCTCCCAGCTTGGAACTGAGCCAGATGGATATTACTTCCAACAATACTATTGCGAGCAATAACAACATCAGTAGTGATCATGTGGACTTTTGTAGCCCAGATCTGGTAGCTCTAATGTCAGTCATTTGACCGGTGCAATTTGTGGTGTTTGCTAAATCACAATTTCATGGGTATGTGAGGTGGAAGCAGATAAAAAACCACCAAAAGATTTGTTGATCCAAGGAAAACAAGGTTTTATTCACGTGTCTACAGAGACGGGTTCCCTCAGGCATTGAAGGAACACAGCAAAATTCAGGCAGCATTTTTATACCCTAACTGTCTGCCCCCTCGTACGAGGGCTTGGCTCACATTCTTTCTGTTTTCAAATTGACACATATATTTCGAAAGTTCATACTAGCTCCCTATCTAGCAAAAGCAGTTACACGGTTTCTGACATTGCAGCACTTTATTACAATTCCCCATTGTTCTAGCCTTATCTTGTTTTTTTCTCTTGTGCACAAAATGGAACACTTTCTTATTTAGCAGAACTACTGAGTTTGAGACACACTTCCTTATTTAATTCAATGAGCCATCCAACATGACTTCGGTTCTGCTCACAATCCCCCCTTTTTCTTTTTCCACTCTTGTCTCAAACTCAAATAGCAGATCCTCTGCTTCTTTCAGAGTGATTTCTCTCTGATACATCATTAGAGGTTCTGCTTCCTGCTTCTTCTCAAATCTTGAACCCAAGGATTTCCCTATCTTCCCACACGTTGTTATTGCACCAGGGAGACACTGAATACAACAACACAACAATACACAGCATAGAATAATCAATATAATTCCCATTATGGTAGATCTAAACCAAGTGGAACTGGGATGCCAAGACCATAGTGCTCCCCACAGGTCTGGCAATGAGGAGTCATCTCTTTGTGATAATGGATTAGAGAGAATACGTTCTTCCATTACTTTTACTGTCTTTGTAATATTGGGTTGGAAATCATGGATGTATACACAGCAATGTGAATGAATCAGAGCACACACACACCCTTTTGTAGCTAATACAATGTCTAAAGCATACCTATTTTGTAGAGCAACTTGTCTTACTTCAGAAAGCTCAGTGTTGATCATTTTAATATTCTTTATTGTATCATTGAACATTGTTACCGTGAAGTTATTTAGAATATGTATATCTCGGTAGTTCATGGCTACTCCCAATGGTGTTATTATACCACGGGAGATTTGGGTCCAGAGTCTCTGAGTAAGGCCAGATTCTGAGTCTCTTTTATTACGTATCCGGCCTTGGGGAAGGCCATCAAGTTTATATCACATACCCGATTATACATGTGCCACTCCAGTTCACCTGTTCTTCCTGGCAGGTGCATGCATAACCAGCAATTGGTGATGTTCAAGGAATGTGAGACCTTCTTGAGATCCTTTATGAACACATTGTCATCCCACAAGTCTGTTCCCAAGTCACCCGCAGGTCCAACATATTGTGAACTTCTTTGATGTATTAATGTGAATATAGTTGCAACAAATAGTCCTCTCCAGAGTTCAGCCGATATCTCCATGGTGGTTTCTGCTGGCTATTTCTTCAAGGTTACCTTTAGCGGGTGACCGTCCACTGGGATTGCCTTCCAAGGTTTCTCAGGTTCTGGTGCTTTCTTGACTCTGCTGTAATGCGTCCAGCCTCCTTCCCGAGTACGGACTGCAGATTCAGTCGTCAGTAGCACCTGGTACGGACCTTCCCAGCTAGGTTGCAGTTTTTCACTTCTCCAAGTCTTTATCAGGACCCAGTCTCCAGCCTCGTGTGGGTATTGGCTACCAGCCAAAGGTGGTCGTTGCACCAACAGTCCCTGTTTGTGAAGAGAAAGCAAAGACCGAGACAGTGCCAGCAAATATTTCTGAAGGAACAAGTCCCTGAACTCTGGTATGGGATTGCCTAGTTTGGCCAAATAGGATCTCCCCATCAGCATTTCAAAGGGAGAAACCCCTGTGTCTTTCCTTGGACAAGTTCTGATCCTGAGCAGAGCTAAGGAAGATTCTTTCCAACCCCCCTTTTCTGGCAACTCAGTGAAATAAATTTGCGCTCTCTGAAAAGGCCAACCCACTAGGGGTCACCCTCTCATCTCTTTCTTGCGTGCCGCTTTCTTATTTACTTTCAAACAAATCAAACATTTCCAGCAGATGCTCTGAGCTACAGTCCACATCCTCAGACTCCAATAGTGAGGTTTAACGGACATGACCAAGGCCTCCGTTCCCCAATGTCCTCCTTCATGAACTTTCTCCAATATTCCCCTCATGACAATGGGTGACATCACCTTGACTCCCTCTGACGTCTGCCATCCCTCTGGGGTTTTGACACATCTCTCTTTCTCCAACTACAACTTTTCCTTTTTCTTTGGCTCCCATTCCTCCCTCTCGTCCTCCTTTTCCAGTATTGGTATAGATACCATTACCAACTCTATCTCCCCTGCAGCTTCCTTCGCCTATTTGTCTGCCCATCGGTTTCTCACAACCTCCGGTGTGTTCCCCTTCTGATGTGCGCTCACATGGACAATTGATACTCGGCTGGGGAGTTGCAATGCCTCTAAGGCTTGCTCTACTAACTGCACTTGCTCTATTTGCTTCCCATCCGCCTTGATATACCCTCTTTCTTTCCAGATTTTCCCAAATGTGTGCACCACCCCCCATGCATACTTGGAATCAGTCCAAATCGTTACTTCCATTCCCTCAGCCAATTCCAAGGCTCTGGTCAGGGCAAACAATTCACATTTCTGGGCTGACCAAGCAGCTGGGAGTGACCATTTCTCTATTACCTCACCTTCCCGGGTTACTATTGCAAACCCAGATTTTCACTTTCAATTTTCCACCCTGCTAGATCCATCTATAATTTTCCACCTCTCTCTCTTCTCCAATGGAATCTCTTCCAAGTCCTCTCTAACCTTTGTCATGAGATCCACTTGCAATAGACAATCATGGTCTTCCGGTTCCCACGCCTGCCTTCTCCCCTCCAAGAATTCTGCTGGATTTAGATTCTTGTCTGTCCCTTTTACCACATCAGGACTGGTTCTCAAAATGGTTTCATACTTCAATATCCTCCCTTCGGTCATCCAAGTGGTAGCCAGCTGGCTCAACACTGAGTTGACCTGATGAGGTGAATGCACCACCAAAGCTCCCCCAAAGGTTAACTTTTTGCTCTCCACCACCAACATCGCTGTTGCTGCCACAGCCTGAACACAAACTGGCCATCCTTTCACAACCGGCTCCAAACCCTTGCTTAGGAAGGCTACCGGCAGGTACTGCCCCCCCTCTTTTGGGCAAGGACTCCAACTGCTGTTCCCTGAGCCACCGCCACATACAAATGAAACGGTAATTTCAGGTTTGGCAAGGCTAAAACCGGAGCGGTTGACAAAGCCTTCTTCAGCTCTTCCCACCTTTCACTATCTCCCTCCTCCCATTCTTTGTGCTCTCCCTTTCCAGGCAGCTTTCTATGCAAAAATTGTGCCAACACTGTGAATTGGTCTACCCAGATTCTACAATACCCCAATAATCCCAACGCTTTCCGCACCTCTGTCTTGTTCCTGGGAGGAGCCAAGCTCATGATCCCCTTCACCCTTTCAGGGTCCAAGGACCTAACCCCCTGCTGAATGTAATGTCCCAAATATTTCACCATTTTTTTCCTACTAACCCCTTCACCTCCTGCCCACACATCTGATGATATCTTCTCCTAATCTTCCATTGTTAACATACACATGCAAACTTCCTTCCTTCTATCCCAGAATTCTATTCCAAAAACATCCAACAAGTCTCTTCCTAGCAAGTTCACCCCTGAATCCGGAATATACAATATTTCAGTTTCAGTAACCATATCATTCAATTCCAATCTCACGTCTTCCAAAATCTTGACCTCTTGGGTCACTCACCCCAACCACCTTTAATGTCTGCTTTGACCTGCATGCTCCCTCTAACGGATCGCATACAGATGTCCAGCTTGCGCCAGTGTCGATCAGGAACAGTCGTTCCTGATGGTCAGGACCCACTAACACATTTACCAATGGCTCCCCACCGGTCCCTCTTGGGGAGCCGGAACCTCCCTAATCGTATAGGACATAGCTTCGTTCCTCTGGGGTTTTGGGACATTCGCCTGCAAAATGTCCCTCTTTCCCGCATCTGAAGCAAGTTCTACTCTGGGATGGCCGTTGGAATCGACCGCCTCGATTGCCCCCTGGACCTCCTCACCTAACTGGGGGTCTCCACTCCCTGCTGGGAGATCTTTCATCTCTCCACCTTGGCCTTGGATCTGACATCTGGGTCTCCCTGTTTTTCCTAACTTCATTCTTGGCTGCCGTTTGCACAGCAGCTACCATCATCTGAGACTTCTGTTTGGTTTTAACTGAGTCTCGGTTCACAAAAACTTGCTGGGCTGCTCTCATCAAATCTGTCATGCCCAAATCAGTCCAGGAATGCCGGAGCCGATGCCAGTGGACTCCCCATCCAGTCCTCAGTTTCGCTTTCCTCCACCTTGCTTACAAACTGTCCTGCTTCTGTTTCTGGTGGAACTGGACCTTCAAAGTCAGCATGATACCATACCTCCACATTGGGTATTTGCTCCTTCATCCGGTGTTTCACTATATACTCTTTCAACTGAGTTATCCAGTATGTGCTGGTATTCCCTTCGGGATCCCAGTGGTAAGGAAACTCAGGGTCTACTAGGGGATACTTTGGCCACCTATATTGGCACAGGTAGATCATTTTCTTTTTCTCTAGACTCCGAGTGTAAGTCCTCAGATGGGGCAACGACCATTGTTGTAGTAGTTGACCCAATGGGGAGTCAGTCAGAATCAGCCTTCTCGGGGTCTTTTCTATCTCAATACCCGTTCCCTCTTGGAATGTCTCACATTTGCTTTGTCCCCTTTCCCATTCTCCACGCTGCCTGCCAATAATCTCCCAGAGATTCCCAACTCAGGGATTTACACTGTCCTCCAGCAGTTGCTGGATTCCCAGAGTTTAAGGACAGTATATCCCTTCTTCTATCCCGAAAGGCAACAAACTCACCTGATACACCCATGGTCTCCTGGAGATGAAAGGATTGTGGGCGTCCCCACTTCAGGTGATCAACGGCACTCCCAGAGTGTCAGGCCAGCTTCTCTCTCTCTTGTTTCCAAGGATCGTCTGCTGAGTGCACTTACCCCGGTATCCAACTGAGACAAGGGAGGGGCCCCTCTACAATGGGAGGCAGTGGCGCCACGCTTACCCAGTCCCTTTTCTCCAGTCGAAATTCCGTCGGGCCCCACATTGGGTGCCAAATTGTGAGGTGGAAGCAGATAAAAAACCACCAAAAGATTCGTTGATCCAAGGAAAACAAGGTTTTATTCACGTGTCTGCAGAGATGGGTTCCCTCAGGCATTGAAGGAACACAGAGCAAAATTCAGGCAGCATTTTTAAACCCTAACTGTCCGCCCCCTCATACGAGGGCTTGGCTCACATTCTTTCTGTTTTCAAATTGACACATATATTTTGAAGGTTCATACTAGCTCCCTATCTAGCAAAAGCAGTTACACGGTTTCTGACATTGCAGCACTTTATTACAATTCCCCATTGTTCTAGCCTTATCTTGTTTTTTTCTCTTGTGCACAAACTGGAACACTTTCTTATTTAGCAGAGCTACTGAGTTTGAGACACACTTCCTTATTGAATTCAATGGGCCATCCAACATGACTTCGGTTCTGCTCACAGGTAGGATATATTTCTGTGTTTTGTTTTTAAGCTCTAAAAAGCTCTTTGGAAGTTTTTGTCTGAAGGCTTTGCTCACTTTCCTACTTAAGGAGGCAAGTTATTAGCTGATTTCAGCTGTGTTAAAAAAAAGACTCATTCCCAAAGGAGCAGAAGACAAGCATTTGTCTTGAATATAACTTGTCATTTGCTTTGCTGAGCATGAGGATATTAGGAGGGTCAAAGCCAGTTCAAGCTGATTCTCTCCCCCTCCCTCCTTTCCAGTTACAAAGACTGCTGAGCATCTGCAAAGACCTAACCAACCTGCCCTGCTCCTTCCCACCCAGATTCTTATGGCATGGCCCACTTTCGCTCTGCAGATATTTTTTTTCCAAAAGCAGCTTGTGGACTTTTATAAGCTATGTTTCTCCTTCCTTCAAAGCAAGAAGTTGAAACACTGCAATGTTCATGTTATGCCGAGGAGTTTGTGGAACCTCAGAATAAGAAGAAAGAGTTGGATTGTTGGTGATGTCTCCCATAGTACACATTTTTCCATACTTGTACAGAACTGTTTAACAGAACATGTGTTGATTCCCATATTGACTATGGAAAACCTTTCCAGACATTGTCCGGTGTAACATCTTATTTCTCAACCATTAAAAGGCTTCTCTATTCAGATGCAAATAAACTCCTTCCTGACAACAAATGTTGAGTAATTCTGACGTCAATAGCTGTAGCCGGACATTCCAAGAATAGATCTACCATTTGGGAAAGGAACAGAAAGGAAGCACTGCAGATCCTCAATAGGAGCAGTTCTTTGGAAGGTGGAAGGCAAAGGAAAGATGAGTTAAAAAGTGATCGCAAGCAACCAGCTAGATGATCAATTGCACTGGAGCAATTTCTGCATGTAGAGGCCTCTCTAAACTATTGCACGAGGGTGGAAATGCCTCTGTGCTGGGCAACTCCTTGTCTAAAATTGCTTACTATATAGTTGCAGTCCAATGCCTGAGTTTCATGTTTCTCTTAATTATCCAATTTTCAAGCAGCTCATTTATTTGCATATAAGAAAATGATACGTCTGAAGCATTGTGCCTTTCTTACATAGCTAATATTTTTTTAAAGAAACATTTCTGTGCTGCCAGGTTTGGGATTTTGCTTGCCACCTTCAATAGATAGATATACACTGTGTGATTAATCAAAGGGGCCTTCTTAGCTAATTAATTGTTCCATTTATCTGTCATCTGTTGTAATCATTCTGCAATATACAAGATATTAAAATGTTTTAAATTGTATGGCTAAAATTAAAACAAAATGTATAAATAATTGTAAGATTTTCCTGTCTTATTCAATATTTGCTCTACTGATTGAAGTAGTACTCCAGGAATTTGGACAGAAATAAAATAACTGATATCTGAACCATGCTTAATTTTTGGCAAAACATAGTTTAAAGATGACAGATATTGTCAGACAAACTAACAAAAGTATTGAGGAGATTATGAGTAATTTTTGGAGGAATATAAAGAAGACACAATCATGAGGGGTTCTTCCTTGGTGCTTGGTTGTTTTCTTGCAGATGTTTCATTTCCCAAACTAGGTAACATCATTACTGCTGGTCCAAAACTAGGTAATGTCATCGTGATGCTACCTAGTATGGGTAATGAATTGCCTGCAAGAAAACAACCAAACTCAGAGAGCACCAAGAAGACATAATCCCCAATAAAATTTAGAATTTGGACTTAAGTTACAGGAAAGCAGTGAAGAAAAGTTATCTCCATAATGAATACTATTACTCTCTTATCATTTTATTGAGCCCTTGCAAAATAACATATTCTATGTGTAGATTTTTATCTATGAATGACTTGCCCATTATGTAGGCATCCATTCTGATGCTCCAAGATATGTTTAGAATAGCATTCTTAGAATTCCTAAATAATGTAGCTTGTGATCATGCAGTCTTGAAATTCTGGAAGACATCAACAGACCATGGGCAAACCTGCCAATTGTGCAGAAAGATAAGATCTTGACAGCAGGGGTGGGATTCAAAATTTTTAACAACCAATTCTGTGGGCGTGACTTAGTTGTGGGCATGGTTTGGTGGTCATGTGACTGGCTGGGCGTGGCCAATTCAATATCACTCACATTGAGGCATGCATCTCCTTGCCTGGCCTCTCATGATTATGGGGATGCTGCAACAATCGTAAGTGTGAAAAATGGTCATAACTCACTTTTTTCAGTGCCATTGTAACTTTGAATGGTCACTCCAAACAAGCAAAGTACCAGCAAAGGAGAGGAAAAAAACTCCAGAGAAGTTCCAGAGACAGGAAGTCTAGTCCTACCAAGAATGTAATAAGGGTTAATGGAGAGGCAGTTTCCGTAAGCAACCCCAGAATGTTTCCTTCCTGCCTTCCTTACAGGATTAGCCCAGTAATTTCTTCTGACAATTGGTTCTCCAAACTACTTAGAATATTAACAACCGGTTCTACTGAATAGGTGCGAACCTGTAGAATCCCACCCCTGCTTGACAATCTCAAATGAATATAATAAAGGCTTCTATGACTATAACTCTAATTACCTGACCCTGTTAAGGAGATCTCAATTTCTTAAGCCTCTATGACAGAAAGTTAATTTCAGGATAAAAACATGTTATTAGTTTCAACTACAACTTTTTCCAACCTATGTCCTCCAGATATATAAGACCTTAATCCAATAATTTTCTGGGAGCATGGCCAAAGGCTTTGAAATATTTGACATCTAATTTGTTTGGCTGGCAACACTTTATGGTATTCAGGATAACTTGTTGTCCCATAGTTCGAAAGGATGACTCACACACAGCCTCATTGTTACTATGTTAGAAGCAATTAGAATAGGGAAGAGGTCTCATTTGCTTTGAGATGGTTCTACCTAAATTAGTAAGTTCTCATGATAACTTTTAATGCGATTTGATAGTCAGATATGGATAATATATCTCCTTGCTCAAATCTGTACTACAGGCCTATAGAAAATAGGGCTTCCTCCTTACTAAGAGGTAAATACAGTCCTTTGATCTTTTTTCCATCTAAATCCTGCAAAAAAAAAAAAAAAGTGGGGGGGGGGGGGAAGAGCCAGGACATCAGAACTCATCTACTGTCCTGTACACCTCTCTATCTTGTTCTGTAGAACTCTCTTTGATGCTGATCTAACACTAATGTAATCCAAGCAAGAAGGGTGGTCTTGCACCTTCTAAGACACTGATATGTAGCTGTAGGCTACAAGAAGGCATGATGCACATTGTAAGATAATTTGTAAGAAAACTTATTTTTCACAAGACTGCTTTGAGCAGACAGCTTGGTGTTATAGTAAAGACGTTGGTTTAGGGTTAGATTCAAGTTCTGCCCCACCACGGAAACCCACCAGGTGATTTGAGAAGAGTCATTCTGTCAGATCAGCTGATCATGCCAAGTTTTTGTTGTGAGAACAAAATGAAGGGTAATTTATGTACCCTGAACTCCTGGATAATTGTGGGAGGTATACCTAATAAATAAGCAATTGTACATGCCATTGTCATTGAGAAGCACCATTGATAAAATGTAATGCTGAGCTTCTTCAATGATCTCCCATGCCTTTTTGGCATCCAGTAGACTCAAAAGAAGAGGTTAGATCAGTTGTAAAAGAAGCAACACTGAAACTATTTCAGAAAAAGATTCCCATCCATCCATACATGCATAGAAAGGCACTGGGAAGGGAAGAGGGATTCCAGAATATAAGTAGTCCTCGAATTATAACGACAATTGGGATCGGAACTTCCATCATTGCATTGGCTGTTTAGAAGACCCTTGGGAAGGTCACAAATCAGAGGTGGTATTCAGCAGGTTCTGACCAGTTCTGGAGAATTGGTAGGGGAAATTTTGAGTAGTTCGGAATCCCACCTCACTGGCCCCACACCCATCTATTCTCTGCCTCCCGAGTCCCAGCTGATTGGCTGAGTCTTCTTTTGGTGTCCAGGACAGGAGAATGGAGTAGAAAAGCAGGTTAGTGGGATGGGGATTTTACAGTATCCTTCCTCTGGAATGGGGTGGGAATGGAAATTTTGCAATATCCTTCCCTGGCCAAGGCCACCAAGCCACACCACGCCCACCAAGCCACGCCCACAGAACCAGTAGTAAAAATTTTTGAAGCCCACCACTGTAGCAAATAGTGATCGTGTGACCAGGAACTGCTGCAACTGTCATCAATGCATGATGCTTGCCAAGCACCCAAATCATGATTATGTGACCTTGGGAATGCTGTGATGGTTGGGGACCTATCACAAGGCACCTTTTTCATCACCATCATAACTTCAAACAGTTGCTAAACGAATGCTCATAAACCAAGGACTACCCTATCTGATTGGTATCTCATTCAATTATTATGTTTCTGGTTGATTTCCCCCCCCCCTCCCCTGAGATTATACTTAGTAAAGACAGCTGTTGGATCTTAAGCTTCTGTTTAAAAAAACAAAAACAAAGTAAATCCCCAAAGCTTGGAAAACTAGATTCTTTCTCTTCATGTACCAATGTGACGGTTACAAACATAGGAAGTTCTCTCTTGTTTCTGGAGATTCCTACAAGTAACTGCAGAAACAAACATGCTATAAGTATTTAAAAAGTATCACTGTTCAAAATGAAATAATAAAATTTCTACATCTTTTTTTTTGTCAAAGCTGTGGCCACAGTTGCTGACTTCCTTGACACTCTGGTACATAAGCCAGAAGAAGTGAAAAGGCCCTCAAGGCTTATTGGTTCTCTCAGTATTTTCTCATTAAAATAGTCCTCCATTTCCATGGATACAGTATTAATTAAGTAAGGAATCTCATTCACTCCCGTGAATACAAAACAAAACAAAAATATATATTTTCACTTTTTCAGTACAACCTGTGCATATTCCTGTAGACACATACGTAGTTCTGAAAAAGAGCATACGTTTTCAAGAATTTCCCGCATCCCATTTTTGCAGATAATTTCTCTGTATTCTACTGTGGGAGACAATTAGCCCCTGACAACAAACTCATTAAAAAAAATCTGACCTGGCTTTTGATAGATCTAAAAAAAAAAATAGTTCCTTTGGGTTTCCTGCTCACATCCCCTGGTGTTTTAAAATAGCTGTGACCTGTGAAGTCCTTATGTGCTGCTGGGAGCATTCAGCAATTTTTGTTCCTCTTGTGCCACGTATTGTTTGTGTGTTTTAGTGCAAACTCGTAAAGAAACCAAACCTGTCCATTAATGAAAACACAGAGGTGCAGCTATGGGACTAGACAGAGAAGGAGACTCAGAAGCAGCTTCCTCCCAGGCCCGTAGTATAAACTCCAGGGCCACGTAGCCCAGACTCTATCCCTGAGCATTGGTTGGGTTTGTTTTTACTTAAAGATGGAACTTGGAAAGGACTTTGTGCAGGAAACACCTGCTTTTAACGTGACGACTGTCTTATCTGACCCAGTCACATCAGGTGGCTTCCTTGTTTACATTAGCAATAGGTCCCCAGCGACCCGCCTGCTTTGGCCATCATTGGCTGACTGGCCAGCTCCTTTTTCCAGCTTGCTCACTGATCTGAAGAGAAAAAGCAGTGGCAGGTTTTCCCAGCAAATAAGTTGCAGCTTCATTTCCTTTCTTCTTTATTTCTTTTTTTTTCCTCCTTCCTTTTACTGAAGCATAGTAGTAGATTAAGAACTCTGGCAATCCTCAAAGGGAGTGGCGAGATAGTTTCAGCAGGGTCCTATAAAAGGGTGGTGAGGCAGATGGAGAAGGTCGCTTTGCTATCATCCACGCTAAGAGGATGCCCCGAGTTTATTACAGAAGGTCTGTTTAATGTTCATTTATTTATGGCAGTTTTACAGCTAATAGCAGTTGCTCCCTGTGTATTATGTATTCAGTTAAAAGACACTAAAAAATAAAGCAGTATAAAAGCCAATATAGAGAACAGCACAACACCCAGGAAAACCAAGAGCAATAATAACAATAAACACAGCATACAATCATAATCATAAAGTAGCAATACAAAGCGAGGTTTTAAATAACTTGACATGCTTTTAAAATATATGTGGGAAAATGAAACTGTTTCGACCTGACATCACATAAAATGGAAGCATTGGCAAGCCCCTCTTAGAAGGGCATCCTTTGAATCTAGAGAAGCTAACTCTTCTGGAGTAAAGCATGATAACATGGACTAGAATGGTCATGCCAGAGCCTGGAGTCTTAGAATAACAGAGTTTGAAGGGTCCTTGGAGATCTTCTAGTCCAACCCCTGCTTAGGCAGGAAACCCTACACCACTTCAGACAAATGGTTATCCAATCTCTTCATAAAAACTTCCAGTGTTGGAGCATGTACAACTTTTGAACGCAAGTTGTTCCACTGATTAATTGTTCTAACTGTCAGGAAATTTCTCCTTAGTTCTAAGTTGCTTCTCTCCTTGATTAGTTTCCACCCATTGCTTCTTGTCCTGCCTTCAGCTGCTTTGGAGAATAGCTGGACTCTCTCTTCTTTGAGGCAGCCCCTGAGATATTGGAAGACTGCTATCATGTCTTCCCTAATCCTTCTTTTCATCAGACTAGACATACCCAGTTCAGCAACTGTTTTAGCCTCCAGTGACAGTCCCCTAATAATCTTTGTTGTTCTTCTTTGCACTCTTTCTAGAGTCTCAACATCTTTTTTACATCGTGGTGATCAAATGATGTATCTTGCCATGATGTATCCTGGGTTACCTGTTTTTGCCTACAGTAGTGACTAGTGGATGGTCACACAATATTCATGACTTCCAGTTGAAATTAGAAGTTCAATTCACTGAAGGGAAAGAAGAAGGAAAGAAAGAAGTGCAACAATCATCCAATACAATAAACAAAAGAATTGTCCTACTATAACCACATTATCCATAAAGCATGCGAACAGTATTTTACAGATCAACTGATTTTGCCAAGGCATCAGATGGAAATACAGTTGTACAAATTCAGTAGGAGAGTTTCTCAATGAACTGGCCCAGGTTGCCAGTTCATATCTGCTATATTATAGTAGATGTCTCCAAACTTGGCAACTTTAAGACTTGTGGACTTCAACTCCCAGACTTCAATTCTGGGAGTTGAAGTCCACAACAATTCTGGGAGTTGAAGGTGCCAAGTTTGGGGACCCCTGTATTATAGTATAAGGAGATATAAAATTTTATCATAGTTTTGACAACCAAAAGCCCACAAGAATTACATATTGGTAGAACATATTTGGTAGAAATATAGATAGTCCTTTGGATCCAGGTTGTAAGTCTCCATTTTTTGATAGCTTGTAACTTTGAATGGTTGCTAAATGACTGGTTGTAAGCCAAGGACTACCCATACAGCTGTGACTAGTACTTACCCAAGTTCAAAACTTCCTGCCTTCCATCTGGATGAAGTGCAATGATAATATTGGCCTTCCTTACAGGGTCGTAGAATTACTGATAAAAATTATATGGTAGGATTTTCATATTCAAACAACCAAGTATTATTTAAACTGCCCTGGGATTATTCTAGTTAACTGCACAGATCTTGTTTCTTTCCTCCTCCTTTCTCTCCAGTAAGTTGAATAACTTCCTAATTTCAAGAAATTTCAAGAGGTAATGAGTACTGTGACCACCATCCTTTAGGCACTGCTGCAGGGAAGAGTGGCTTGTTTAAACAACGCACTGCAGAACAATTGGCATCAATCTTCTGTCATTCTGAAAGCCATCAGCTTTTTAACAGCAATTCACCCTATCAACTCAATCTCATGGGTACATCAAGAGATAGGAGACAAATTCATCATTGATGCTCATGGATCAACAGTAAAACATAAATTCCTGGGATCATTCCTAATACGAAACACCTGACAAATGCCTTGAAAGAATTTTGCAATGCAAAAGCTCTTGTTAACTGTACTGAAAGTGGTATATCTGCTTGTCTATCTGTCACCTGTTACATGGATAAAGCATTTTATGTAATGTTTTCCTGAAAACCTTTGCTAAGAGAGACTATTTTATGTAGAGAGCAGTGGATGGATGGATGGATGGATGGATGGATGGATGGATGATGTATGATGGATGATGGATGATGGATGATGGATGAATGGATAGATAGATAGATGGATAGATAGATAGATGGATAGATAGACAGACCCTCATAGGAAACACATTAATAGCATTCATTTCCTCTAATTTCTTTATCAAATAGTCATTTTAATCATCTGAACTCTTTTCTTCTTGCAAAGCTTAAGACTGTTTTTTGCACCATCAATAGGAATAAGAGATTCCTGTGCTTTATTAATGTGCTTGAATATTCATTATGCTAATCAAATGTTAATGATTTTTAGACACTGTAGACCAATTTGGTATCCTTTTTTATCTTGCTTTAATTTTTTTCTTCTAATGGAAATGGGGGCCAGAAATAGAAGTGCTGTTGAAGTTGGTGGAAAAAATTCCAAAGGAAAACTGTCTAAATGAGATGGGTAGGATATACATCTAATAAATAAATACTTAAGATGGTTTGAAAAATGGTAAACATTGTTCAAATGATGAAAAATAGGATGATATGAAAGATGGTCTGGTATTAAAGGATATTCCAATTCCTTTTCTTTTTCATACTTCGTTAAGGACTAAATATAGGATTGTTAGGGGAACTGCAGCTCATATATAAGAATCAAGATCCAATTTT
Organism: Laticauda colubrina; assembly: GCA_015471245.1. Taxonomy (NCBI): domain Eukaryota; kingdom Metazoa; phylum Chordata; class Lepidosauria; order Squamata; family Elapidae; genus Laticauda; species Laticauda colubrina. The sequence goes on along the minus strand of BLBF01000005.1, from coordinate 45,333,021 downwards.
CTGTGTCTTTCAATCTGAAAACTTGAATAAAGTCATCCCCAAAATACTTTATTCACTCTTGCATTTGAACTCGACTGTGTGGCCCACCCAAAAACTAAGAGGCAGCTACAAATGTATATTTTAAGGTTAATGATATATAAACAATCTGATGTTACAAAGATATACCAGCCTACATAGGAGGAAGGTAAGTGGTCATAAAAGATATGGTTGGAAGTATTATGTTACATGGAGACAACTCCCATGTAACATATAAAGCAATGATTAAACCAGTGGTGGGATTCAAAAACTTTTACTACTGGTTTTGTGGGTGTGGCTTGGTGGGCATGGCCATGTGACTGGGTGAGTGTGGCTTTTTTTTTTTTTTTTGCAGCCCCCACCCATTTTGGGGGGCTTCTTAGCCACAGAGGAGCCTCTGGGAGAGGGTGTTTTTGCTCCCCTAAGGCTCCTCTGGGGCTCTGGAAGGCAAAAAATGGAGGGGGGGGGGGCTGAGCTCCTCCCTCCATTTTTGGCCTCAGCAAGGGGAATCCCGGCACAGGTGATCTTATCTACAGCTGATTATTGGGAGGGGGGAAAGAAAGAAATACCTTAGGTGAATGTCAGGCAGGCGGGTGGGGGTTGAGCGAGCATTGGGTAGGAGGGTGACTGGGTGGAGGGCGTGGCCAGCCAGAACTTACTACTGGTTCAGCAACCCACGTCAAATTCTTGCTACCGGTTCTCCCGATGCGGTGTGAACTGGCTGAATACTACCACTGGATTAAACAATATGACCCCAACCCTGAGGATGTTACCTAGTTAGGGTAATGAAACCGCTGCAAGAAAATAAGCAAGCTCAGAGAGGTCCCCTCACAGTATAAAGGATTACCCATTGCCAAACAGAGTATATTTATACTAATCCATATGCATACTGGTCTGGATTAGTTTGGTAACTATTCTGTGATGGATTTGACAGAATAGGGATATAATTTTGAATGCAATCTGGAAACTTGCAGCACTATATAGTTGAAAGGGACCATAAAGAGTTACTAAAGAATCTTTGACAGATGACAATCTATCCTTTGTTTGAGGCCTCTGGCAGAGGAAAATCACCACCGAGTTCTTGTTTCATTGACTGACAGCTCAAAGAGTTCCTTCTGATGTCTCATCTAAACCTTGCAATTTGGTTGTGCTTATAATTTTAATTCATTGGTTCTGAGGATAATAGAAAATAAGTCCATTTCCTTCTTTGCGAGACAGAATGACATAGCGACAATTTGACGAATATTTTATGGCAAATATTTGCCCACTAGCAAAATATTGCAGCTAGGATATTAAGTGACACTTAATGATTATTTTTAATCATTAACAATGCAGTAAAATATGACACCAACATCCATGCACAGATGAACTGGTTGACCTATATCTTGTGCCAAGAAACCTTGATTGCTGTTAAATTCATGACAAAATGGATAAAAATCTCCTGCAGTTCTGCTGCTTTGCAATACTTATTACTTGAGACTGTATTTTTTACATACAATGTACTGTGATCCATGAAAACTTATGTAATAATAAACATAAAGATGCCAAAAGATTGTCTAAGTGCTATTGCTATTACTAAATTAACCACTGCAATGCTTCACTTAACAACTATGGCAACAAAGATCATAAACAGAGCAAAGTATATTTAACAAATGTTTTGCTTAGCAACATAAATTTTAGGCTTCATTGTGGCCGGAAGTCGAGGACCATCTGTATATGGAGGGCAATTACTTCTGCCCCAATCCCCAACTGTTTGCTTTCTGAGCTATCTCATCTCATCCATTCAAGTCAGTTGAGGTTTTGCATGGGAGGATCTGGAAACTGAATACCCTGAAGGACATCTCAGAGTTCTCAGTCTCAGAATCTGCATACTTCGAGGATTGTGGAGGGTTGGGGGCACAAAAAAGGGTCACTTATATTTACCAAACAAAAGGAATATCATTTCTCCCATGGGATGCATTTCTCTGGTCCTGCCTTTAGGAAAGCTCTAAAAACAGTTTGTCCAGCAGCCTCAGGGGCAAGGTCATTTGTAAACCCACATTAGATATGCAATCTTTTCATCTTTGTTATTCTTCCACTACATGTATTGTTGTTTCATTATTTCTTGATTTCTTTTTCTCTTTCGTTTGACATTTTTTGCTATGTTGCCTCAACTTGCTTTTGTGATTACAACAAGCAGCTTATAAATACATGTTTGCTTGTTTGTATGCATAATCTGAGACTAAATAACAGGAGATATATTTTTGCATTTGCAAAGCAGCCAGAATTACTTCTTCACTAAAAAGCTGGGGAAGACCTCTGCTGGCAAACTTGCAGAGCTGCTGTCCTTGACAACAAATAGCTTCAAATAAAACTGATCAATGATCTGATTCTGTATTTTCAGTATCATTAAACACTAAAAGAATGCCTTCAGTTTACACTTAAATTCAAAAATAATAATGCATAAAGCCTAATTGCCTCTCAGTGGGATTCAATATTAATTGCTTTATTTTGAGCAAATGAGGGTGAAGCCTCATTATCACATGCAAGGAATGTCAAAGCTTTGGGACTGTTTGAAACTTGTTATGTCCAACTCTGCCTGTATTCAATTCCAGATAACACCTTGGTGTCAAAGCTTTTGTATTATAGATGTGCAAAAGAAAAAAAAGTAGAGTAAGATAAAATGCTTTGAGGGTATTGAAATTTTATCCAATAGACACAATTCCTTTTTTTCCCTTTTTTTCTTCATAGCCACAATATCATACAACTTAAAATATTCCAGCAGTGCTTCAGTATAACATACTAGACAAACATCCTCCACACTATCAGCCCAAATAAACTGACCCCAAGGCAAAAATCAAATGGATTACATTGGTGGCATTGTTTATGTTCTTGTAGGCTTTCCTTGGTCTGTCTATGGAAATCCAGTTTCCACAGATTTGGAAGGCAGATTATAGATGCATGTTAGGAAGCACTTCCTAACCAGAGCAGTTTGATAATGGAACTAATTATTTAAGGAGGAAGTGAATACCTCTTTGGAGAGCCAACTTGGTGTAATAGTTAAGGTATTGGGTTAGAACTGGGAGACATGGTACAAAGCCACTGAGTGACCTTGGACCAGTCACTCTTTCTCAACCCTAGGAAGGAGGCCATGGCAAACTGCTTCCAAAAACCATGCCATGAAAACTACAAGGCCTGATTCAGTCAGTCACCAGAAGTCAAAAGTGATTCAAAGGCAAATAAAATAAAATAATTATTTGTTGGATATGTTCAGAAAAAAACTGGCCTGACTTCTTTCAGGTTTGTGCTCATTTGAAATCCTGCACTGCACAGAAGTTTGGATTCAATTGTCTCTAAACCTGGTACAATTATCTCTATGCCTATGCAAGCTCTGTGTTTCTACATCTTGATTATGTTCTTTACAAGTACTGCAAAATAGAAAAGGATGTTGCTAACTATCTTTCTATCTTCTGCTTAAGATCTGTTGCAAAAATTATCCTTCTGGGTTTAGTTCAAGTGGGGAAAAAGACACTGGAAACATGAGGGCTGTTCTGTATAACTTGGAAGGTTCCAAGTAGTCTCTTCTGATTGGCTAGGAAGGCCTGCAAAGGATTGGTTCATGAGGAACCAATCCTAGGAGCCGCTCAAAGGCGGCAAAGTTAAAACACTGTCATTGGCTACAAGCCGGCAGGCAAGCCTCTATAAAAAGGGCTGCCGCAGCTTGAGCCAATGTTCCGTTACTGTTTGCTGTTAACACTGGCGACAAAGGTGGGATTGTCCTAAAGTGGAGACCGAGCACGCGCCAAGAAAACAACCACGCTAGATGAAATGGCTGGTAGCAACGCGCTGCCCGCACCTTTTAACCCCAATGAAGAAGATTGGGAGTCTTATATCGATCGCTTCCTGATGTTTCCGGAGAGCAACGAAATGGAGGAAATTTTGGATCAGCGAAAGAGGGCTGTCTTCCTAACACATTGTGGGCCAGCCATGTTCAAAATGGCAAAGGCATTGGCAAAGCCCAGAGATGTGAAACAGATGACCTGGTCTGAACTTAACCGAATGCTAAAGGCTCACTATGCGCCGGTTGTCTCAAATCTTATTAAGAGACACAAGTTTTATAAAAGAGATCAGAGGGAAGACGAGACCATTGCAGATTTTGTGGCAGCTCTCCGCCATCTGGGAGGAGCCTGCGAGTTCCAGAGTATGGACGAGGCTATGCGAGATCATGTCGTGTTAGGTCTAAAGGACTCTACTTTACAAAGCAAACTATTAAAAAGATCTAACATAACTGTGGCAGAAGCAATCGCGGAAGCCACCGCCGCAGAAGCTGCGAAGAAATCAGCGGCCACAATGAAACTGATGAATGCCAATACTGACACGATGAACCTACCCAGAGGGAAGAAGCAAGTTCCCACAACCACACACCACGAAGACCCAGACGAGTCATCAGAAATGGAAGAATATGACATTGAGGTCCATCGCCTATACGTGAACCAAAAAAGGCGCGAAAGAAGAAGAAATTGGCATGAATGCACTGGCTGTGGAGGAAACCATCCCCGAGCCAAGTGTAGGTTCCTTGATGCCATCTGTCGGGCTTGCAAGAAGAGGGGACACATCGAAAGAGTCTGCCGCAATCGTAAGAACAGTAGTCCTAGCAGACATGGTAATTCCCCACAAAGAACTGACCCAAGGCAAGCCGATAGAAAATGGGAGCGCAGCAAGGGAACCAGCAACCGAGAAAAAACTCACCAGACTGTCACTATCAGAAGCGCACAGACGGAAAGTGGGAGAAAAGTCAAAATTGTAGTGACCATTGAAGGAAATCTCTATGAAATAGAGGTCGATTCAGGATCTTTCCTATCAATGGTGTCTTGGAACACAATCAGACGGTTGGTTCCAAACATAAAACAAAAAGAACTCAAGAAACAAAAATTAATTCTCAAAGACTACCAGAGAAATAGAATTCCCGTGATAGGTCTAGGACACTTCAAAGTCACTTACAAACAACACACCGAAGTCCTGCCGCTGACCATAGTCGACCGAGACCATCCCAGCCTCCTGGGCATCGAATGGTTCGCACCATTGGGCATCGGGATGACCGGAGTAAGCTGAATAACTGCAAGATATTGGGAAGAGAACCTGCTACACGAATTCCAGGACTTCTTCGACGGCACTCTGGGCAGGTACCGGGGGACCCCAATTTCCTTGAGCTTAGATCCCCAGATAGCACCAAGAAGGTTAAAAGCCAGATGAGTCCCTTTCGCATTAAAACCCAAAATAGATGAGCAATTAAACAAATTGATTGCACAAGGGGTCATAGAACCAATTGACCATGCTAGGTAGGAGACTCCAATAGTAACACCTGTAAAACCTGACAGGTCTGTGCGCATCTGCGGAGACTACAAGGCATACCCAGTACCAGTCGTACAGCACTTACTGCACTCACTTGGGGAGGAAAATTTTTTGCGAAACTTGATTTGGCTCAGGCATATCAGCAGCTTCCAGTAGACCCAATAAGGGCTGTAGCACAAACAATAGTAACACATAGAGGGGCATTCAAATGCAACATTCAAATGCTTCAATTCGGAGTAAGCGTTGCCCCAGGCGTTTTCCAAAGCCTCATGGAACGCCTATTAAATGGGATAAAAGGGGTCATTCCATACTTTGATGACTTTCTAATTTCAGCGAAAAACACAACTCAATTAGAAGCAAGACTAAGAGAAGTACTAACCAAATTTAGAGAATCCGGCCTAAAAGGAAAAAGGAAAAATGCTGCCTGGCTACCGACCGCGTCAAATTTTTAGGGTATTTAATTGACAAACAGGGTATTCACCCAACAGACAAGAAAGTCAAAGCAATTAAAGACGCACCCAGACCAAAAAATAAAATGGACTTACAGGCATTCTTGGTTCTGATCAACTTTTATAACGTATTCCTCCTCCACAAAGCAACAAAAGCAGAACCATTACACTGTTTACTGGATAAAAAAAACTGTCTGGACTTGGGGTCATAAAGAACAAAAAGCATTCCAAAGCATAAAAGACTTATTAATCTCAGACACCGTTCTTATTCAGTTTAGTAACACACTTCCATTGACGGTCACCTGTGATGCCTCACCTTTCGGAGTCGGTGCCATCCTGAGCCACCAATTACCTGACGGGAGAGAGGCACCCGTTGCCTTTTACTCGAAAATGCTCTCCAAAGCGGAATGCAACTATAGCCAGCTAGACAGGGAGGCCCTGGCAATCGTCGCCGGAGTTAAACGTTTTCACGAATACCTCTATGGGAGGACATTTTCCATTGTGACTGACCATAAACCGTTACTGGGGATTTTGGCGGGGAACAAACCCACACCAAACATTCTATCCCCACGGATGACTAGGTGGTCAGAATTCCTAGCCGCCTATTCATATACCTTGCTGCATCGACCCGGGAAACAAATCATCCATGCAGATGCTTTAAGCCGAGCACCATTACAAACCATAGAGGACGACCCGGCTCCAACCACTGCCACCCTACAAGTAGAGACCTGCCCTGAACTTCCATTGTCTGCAAATGATGTCACCAGAACCAAGGTGAAAGACCCAGTAACTGTCCGCGTTTTGACTTGGGTAGGTAAAGGCTGGCCGGAAAGCCAAAAGACTGAAGGTTTGAAACCTTTTCAGACTAGACAAACTGAACTGTCTTTACAAAAGGGGTGCTTATTGTGGGGAGATCGGGTGGTAATTCCATCCAGACTGCAGGAAGAGGTGTTGGGTATGCTACATGAGGGCCACCCAGGCATAGTAAAGATGAAAAGCCTGGCCAGCAGCTATGTCTGGTAGCCTGGTGTAAACAAGGATATTGAACGCTGGGTTGCAACATGCCATAAGTGTCAGAGAGCTAGACCCACACCACCACAAGTGCCCATACGGGACTGGGAGACCCCACAAGGCCCTTGGTCTCGAATCCATATTGATTTTGCAGGACCAACCAGGGGCAACATGTTCTTAATAGTCGTAGATGCATATTCAAATTGGTTAGAGGTTATAGTTATGTCATCCACAACAACAGATGCTGTTATAAAACAGCTAAACAAATTGTTTGCAACTGATGGTTTACCTGATGTATTGGTATCCGACAATGGGCCACAATTAACGGCTATACAGTTCGAACAGTACTTAGCATCCCTGGGTATACGCCATGCACTAACCGCGTCGGCCCACCCGGCGGTGAATGGTCGGGCTGAACAAATGGTCAGGTTTACTAAAGAAGGCCTAGAAAAAATGGACCGTGGGGATGTCCAAGACAAGCTGAACCGTTTACTTACACTACAGCACATCACTCCCAGTAGCACAACAAACAAGAGCCCAGCAGAATTGTTAATGGGGAGGAAACTCAGATCCCATTTAGATAGACTGCATCCAAATTACACTTGTGAGAAACCCCCCGACTCATCCAGCCGATACCGCACTTTTGATATTGGCGACCTAGTCTATGCAAAGAATTTTACCGGGGACCCTCTCTGGCTTCCAGCCACTATCACACAAATAACAGGCCCCCGGTCCTACCGACTAACCGTGGACGATGGAAGAGAATGGAAGCGGCACATAGACCAGCTTTGTTCCCAAAACATCGAGCGTAAAACAACTGTGCAACCTCAAATAATAAAAATCGAAGAAAACAAAACCAAGGAGGGGGGAGAAACACAAACAAATACAAAAGGGTGTGAAAATGAACCATTGAAATTAAATCTAGAACATCTAACCAACCAAAAAGAGCACTTACGGTTAGATGAAACCATTGGAGGTAGTCCAAGTGAAAGGAAAGCCGTCCTGGAAGGGACCAGCCAGGCCAGCTCAACCAGCCCGGTTGAACCATGAGGGAACGGCAAAACCACCGGCCTGAGCAACTCAAGTGGTAGCGGCAATGCTGACTTACCCTTCCAGGTGGTTCCATGGAGACAAGCCAGAGAGACAGCAATCCTGACTGAACCCCTTGAAGTCCTAGACAAGAATGAGCCGCGCAGGTCAACTAGGACCAGAAGAAGCCCCACCTACCTGCGCGACTACATCACTCACGTAGGACCGAATTAAAGGGGGAGGGGTGTTCTGTATAATTTGGAAGGTTCGAAGTAGTCTCTTCTGATTGGCCAGGAAGGCCTGCAAAGGATTGGTTCATTAGGAACCAATCCTAGGAGCCGCTCAAAGGCGGCAAAGTTAAAACAATGTTATTGGCTACAAGCCGGCAGGCAAGCCTCTATAAAAAGGGCTGCTGCGGCTTGAGCCAATGTTCCGTTACTGTTTGCTGTTAACAAATAAATAGTTATTTGTTGGAACCCGATCTACCGCGCGTCTTTTCTGGACGGAACAAGGGCTGTTTGGAAAGATAGGTTTAATGGTGGACAGAACCACATGGGTTGGAGCTCCAAAATGAAAAGAACGATCACATGCTTCAAGATATTGGATGAAGGAAAAGAAGGGAAAAGGGCAAGATGCTGAGAGTGCAATTGTTTTATACCCTATGTTGGAATTTGAATTTGAGCTTGTATTCTGATTGGTTGTCAGCCTCCCATGAGGCCATGCAGGGGCATCTCTGTAGGCTCTCCTAAGTCCCAGGTTTGGTTGAGGCTTGCTGGATGATGATGTAATGAAAGGGCTTTGGGCAATTCTTATTATAATTCTTCCTGGAGTAGATCTTTGTTATGTAAAATAGACTGACCTAAGCCAGAGTAATGGTCCATTAGCAAAGGTAGGGGTGAATTTCTGTTTCTGAGTTTCTACTCTTTTTAGGGGAAATATTCTGCCTTTTTAATATTTCCTAGGATATTTCATTTTTCTAGGAGAGGGGTGGGTGCTAACTTCCTACAGATCCAAGTCAGATGCATATACTTTTAGATGAGAGCTATGCTGTGTCAGTGGGCAAAAGAAAGTTTGATATATCTCCAAAAATGAAAGTAAAGCTTCTGAAGAACAAGACCATTCTGCCACACAACTCAGCTTCATTTACTTCAGAAGATTCTGAAGAGAAATCAAATCCAACACAATGTGCTGAGGTATTAGGCTTCCAAGTGGGCTGGTTCCAGATGGAGCATCCTCTCCATTATGTGCTAATGCTTCTGTCCTCGGGATGCCTTTTGGCACTGACAGCAGTTGGCGAAACAGGCGGGCATGCTGCTACAGCCCAGTTAGCGACCTCAATAGAAAGCAGAACCGGTGTAAACATTTTTGCAACTGACAGTTCGCTTGGAATGCATCAAATCGCCTGATGGATTTCCACCACTCGGCCTGCATGTTTCCACTTGCCTCTCTGTACTCCTTTGTGCAGGTTAACCTCTCACTGCTGCACTCTGGAGCTACCTATGCCTCCGTGTGCAGAATCTGCCTTCTGGCGTTGGCTTCTGCAAAACTCAGCCTTTGCAATCCTTTGCAGCAGGAATTCTCTTTTTTTACAACTTGTCCCTGAGATTTATTTTGGCTTAGCGAGATGCTGGTGACATCTAGCAAAGTTCAGGGCATTGCCAGAAAGAAAGGTCGGTGGCTGTTTGTATTAAAATAACAACAGTAGTTCCCACTCTGCATGCCACACAACACCCTGTGAACCCTCCTCCAAAGGGTAAGGAAGGAGGGGCAGCTGCTTCCTCTCCCCTTTCACCCCTTGCCTCTGAAGTCATGGCATTCCCAGACTGCCCCCTGATTATAATAAGCCAAGGCCATTTTGAGGCCTCTTTCTGGCTATCAAACAGGAAAAAAGAAAAAGAAAACCACCAACATGACCAGAACCAAAGGCCTTCCTTGCTTGCCTTTCCTTGTGAATGGTGGAAACAATACTGAGGTCAGGAATCTTTAGGATTATAAATCATTTCACCACAGAGGAGCTAAATTCAGCCTAAGCAATTTGAATCAAAAGTGGTTTTCTCGGCAGTGCATTCGAATTGCATGCAAATATTGCTTTGTGTCCAGGACAGCGATGGCAAACCTTTTGGGCTTGGTGTTGCAAAAATTGGGAAAGTGCCCAACTTGACCAAGCTGGCATGCCACAGACACACCCTTGGACACAAAAGAAACAATTCCCTATTTCCCACTACCACCTCCCCAGATTCTGAACAGTAAATTCAGCAGCAGCATTAAGACTGGGTCTAGAGGCCCAGGCCTTGACTTCAATCCTCGGACCACCACTTGCATTCCACTTCCCACCATATCCCCAAAGTGTGTGAGCCTTGCAGAATGGTGCAATTGTCCCCTTGTCCCAATTTTCCCCAGCATTCTGCTTACCTTCAAGTGATGTTCTCTTTAAGTAAGCCTCTGTGGCTTACTCAAAATTGCTTTGGGTCACTTTGTTCTTGAAGCAATTTCAGATTATGTTCTTCTGCCACCTCTGCCGCCTCTGAAAACCATGGAAAAGCATGGCCCGTTCTTATGCAAGTTTCAGAAGCTGCAGAGGCCATGCAAGAATGGGATGTCTCTTATGTGGCATTTGGACCTTCTAGAAGTCATGCATGAAATTGTGCTCTTTCCCAGCCTTTGGACTGGGGCAAGAATGGGATGTGTTCTTCCATAACGTCTGAAGGAAGTCATGCAAGAGTATACCCTGTTCTTTTATGGCCAAAAAACCTCCAAAAAACATGAAAGTGTGCCCCATTCTCATGCAGTTTTCAGAGGCTCCAGAGGCCACCCAAGAGCACCGCCCTTTTACCCAATTTCTGGAGGTTTTGGAGATGACAGTACAGAATCCAAAGAGGATGTCTTTGGGACAGTGGTAGGATTCAAAATTTTTTACTACCGGTTCTGTGGGCGTGGTTTGGTAGATGTGGCTTAGTGGACGTGGCAGGGGAAAGATACTGTAAAATCTCCATTCCCACCCCACTCCTGAGGGAAGGTTACTGCAAAATCCCATTCCCTCCCCACCCCACTAACCTGCTTTCCAGTTCTGTTTTCCTGTGTAGGGCAACAAAAGAAGACCTAGCGAATCAGATAGCAAAAAAATAGAGGGGGGCAGGGCCAGTCAGAGGTGGTATTTGCTGGTTCACCAAATGGCTCAAAATTTCTGCTACCAGTTCTCCAGAACTGGTCAGAACCTGCTGAATACCACCTCTGCTTTGGGAACATGTGATCTTGCAGGCACCAGCATATCTAGCCAGTGTTATGTGAATGTGAAATATAAATCTACTCAATATGACAAGGCAAATACATTACAGAGGACTTCTGCTACTGAATGTTTCTTTTGGTGAAATTCTGGGGGGAAGGGCAGCAAGTCAATATTTAATCAGTATCACATCACCTTAACTTAAATAGGTCCCCACATTACAGAGAAAACAGGGAAATATGTGAATTGCCACTTTTTCTCTCTCTGACTCTTCATGGTTCTATTTGAATTATTATATGTTAATATTTATATGTTCATACACGTTTGAGAAGAAATATGATAGAAGCATATAAGAATTGTAAATGAACTGATTCACAAGCCAGATTTACCCTGCAAACCACCAAAACTTGTGCAATTCATTCATTCATCCTTTCTCTTTCACCTCTCCTATAAAAAGGTTCATTAAGAAGGCTGGACTTTTCAGTGTCCCAGCCATCAGGACATGCTGCAACAGAGTGCAAAGTAGAACCAACACCGCGAACTAGCAAGGTGTCAGATTGCCGTTGCAAGCTGGGTTCATTTTCCATATACTTATACCATTGTCCTTTGAGGGGAGAATTGTTGACTTTCTCCTTGATCTTAATATGCTGTGGCTTGTCCCAGCTGATGAAAGCAAAAGCAGAAGCAGGACAATTCCAAAGGCTTTGACAATCAGGAATGGCTTATTTTAAGCCACAAAGTACACGTTAGCCAGTTCTTGGTATTGGCTAGGAAGCAAAAAAAAAATGTTCTGAAAAATAGAGACGATGCTATCCACAAGTTTCTTTTCTCTCCTTCCCTCCTCTTCTTTTTGTCCTATGTTGTGGTAGAAACAGAGTGAGCAAAAAGTGGCAAAAAGTCAAAGAAAGGCCTTTTTTACTTTTTGAAACTTCTAGTGCATCTATAGGGACGCAGTGGCTAAGACGCTGAGCTTGCTGATCAGTTTGGCGGTTCGAATTCCTAGCACCACTTTATGGAGTGAGCTCCCATTACTTGCCCCAGCTTCTGCCAACCTAACAGTTCAAAAGCATGGAAGAATTCAAGTAGAAAAATAGGTACCACTTTGGTGAGAAGGTAACAGTGTTCTGTGTGCCTTTGGCATTTAGTCATGCCAGCTACATGACCACGGACAGTGCTGGCTCTTCGGCTTTGTAATGGAGATGAATGCCACACTCTAAAGCCAGAAATGACCAGCATGTATGTGCAAAGGGAACCTTTACCTTTACCTTAGTGCATGTGTAGAAAAATATTCTTTATAATAAGGTGATTTCTGGAATAAGTAGAATAATTGTACAATTTGGATAGCTATCAAAATTTTTGGAACATTTTTATTGCTGTCTCAAATATTCTAGTTAGAAAGTTCCATCTAGAGTAAACTTGTAACTTTATACTTTCTTTCTCTGAAGGATTATCACATAGGTAATTGTCATTTAGTAACAACAATTGGGACTAGCAACTTGCTTATCAAGTAAAGTGAAGCATCACAATTTTACGGTCTTACTTCAGTTTTCCTTTGTTCCACAAACCTACAATGGTTGTAAATGAGAGGTATGTTACTATTTCACCATCATTGTAACTACAAACAATGGCTAAATGAGGCAGTTGCTAAACAAGGACACCATTATCATGTGGCTTTGTTAATGAATGTGTAATACTTTGCTTGCTAACAGTATCATTGCTATTAGTATCAATGGATTGGGCTGCATTAGTTCCAAAATTGGAATTTGACTTTGTGTAAAAGCTTTATGATACAAGAGAGGCTGCTTGATTAAAAGCCACATCTGCTAATTTGCAGATCACTGGACAATCTCTTGCAATTTTCCAGAAGTTAAGGATATAAGTAGATCTGAGAAATTGGCAAAAATGGCTTCTGCAATAATCTAATGATTCAATCCATTTAAGCCCATGTCACACTGCACCAACGGATGAAAAGAGGATGTAAAACGGAGAGAAACACTTGCCATCCGTTGGTTAACGCGATGCATCCGTTCTGTACTCACTGCGTCCGTTTTTCATCCTCTCTATCCGTCCAGCATCTGTCGACTGAGGTTCTATCCGCTCAAAAATTTTTGAGCTGCTCAAAACTTTTTGAGCGAAAAATGTATCCAACGCGTCCGTTCTGCGTCCGTAACGCATAGGGGGAACATCCGTTCTACATCCGTCATCATCCGTTACGCATCCGCTATATCCGCTAGGCATCTGCTGCGCATCTGCGCAACTCAAATCCGTTCCAGTGGAAAACGGACACAGGGAGGAAGCGAAACGGACGCGGAACGGACACGCAGCATTAGTAGCACGGACGGAGAAAGGATGAAAGCAGATGCAGCTCGCATACAATGCATTTAAAATGGAAAAAACGTTCGCATAGGGGACGTATCTCAGATATTTAGGATGTCTGGAGGATGTCTAGAGGATGCAAAAGGACACCGAGCGGAAAACCTATATTTCCTATAAAAAGGGGGAGGAACTCACCTGGATCTCACTTTCAGTCCAGCAGCCCTGCGGTGCAGACCTCTTCAGCCTTGCTCTTGCTCTTGCTCTTCCACAGCATCCAGTCATCTCCACCATGGATCATCACACACTCCTTTTGGTAGCCAACATTGTTCTACAACAGTGCAAAGCCATCTACAGGCTCTTTCACCTGTTCTACGCGAAGAAAAGGAGGCGGCCAAGAAGTGTCTGGGTCCGAAGATGGATCGGGAGAAGAGCAGAGTACGGACTGTACAACAAGCTGATGGTGGAGCTGAGGAACGAAGACCCTCGTGCATTCCAGAATTTCATGAGGATGCCTCCAGCCATGTTTGACGAAGTTGTGGAGCGGCTGAGACCCAGGTTGACCAAGCCAAGCACCAACTTCTGGCCCAGCCTGGACCCTGGACTGAAGGTGGCACTGACTCTGTGCCACCTGGCCTCAGGGACCATGTACAGGAGCATGCAGTACGGCTGGAGGGTGCCACACAACACCATCAGCATTGTGGTCAGAGAAGTGGTGCAGGCCATCATCGAAGAATACCTGGAGGAGCTCCTCCAGTGCCCTTCCACTGAATAAGGCTGGAAGAAGGTTGCAGAGCAGTGGTATCAGAAGTGGAACTTCCCCCGCACCGTTGGAGCCATAGATGGGAAGCACGTGGCCTGCAAAGCTCCAGCCAAGTCTGGGTCCACTTATTTCAACTCCAAGGGCTTCTTCAGCATCATCCTCTTCGCCATGGTCGATGCTGACTACAAGTTCATGTACATCGATGCTTCAGGCAACGGCTCATGTTCAGATGCCCAGGTATACAACGCCAGTGACCTCAAGGAGGGACTGGAAGGCAACCTCATCACGGGCTTCCCAGATCCAGACCCCCTGCCCAACGACATGCAAGATGTGCCCTACTTCATTGTGGGGGATGACGCCTTCTCCCTCACAACCTACCTCATGAAGCCCTACACCTCCAGATGCCTCACCCGTGAAGAGAGGATCTTCAACTACAGGCTGTCCAGAGCAAGGCAGGTGGTGGAGAACGCCTTTGGCATCCTGGCCAACAGGTTCCAGGTACTTCTCACTACCATGCAGCATCGCCCAGAGACCGTGAAGAGGATTGTGGAAGCTTGCTGCATCATGCACAATCTCATATGCACCTGCTACCCAGTCTTGCAGAACAGGCTTGTGGACCTCCAACAAGGCAATGGGGTCATGGAGCCTGGGGAATGGAGGCAAGGGCGAAACCTGATAGATACTCTGGATGTGCAAGGCCCCAACAGAGCTTCACATGAAAGGAAGAAGCAGTGCAACCTCCTGAAACACTGGTGCAACTCCCCAGCTGGAGCAGTGGAGTGGCAAGACAGGATGGTAGATGCTTAATGGATGCTTCCTTGAGCCTATCTCATCACACTGATGAGATTGGGCCATGTATGTTGGGTGGTCCTACAATGAACAGGGCATTTAATAAAGAGTTGTTTTTATGTTGAAATGTGTGGATCAATGATTACATTGTTATTGATAATAAAGGGCCAAAGGTGTGCCACCTGGGAGGGTGGATCATACAGTCCCACTATGCTTGCACTGGAGGTTTATCTATCCCACAGCTATCCTTACCTATCCCACAGGTATCCCTGCCCATCCCACAGCTATTACCCATCCCAAAGGTATCTCTGTCCATCCCACAGCCATTACCCATCCCAAAGGTATCCCTGCCCATCCCACAACTATTACCTATCCCAAAGGTATCCCTGCCCATCCCACTGCTATCCTTACCCATCCCACAAGCATGCAAAGGCTTAAACCATTTCTAAAAGTTTCCACCAAGACTTTATTTAATAAAATAAATGAAGCAAGTGTGTGAAGCAAAGATAATCTTTGTTAATAACAAGCTGTAAAAGCAAAATGACCCAAGGCAATTGTCCAAAGCAAAGATAAAGTCAACAGGTAGCCACCCAATCTCTGGCACTCTTCTTAGTCACTCTGAAACATGCCCAGTCTCAGGGGTGAAGGATCCAGGTGCTGTGGAGGTGGCTGCTGCTGGAGTGCTGGTCTGAGGCATCATTGGGGTGCCTGGCCCCAAGAGGACAACAGGGGACGGTGTGTGGAGGAAGCTCTCAGAGAGCTGGCTCAGTCCTCTGATGTTCTGAGGCCGGGCTTGGCTGTGGGGTGGAGGATGGAGCAGTGTAGTGGGGATGTCTGGTCTGCAGCTGAGCGAGGTGAGGCATCGTTGGCATCTGTGGCGTGGGTGGCATCGGTGGCGTGGGTGGCATCGGTGGCATCAGTGGCATCGGTGGAACCGGTGGCGTACGATGTACCTGTGCCTGGACTGGGAAGGGCTGCCTGTGCTGCTGGACCTCCTGGTAGCCATAGCCTTGGTAGGTGAGGGCCTGTGGAAAGCCTTGGAAGGGCAGTGACATCACCTCGGGTGGAGGAGCAGGCCTGGACTGGGTGGGAACAGGTTCAGCTGGGTCTGGAGGGTTGTGAAGAAGACCGGTGATCCTGTCCTTTACCACCTGGTACTGTGATTCCGACATGTTCATAAGGATCTAGTTGACGTAGGTGAGGAAGGGCTTGAGGTTGGAGGATGGGACGTCGGTGTGTACCAGCTGAGAGAGGAGATCTACGCTGCTTCTGATGGTGTCCCTGATCTCCAGCAGGACAGTGTGGCTCTGCCCCTCCGGTCTGCCTCTCTGCCTTTCTGTGGAGGTGGAGCTGGGGGTGGATGTGGGTTGGCCTGTGGTGGAAATGCCCTCTCCTTGCTCCCACTGCATCAGGGGGTCCTCCACACACTCCACCATGGGTAGTGCAGCTGTCGGGGGGTTTTCCATCATGGGTCGCTCCACAGATACCTGCCTGGACACAGGAGCTGACTCTTGGCCAGAAGAGGACTGGTTCTCAGCGGGCTGCCTGAGAGAGAGGGTTGTGAGAGGGGCTGCTCCTCGGTGGCGGATCTCACTCTCCAAGAAGCTGCACTTGGCCATCACGTAGGTCTCTTGGTCCATCAGCTTGACCGCGGCCTGGCCAGATTTCTTGAGGTGCAGCTTCCCGTACCAGGTGTGCATGTGCTTCCACCAGCCGAGGAGCACCTCCGAAGTGTAGCCCAGGCTCTCCTCCTTCTCTCTCCAAGCAGCCTGCTTCCTTTTGGTGTCTCGATAGAGCCTGTGTCCCTTCTGCCATAGATACTCGTTCTCCCTCAGCCATTCCAGCACCTCATCCTAATGTTCCTCTTCGATGGAGTATTGCCTCCTCTCCCGTTCACACGTCTGCCTCTTCCTCCCTCTGGCAGGGCCATATGGGCCCTCATCAGAGGGGCTTCGAGGTTGTAGGGGCTGCTCCTCCACACCACCACCAGCAGCAGCAAAAACAACAGTAGCAGCAAAAGCAGGACCAGCAGCACCAGCAGCACCAGCAGCACCAGCAGCACCAGGAGCACCAGCAGCACCAGGAGCACCAGCAGGACCAGGAGCAGCGCCAGCAGAGTAAGCACCAGCACCAGGAGCAGTGCAAGCAGAGTAAGCACCAGCAGAAGCCCCAGCACCAGCAGAGTCAGCCCGAGCAGCAGAAGCCCCAGCAGAAGCAGAGTCAGGGCCAGGGGGTGGGATGGTGGCCCTGTCCCTCTTGCCAGGGCTGGCAGCAGATGGCAGAGGCTTTCTCTTCTTCCCCATGGTTGTTGGCTTGCTGGCTGGCTGGCTGGCTGGCTGGAGCTGTGTCTGGCTGCAGGTCTTTCCTCTAAATGGTGACCTGCTTGCGAGCTGCTTCCCTTTATATCCGCGGGGCTGACGCAATGCATCCTCTTCGCATGCGCAGTGAATGCTGTGCATCCGCTAAGCTTCCGCTAGGCTTCCGCTAGGCTTCCGCTCTGCATCCGCTTCATCCGCTCGGCATCCGCTCTGCATCCGCTCCTTCCGCTGCACGTCCGCTTCGCTGTGCTCCCCCGGAAGCCCCGCGGATGTGCCATCCGCTCCCATCCCCTCCCATCCGCTAGGCTTCTGTGGAGCATCTGCTTTCCATCCCCTCTACATCCTCCCCCCGTCCGTTCCTTTCCGTTGTTGTCCGCTCTGGTTATGCAAATTCGGGGCACTTTTGAGAGCGGATAACAACAGATGGAACATTTTCTCATTCGCTGTGTCCTTTTTACAAACGTTTTGCATCCATTGGCCAATGTGACAGGCCCTTTACATCAGGCTAATGCTGCTGCTAATTTTTTTTTGCTGGATGTCGGAAAAGCTGTCTTGGCTAGTTTCAAACATTTCTTCCTGTTCCCTTCCCTTAGGCCTGGCCTTTCCTTTCCATTTGACATCTTTTAGATCACCTCCTTTGTTCTCCATAATGCATAGAAAAATTATGTATTATTGTTGGAAAGTTCCATTTGGAATTTTGCTGCTTTACTGCCTACTCAGTTTTCTAGGGATAAAAGTTATGCCCAGGTCCTTTTATCAGATGGGCAGCCAACTAAACATAAGATTTCATGCAGGAAAGCATAAGTAAAATTCAAGTCACTCTCTGTCAAAATGCCAAGAGTGAAAGATTTTTCATTTTGATAATTTTTCTGTTTTCCAAATGTATATGGGAACTTGAGTGTATATAATATGTTCATAAACCAGGAATATATAATCTGTTTTTGGAAAATTTTCCAGCAAAAATAAACTAGGAGAAGAGATTGTAGGTATTATGATCCAAAGCACCTACAAGACAGCAAGTTGCCTAACCCCAACTTAAAATAACATTTTCTCATTGCTGTGTTCTTTTTGAATTAAAATTAAAATTAGAAAATGAATGTCATAGAAAACTTCCTGATACTTCACAGTGTATTATCATCGTTTTCACTCTGCTTGAATTCAATAAATCTTTGAATTAGGATTATCTATGAGTTATTAACTTCCCCTGAAATTTCTTGGCTGTACAGCTTTATTTAATTAATCACTTCTGTCATGTAAAGCTACTCTTGAATGAGTAATAATGGATCACAGTCCTTCTTGTTTGTTAATGTGTGTTATTTACTAAAGGTTCATAATCAGGTTTCCCTGAGGCATTAGACAAGCTCTCCTACCCATTTTTTATGCTTTGTTTTCATGACATTCCTATCTTCTCATCTCCAGCAGACAGCTGAAGCAGCCTAACATCATCTTTAGCTGTAACTATAGATACAAGCTAGGATGCTACATTAATTGTATGGTTGCTGATACATTAGGAATAGGATCTATCCAACTCTTCCTGCCCCCTTTATTATTTTCACACATGTACAGAGTTTTGGATCAATTGAAAGTTGATGCATTGGTTGCAACTTGAATTGACCTACTAGCTTGTCTTTTGAGCCTGAAATTATGGGCTGAGAGAGTCAGTGGCTCAAAGTCACCCAGCTAGCAATTCATGAGGAAGGATTAGAACTCAACAGTCTCCTAGTTTCTAGCCTGATGTCTTAATCATTAGACCAAACCGGCACTCTAGATCTATCCAGCATTATTAGTTATATTAGTCTTGTCACTGGAAATTCCCCTCCACAATCATTTTGGGTTGCACAACTGATTTGGAAATTTGACTTCTGCACAAATAATGGCGACTGGTGCTTTCTGAAGTGCTGGTCAGTTTTTGTTAGGCACTTATTAATATGAGTTTAGCTCACTTTGGAAGAAGTGATGATTTAAAGTTAAGCTCTCTTTAAAGAATATGCTCTCTTGATAGAGTATTATTTCTGTGCTTCCAGGAAGTCTGTTTAAAGAAGGAAAGAGCCATTTTCTGTCAACTTTGTGTTGCTGATTTTGCCACCACAGGTGCCTTATGAGGTTACTACTGTCAGCAAGATGCTTCATAAACAGTTATACAAGAGTAGTGACACCATTTTACCATTTTGGCTTCATGGATACCCATAGCCTACATATGGGTGCCAAAATGAGGCTAAAATTGGATTCTGCTAATGCAGTTATTGCATTGCACAGTAATGAAGAATGCAGCTTGCTCATTATGGATTGTTCTTTTTTTGTTGCATCTTGTGCCCTTCTCCTTGCCTGTAACCTGTTGTCTGTGTTGATCTCTACAGAATTCAGAAATAGCCTGATTGAGGTTATAGGTGTGAAGCCCTACATTTGTAACACATTAATTGAGCAATATGACATTCCACGTTTATGGAATTGGCTAAATATGCCATTCCAAATTTAATTTGCCCAACACTATCCCACATCACATTAGAAAGAGTGATTGGTTGTTTGCTTGCCAGCAAAAGATGCTTGTCCCAAGGACAAATTATGCTGGTGGAATCCATTGATAGCTTTCCTTAGGGTTTCTTGCAATTCAAGGACTGAAGGATAGCATTTTAGCATAGTTACTTGGCTGCCCTTTCAGAATGTCCTATCTTGCCTAATTTCAGAATGCCTTGGAAGGAAAAGAGGAAGAGCCATAGCCAAAGTCAGATAAGTGTGGCTTGAACCTGGCTAAGAAATGAATTTGGGAAGAAGTATATCAGACAAACCCCTGTCTAATTCACCCAAAGATAAAGAGGAAGAGGAAGCAAGGGCATTCTGACTTGCACGGTTGCTACCATGCTGTTCCAATAAAAGTAGTCCTGCTATATATGGCATTGGTTTCTTAGTTTTGGTTACTTTGTGGAGTTGACCCTGAGTGACTTGAGAGCAAAACTGTCTCTCTAGCCCACCTACCATAATAGCTTAAGATTGCTATTGTAGGGGGAAAAATGGGAAATGCATTCCTTGTCTTCATGAACAAAAAACTAGATAGGTAGATAGAGTGAAAGATGTACAAACAAATAAGTACCTATCAAGACTTTGCCTACACTTTCTCCATTTTTGTGTGTTTTAATACTGAAATTGCACTTCCTTTCTCCATTTCCAAAATGTATGAAAATTCCCACATTAGGATATTCAATCCTATTTAAGATCCATATCCACTTATCCCAGATTTGAAAAAGAAAGTGTCTTATAATTGCCCAGATATAGGGAACACCCGAGTTTCATTTCCCCACTAGCTTCATATTGGAAGTCCTATGGTGTGTCAACAACCTTTAAGTGGCTTTTGGTGGTTGTTGCATTCTTCTGGTACAGTGAGCTGGTTTCTACTAGGACGGACAGAACAACACATAGTAAACGGAGTTATTTAACACACTATCTGAAAACAAGAGTTCAGAATATGGTTGCATGTTTGCTACCTAAGGCAGGAACGGGAAGCACATCACACTAGCCGATAAATAGCTACATCTGACTTTGACCCTTTGTCGGAAACCAATCAAAGGATTAGAGCTGCTTATAAGAAATAGGAAGAACTGCTTTCCTCACTCTTGCTCTACCTTTTCAATCATGTTTCAAAAGAATTGGAATGGCAGCCAAGGATAGGAGAAGAATTGTATTCTTTATCATGATGTTCCTTTCACATGATCTTCCTCAAGCACATGTCCTCCAGTTGTTTGGTCTTCAGTTCATAATGGGAGATTATGAGAACTGAAATCTGATATTTTGGAAGGCATCGGGTTGAGGAAAATCACTTTCTGTGCAAGATCTGTTTAACTCATATATATTTTAATCTTGTATTTTATATTTTATCTCATATAGTGTGCCTTATTTTAATTGTGATGCTTCTGACACAAACAGATTTCTTTGGAATACATTGTTCATGCCTGGAAGATTTGTCTGATATTGATTTGTCTTTTACCTTTAGGAAAATGTTGCTTTTATTTTTATTTAAACTCAGAATAGAACATTTCTATGCCACTTTAATCTGTTGATTTTAATTCTATTGTTCATTTTTGTCTTTAATGTATTGGGTTTTCTTCATGCTGTACTTCTAAGCTATTTTTTTTTAAATCTAATATTTGCAAAAAAAAAAAAAAAAAGCGTCCTGAATACTCCGTGGTTCTACAAATACCAAAATATCAAAGTTGATGAGTATAATGTAATATATGTTACCTCAGAATCTTGCCCAGAATGGAAATTTCTAAACATTTATTAAAAACTTGGACATTGATATTGATAGTATGATTGCGAAGTGGACTTTGTATTTAGTTCTGTATATGGTTGCATTTCCAGTAAAATATTCTTTTCCAAGAAATCTAAAGAAGTATTTATGAAATTTCCCCTTCATCAGGAAATGCACTGCAGATAAACAAGCAAGAGGTATAAATAAAAATGAAACTTGCTGGTTGAATAAAGCTGCATGGTGTCGTAAAACAGATACTTGTATCTGCCACTTTGTCTCATAAGATATGGTTGACAAGTAGGACATATGTAAAGATGAGGAAGGAGAAAACCTCCTTTAAAGCAGAGATAGCTTTAAAAACTTATATAACCACAACATCCTTTTTCAGTCTGGGATTCCCCAGATTGTTAGCCATAAATTCTCATAATCTTCCAACATAAATACAAAACAAGAAATGATTTTTAAAAACTTCTGGATCTGATTAATTCAGTTTCACTAGAAAAGTAAATTTCAGAGAAAAAAAACACCAACAAATTGGTTTCTACTGTCACAGAATATTTACAGTACATTTCTAATATAATCAGGGCACTCAAAGCATGCACTAGAATGTGTTTATCATCCAATAAATAAATAGAGCATTTATGGATTATTTGTTAATCCTAAATATAAACTTTAATCAAGATCAAACCAACAGCTATAAATACAGGTTTTGTTACTTTCCTGAAACAAAGTCAGAGTGGTTAAAGGTGATTGAAATAAAAAAAAACACTAGTAAATTGGCCAGCTGGGTGAAGAAAAGAACCATGATTTCAGAATAAAAGGAGCTTTTCTCTTCTTTTAGTGTAATTAAATTCTAAAAGAAAATACCAACATCTTAATTCACACCCAGATTATACTGATGATTAAAACTGAATCTTTGTGAAAGATTGCTAAAGTGCAATGAAGTTCAGAACCTATTTTCAAACAAACATAAGATTATGCTAAATTTACTGCAAACCTAAAATGATGACTGGAAATAAGCCATGTTAAACCCAGAGCGATTTCTGACTAAATAAATATGGTATTATATTAGGTTTCCCTTTATATAAGAGTTAGATAATATGGCTGTACACAGATAATAAGCCTGTCTCAGCAATTGCATAGAGCCCTCTCTGAGGGAGATGGGCAGTTAGGATAAATAAATAAATAAATCTAAATCCCCCAAGAAAACGTATGGCTCCTTAAACATCTACATTATTCCTAAAAACCAGCATATGAAAATTGCCCCTATGAAGATGAAGCAATAAGGCCACATACCAGCATTTTCATCTAAATGGACTTAGCTGGTCCATAGCAACTTTTTTTTTGATAAGTATAAACATAATAAAATAGTGTATATTTATTATATATAAAATCTTTCTTTCTTTCTTTCTTTCTTTCTTTCTTTCTTTCTTTCTTTCTTTCTTTCTTTCTTTCTTTCTTTCT
>BLBF01000005.1:45212992-45310063 GCA_015471245.1 Laticauda colubrina | reverse complement strand
TCTTTCTTTCTTTCTTTCTTTCTTTCTTTCTTTCTTTCTTTCTTTCTATGTTTCTTTCTTTCTTTTCCTTTCTTTCACAAATAGCATCCAGCAATTGATAAGCATAAGTGATTCTCATTCTGATTCCTTGTTTTTTCAGTTTGTCATCTTCTCAAATTTCTTATTTGTTTACATGTGTGTGTATGAAACTGACAGAGCGGTAAAAAATATAAAGTGAGGAGAGCAAAAACTAGGGGCAATTGTTTTATCCCCATGATGTATGAAATTGTGACCATTTCTTGTATATTATACCTTGACATAAAATAGCTAAACATACATATGATTATCAACTGACTCTCTTACTTTTTAATGAATATTTAGCCTTTCTCTTTACTGATCTTTTTTGCCTATGCACTGAAGACCACAATAAATCACCATTATACCATTATCTCATGCAGTGAGATTCATTGAGCTTACTACACCTAAATTGCATAGGATTGAATCCTGGTGTTTCAGTGTACCACCAGATGTGTTGTACATACAAACATAAACAGAAGTGACAGCATTGCATGTGAGACTACATCATCTTATTTTCTTTTAAGCTGAAGATGCATTTCTCTATATACAGGTATCCTTTTATTGGATCTTAGCTTCCTAACCCTCATATTCACATCAAAGTTTTCAACTGCTCTCAGTCAGATGTTTTCCAAATCTTTCCAGCCAGTTGGTTCCTTCTATCTGTTTGCTGTTTTGAATTATCTCTTGAAAGAGTTTACCCTATGAGCTTATTTGGGTCTGAAACATTATTGGATCAATATTTATTTTAATTACATTTAGACAAGATTAAAGATCCTCAAGAAGTGATGAAATTTTGGAATGGATGAAGGTGGCCATCAGAAAAGTAGACCATGCTTATTTACCCCAAAGGTTCATCACTGCTTGATTGATGTCAGCCATGAAAGCTTATGCCACAGTGGTGGTTTTCAAAAAAATTTCCTGCTAGTTTGGTGTGAGTGCACGCTTTGTGCCAAATGCATGCTTTTGCAAATGAGCATGCAGTGTTTGCAATTCACCTTATGCTACAAACCCTGTGTGTAAAACAACTGATGTGTGACAATTGGCTATGCCGCACAAAGGAGCTGAGGTTGAAAAGAAGGAAATAAAGGTCAGTATAGAACCAGGGCAGATGGGAGGCCCAGCAGCTGATAGTCAGAGTGAACTGGTTTGCCCACAGATGATCCTCAGAGCTACCAATTGGGCTGAACAATAGAATACCACGACTGTTATAACAGTATTTTAGTGGCACTGTGTATTATGCTTATTTTTTGTTTGTTCAATCGTATTCAGTTATTGGAAACTTCTTGGACAAATCCCTTCAGTCTTTGTGACAAGGGTTTCAGAAGTGGCTTAGCATTTGTCTCCTTCTTAGGGTTGAGACAGACTGGTCCAAGGTCACTTAGCTGGCTTTGTGCTAAGGCAGGATTAGAATCCATGGCCTTTTCTTTTATATCAAGGTAATTATCTGCATTGATTTCTGTATATAGCCAATATCATTAATCTCTCATAGCTGTCTTATGAAAAGACATCAGAATATTTCCTTTCCAGGTTTTTGTTCTTCTCCATATTCTTTTGATTTCTTCTGGCCTCAGTGGGTATTGTTGTGCTTTTTCAAGCAGCAGGGGCTTCTTGAAAGGCTTTTAACCAGGGGTGGAATTCTACTGGTTCTGTCCAGCTCTGTAGAACTGGTAGCTCTGAAGAGCAGCGGTCATAGAACCGGTTTTGGACTGCCCGTCCGCCCACCCACCCGGGCTCTTACCTGACCTTTATTTCCTGCTTTTTCAACCTTAGCTGCTTTGCACAGCACAGCTGCAGTTGAAAAAGCAGGAAAATAGTGCTTTTTCAAATGCTGTGCACCCACACGCAGCACTGCTCAGCTGTTTGGGCAGCATAGCTGACAATGTTTCACAGAGTGTGCAGCATGTGCAGCGCAAATCATAAATCACAAAATCACCAAACCGGTAGTTACACTGGTCAGATCCAGGGGTGGGATTCTGGGCACCTATTCACTAGAACCAGTTGTTAACATTCTAAGCAGTTCAGAGAACCAGTTGTTAGAAGAAATTACTGGGCTAATCCTGTAAGGAAGGCAGGAAGGAAACATTCTGGTGTTGCTTACAGAAACTGCCTCTCCGTTAACCCTTTTTACATTCTTGGCAGGACTGGACTTTCTATCTCAGGAACCCCTCTGGAGTTTTCTTTCCCTCTTTTGCTGGTACTTTGCTTGTGTGGAGTGACCATTCAAAGTTACAATGACACTGAAAAAAGTGACTTATGGCCATTTTTCACACTTATGACTGTTGCAGCATCCCCACAGTCATGAGAGGCCAGGCGAGGAGATGCGTGCCTCAATGTGAGTGATGTTGAGTTGGCCACACCCAGCCAGCCATGACCACCAAGCCATGCCCACCAACTAAGTCACACCCACAGAACCAGTTGTTAAAAAAATTGAATCCCAACCCTGGTTGGATCCTGGCTTTTCACCCTGGCATGAGTTTTTGATTTTCTCTTTCCCTAAAATCTACTGTAACTTCCCCTCTGCTTTGCCACCAAAAAGCAGTCTTCATGCCTTTTCTACTATGATATCCCAGTTGTGATGCCTAGAAGGACACTTTCCCTTTCCATTTCTTGATGCCCTGTACAGCCACATATGCATGGTGGTTGAATTGTCAGCTGCCTGGCAGATTTTTGAGCAGGCAAATTGTAAGAGAGAAGGGAGTCAATGTTAGAGGTTTCTGTGAACGCTGCAAACTACAATGTATTTATTTAGAGGAATGAAATGGGTCAACATTAATCTGTCACTCCAAGTTGATTTCTCAATTATGCAGAACTGTGTAGCTAAGCAGCAAATTAAACATTCTGAAGTCATTCACAATTGTTTGGATGTTTAAATCTGTGGTTAAGTAACAGCTTGGTCAACTATCCAAAAATAAAGGGCAAACCATATTTCCTGTGTTCCGTCCAGAAAGAAGCGTGTGAGACCGGGTTCCAACAACAAGTATTTTA
The DNA here is from genome assembly GCA_015471245.1 of Laticauda colubrina. Taxonomy (NCBI): domain Eukaryota; kingdom Metazoa; phylum Chordata; class Lepidosauria; order Squamata; family Elapidae; genus Laticauda; species Laticauda colubrina. Next base: position 45,307,021 of record BLBF01000005.1, on the reverse strand, counting down.
TTTAAACTCACAAGGTAAAAGATACGGAACATAGCCCAAGCCGCGGCAGCCCTTTATATAGCGACGTAATCACCCATGTAGGTGGCTTTTTCTAGTCCTAGTTGACCTGCGCAGCTCAGTCTCGCTGTGGTCATCTAGCAGTTCGGACGGGATCGCTGCTTATCCCATCCTTCTCCATGGAACCTCCTGGAAGGGTGAGTCAGCCTTGCTGCTCCTGCCTGAATCTCTCGGGCTGGTTGAGATGGCTCTGCCACTCCCTCCTGGTTTGACCGGGTTGGTTGAGCCGACCTGGCTGCCTCCTTCCAGGAAGGCCTCGCTTCGTTCTCCTGCTCCCGGACTTCTTTCTTGGGGTTCATCTAACCGTGAGTGCTCTTTTTGTTTGGTTAGATTGTCTTTTTGCACGGCTTGTTATCTTGTTATGGAGGTTTGTCTCTCCCTTTTTTATTTATTTGTATTTCCCCCCCACTCCTTGGTTGTTTTATAGTTGGTATTTATGTTTGATTCTGTGGTGTTTTTTCATTTGAGGTTGCGGGAATGAAGCTGGTCTATGTGCCGCTTCCATTCCCTACCATCATCTAAAATTAGTCAGTAGAACCAGGGTCTGTGATTTGTGTGATGGTGGCTGGAAGCCACATTGGGTCCCCGGTGAGGTTTTTGGCACAGACATAGAGTCGGGGAGGGTTGTCGGTTTTGTTCCTGGGCCTGGGAGCATCTTTGATAGCCTTCACTTTTTTTTCCGTGGGGTGAATTCCTTGTTCATTGATTAAGTAGCCCAAAACCTCGACCTGGTTAGTGACTAATTCACATTTTTCCCTTTTTACTTTGAGGCCTGATTTCCTAAATCTTGTTAAGACTTCTCTTAATCTGATCTCTAGCTGGTTGGCATTTTTTGCTGAGACCAGTATATCGTCGAAGTAGGGGACAACACCTTTGATTCCATTTAGCAGGCATTCCATGAGGCTTTGGAACATGCCTGGGGCAACGCTAACACCGAATTGGAGGCGGTTACACTAGAATGCCCCTCTATGTGTTACGATAGTCTGCACCTCTGCCGTAATGGGATCAACGGGTAGTTGTTGATAGGCCTGTACGAGGTCGAGCTTCGCAAAAAATTTTCCTCCCCCTAGCGAGCGCAGTAAATGTTGCACTACTGGCACTGGGTATGCGCTTTGTTGGAGCGCATGGTTCAGGGTTGCCTTATAGTCTCCGCAGATGCGCACTGACCCATCTGGCTTCACCGGTGTGATGATAGGGGTTTCCCACCTGGCATGGTCGATTGGCTCTAAAACCCCTTTAGCTATTAATTTATTCAGTTGTTCATCAATATTTGGTTTTAATGCGAATGGGATGCGTCTGGCCTTTAAATGGATGGGGGCTATTTTCAGATCTAGGCTAAATGAAATTGGGGTCCCCTTGTACTTACCTAGAGTCCCGTCTAAAACATCTTGGAATTCTTGGAGCAGGCTCTCCTCCCAGTTGGTTGTCGCGATGCAGTTGATCCCAGTCATCCCAATTCCCAGGGGCGCGAACCTAATAGGCTAGGGCGGTCGCGGTCGATGATGGTCAGAGGCAAGATTTTGGCGTGGTTTTTAAATTTGACAAGAAAATGTCCAAGGCCTACTACTGGAATTAGATTTCCCTGATAGTCTTTTAGCACTAGTCTTTGTTTCTGTAGTTCTCTCTGTTTAATGTTCGGTATCAGGCGCCGGATGGTATTCCAGGATACCATAGATAGGAATGACCCTGAGTCGACTTCCATCTCACAGGGTCTCCCCTCGATGCTCACCTCTATCTGAACCTTCTTTCCACTCTCCGCACTGCCATTGCCGATGGTGACTGTCTGAGGCATTTCTTCCCTGTCACTGGTTCTCTTGTTACGGTTCCATCTACTGCCGGCTTGCCTTTCTTCATGTCTGGGGTGTGTGTGTGTGTCTTTTTGGACTGTAGCTCTTTTTGTTGCGGCAGACCCTTTTGATGTACCCCCTCTTATTACAAGCCCAGCATATTGCGTCGAGGAACCTGCATTCAGCTCGTGGATGATTTCCTCCGCATCCCACATTTTGAAACTCCCACCGGTTTCTCCTCTTTTTGAGCCATTTTTTACCTGAATGGAGCCTATGGATGTCTTTGTCATCCTCGGTATCACTCTGGGATTCAATGTCTTCATAGTGGGCTGTCGCTGTGGGCTGTTTCTTTCCTCCCTCTGCCTTCTTCTCCCTGGTTTGTGTTGGCAGGTCTGGAATTGCGTTCATTTGCCGCATGGTGGCTGCTGACTTCTTTGCTGCTTTGGCGGTGGTTGCCTCTGCAATGGCCTCAGCCACGGTTATCTTTGGCCAATTCAGGAGTTTTCTCTGAAGGGTAGTGTCCTTCAGGCCGAGGACCACACGGACCCTCATTGCCTCATTGCCATGTTCTGGAACTCACAGGCTCCTCTGATGTGTCTCAAGGCTGCTACAAAATCTCCGACAGTTTCATCTTCCTTCTGGTCCCTCTGGTAGAACTTGTGTCTTTTTATCAAGTTGGAGACCACAGGTGCGTAGTGTGCTGGAAGCATTCAGTTCAGGTCGGTTGCCATTTTAAAAACGGCCAGTCCACAGTGTGTAAGGAAGACAGCCCTCTTCCTTTGGTCTGAGATTTCTTCCATTTCGTTGCTTTCTAAGAACATAAGAAAGCGATCGATATACGATTCCCAATCCTCCTCATCAGGATTGAATGGTGCAGGTGGCGCGTTGTTACCAGCCATCTCTCTCGCTCGATTCAGACTGCCGCATGCTTCGGTCTCACCTTCTACGACAATCCCACCTTCGTCACCAGTGTTCCGTCCGGAAAGAAGCATGTGAGACCGGGTTCCAAGAACAACTATTTTATTTAAATTTGCAAGGCAAAAGATACGGAACATAGCCCAAGCCGCGGCCACCCTTTATATAGCAGCTTGCCTGCGGCTTGTGACCAATGACACTCATTTAACTATTCCCGCCTTTTGGTGGCTTCCTGGATTGGTTCTTAATCAACCAATCCGTAAGTGGCCTTTTCGGCCAATCAGAACGAGGGACTTGGAACCTACCAAGTTCCATACATAACATCCTGCCTAGAATGTCTTTCTAGGGAATAAAGTTGCCAAATCTCTTATTTAATTCAAACCGTTGCTTCCAATGATAACTTCATTTTGAAATCACTATGTAATAAACCCAAGACAATTATAAATGGTTGAAGCAAAGCAAAGCAAGACTACAAGTTGATGAATTTATCATATAGTACACAAGTGAGCTAGATATAGCAGTCCTAAATTAAAATCTAATATAATCTGCCCCTGTTTTCTTCCTGTATGACAGGGGTCCCCAAACTTGGCAACTTTAATACTTGTGGACTTCAACTGCCATTGCTGGCTGGAGAATTCTGGGAGTTGAAGTCCACAAGTCTTAAAGTTGCCAAGTTTGGAGACCTCTGCTCTATGACCTTCCTCTTCCTAGACCCAGGAAGGCTGCAAATAACTGTTTTCCACCCCCTCTAGAGCAGAAGGTGTTTTCTGTATGCCAGTGGCTATGTGGCCTGCTATGTCGTCACCCTTTATTTTATTATCTGGGAAATCATTCATCATCAGCTTTGAGACAAAGAAACTGGTTTAATTTATAACTCATTGGAAAAAGAAAGGTTTTCTCAGCTCAGTGGTTTGCATGCATGCATGACATAAATGAGCGGAAGTTTACTTCTTAGGAAATAAATGCAGTAAAATAAGAGGATCCCCTTGCTTCATAGCATGGGTGTCAAACGCACAATGCCATCATGTGACTTTTGTGACAATTTCCCCATTTGTGAAGCTGGGATGGGCGTGGCTTGCGCATGATTTATCTGGCCCATGGGCCGCCAGTTTGACACCCCTGTTTTATAGCATTTCCTAATGTACCTAAACCAAGGACGGCAATGTTTGGCCTTCCAGCTGCTATTAAGCTGCAACTCTTATAGTCAATTGTAGCCAGCATAGCTATTAAGAAAAGTAATGAGAATCACAATGGAACCATAGTTGGGAGGCCACACATCACTTTATATTGCTGGAAATCAAAGAACCATAGGCTTATTTTTAAAATCTTAATTCAAGAATAGGAAATTTCCCTGAGGATTAGCTATGTGCTTTTCCCACCTTCTGATAGCTATTGTACACTCATGCTAATGTGCATAAGGAAGCTACAAGTCAACTAGATCAAATGATTTTTATTCTCATTTTACTTACCAGTCAGAAGTGAAACATCATGGGAGGTTTGTATTCTTAATCCCCCAGTGTCAAAGTACAGCAGGAGAAACCACCTTGAAGAGAGGGACACTGCCATTTCAAGAATAAAGTTGACACACATGAATAACAACAACACAAGAGCACACAACAGATATAAACTAAATGTAAACCACTCCAAACTCGATTGCAGGAAGTATGATTTCAGCAACAGAGTGGTCAATGTCTGGAACTCACTACCTGATTCTGTTGTCACCTGCTCAAACCCCCACTCCTTTACCCTCAAACTAACCTCTATTGACCTCACCCCATTCCTAAGGGGTCTGTAAGAGGCATGCATAAGCACACAATCATGCTTACCGTCCCTGCCCTATTGTCCCCAATTATTAGTTCCTATTTCTTGCATTTAAATTTATGTTTATTCTTGTTTCTGTTATATTGTAAGCTTTTGACAAATAAAAATAAAATAATATACCAAGAACTGATAATTATATTCTTCTTAATCACCTATTTCCACTTAAAAACTAGACCAGATGCCAAATTAAATTTGGTAGGAGAGTATACTTCCTGTTTACAAAAATAACCTTCCTGAGAGGAAGGGACCCCTTCCTGTACACACTTGTCTCTTCGTATCATTTGAAATTCCAAACTAATTCCATGAGCCTGGATGACTTCCTAAATTATTTTTTTAAAAAACTAATGGGCAAAATCTTGTGAGATCTTCAAGTCAGTCAAGAACATCATAATATCATGAGTTAACAAGTTGCAACATCAGTATTTTAACAATTTGTCAATCTCATGAGATTTAAGCCATTTAATTCCCCCCCCCCCCCCATTATTTTGGTGGGGAATGCTTGGAGTAGCTTCATAGATCACCAAACTACTGATCAGGAATTGATCTAGAAAAACATGTGCCCTTGATGAATGATATTGTTTTTATCTCTGTTATTATAGCATACACTTTTGGAGGCTTGTACAACTGCTCTGGTTGCTGCAGAATTGGAAAATAAGTAAAGATGATGCAAATTGGCAGAGTTTGCCAGGAGAAGGAAATTAATTTGATGCCAAGGATTCTGATAATAAAGGTCTTTAATTCAAAGAAGGCAGAATCAGCGGAAATAGGATACTCACAGAAGGTTCCTGAGTTTTACTGAAGTAGAAATAATAGGAAGTTGAAAAAAGTTTCTAATAAGACAGCTTGAACTCTAAAAAAATTGGAATTGGGGACTTCTACAGGGGAGAATCTCTCTCTCTCTCTCTGTATCTCTCTCTCTCTCTCTCTCTCTCCCTCCCTCCCTCCCTCCCTCCCTCCATGTGTGTGTGTATTTACAAGTCTTCATATATTGTCATTAGAACAAATCAGAGGTGGTATTCTGACCAATTCTGGGGAACCAGTAGCGGAAATTTTGAGTAGTTCAGAGAACCAGCAAATATCACCTCTGACTGGAGATTTTACAGTATCCTTCCCCTGCCACGCCCACCAAGCCACGCCCACAGAACTGGTATTAAAAAAAAAATTGAATCCCACCACTGGAACAAATATGCAAATCCAAAGATGTAGCGAAGTTATGGTATTTGTCCTTCATTGTAGTAAAATAGCATCTTTTAATCATACACATTCCCACACCTAAGTTACCAAAATACTGCAACTAGATTGACAAAACTGACTAAGTCAATTTTAGTTAAAAACAAGGTCTGGGTTCCATATAGTGGCCTAGTTTGCTCAATATTAAACTATGGTTGATAATCCAGCAGTCACAGGCAACCGTGTGCACATGAAATCTCTTGATGGCTGATTTTATTTAAAATTACAAATGGTCCAAAACTTGATATTTCAAATATTTCTGATAACTTGGGTGTGTGCACGGTGTGTAATTAAAATCAAATGTTGCATGAAGTTTTGTAAGATTTCAGCTTTCTTAAAAGGAATAACATGACTTGTTTCACATTCCCAAGAAGGACCAACCTGGATGATACTCCTTTGGAAAATTTTCCTTTCAATAATTAGGCTTATCATCCCAAAGGTGCTTTTTCAAGAGGCAACTGGACTTTCTGTTTTTTCTTTGAAGATATTTCACTTCTCATTCAAGAAGCTTCTTCAGCTCTTTATACATAGCACATTAAGTTTATCAGATTCAGCCTACAAAAAACATTTGGATAGCCATTACATTGCAGCAAAGAATCAGAAGTATGTGCATGTCTGCTGCCATCTAGTGCTATCTAGATTTTTGCAGCCTAGATTTAGAAACTGTACAAATAATATATTTACAATCTGCTATTCCCAGCTGCCAGCACCATTTAAAGAAGTGTTGATACATCCCCTTCTCAAGGACCTATCACTGACGCTGTCCCAAACCATTTGGATCTCCAGCTGGTTCCCTGATGAACTGGTTCCACCATTCACATTTTCTGCCAGATCAGACAGAAAGAAACATTCACATTGTTCAGTGAATAGCATCCAGGATTGGGTATAGCATCCAGATGCCTCCTGTGAATTATTAAAGAACTGGATAATCTTATGTAAAATCAACCTGAAAAAGCTGCCTAATGCAGCACTCAAGCTGCAATGGTTTTCTCAGCCCTGGAACAGAAAAGAATTGCTTCCTCCTCCAATTTTTTTCACAATTTTCATAATTTTCCTCTCCTTTCCTGCACAAAATAGAAAGGCAGTGGTAGTAGGCCTCCTATGGTGAGGTCACTTTCCCACTTGCAGTGTCTGCTGGAATGAATTGCTAATTAATCTGCTATCTTTCCTTTAATCACAATAATTGTCCTTTTCTGTGGTTTCTTGCTTTTGCATGGGGAACTGGTGACCTCATCATATTATCATTTATCATTTTTACTGCCATATAGTATCAGGATGTTATAAGCTTATGGAAAGCAAATCATACTGACTAAAAAAGTCATGCAGATTGATTGGATAACATGACTTGTTCTCTAGATATTTGTAAAGTACTTATTGGCAATTGCTTTAATCAACATTAAAGTATACTGTTCTACAATTTAAATCATTGTTATTTTTAAATTAGTCTTTATACACAACTTTTTAAAAACTACAATCTACTTTGAGGGCCATTTTATGCTATGACACAGGGCAGGGTTTAAAAAAACATTTTATCTATATTGGAAGTATTAATTTATTTCTGTTCTTTCCAAGTTGATTGAAACAAATCAAACATTGTTTTTAAAAAGTTAGGACAGAATTCAGCGTGAAGCGTATTTAGATCCTGTAATCTTCATGAAAATAATTGCAGACACATTCAATTTCCAAACTGAGAAATGGGAACCTGAAAGCACTTTGTGATTTTGAAAGTAGTTAACACTGTATAAAAAAACAATGTCATTTACAAATGGGATTAAAGTGTAGTGGATAAATTAGCAAACAAATGCAATATTCCAATTGGATTATAAGTGAATGCAGTGGGTTTGAATATATTATAACATTGGGGAAGGATAGATCATAGATGTTACACTCTTCTTTGGTTGCATGATTATTGCATGATTATTTTTCTGTCTGGTTTTTCATTGCTTAAATCAGTGGTTCTCAACCTTTTCTTCACTACAGACCCCGTTTAAATACCTTTTATGGCCACAGACCACCAAGACTTAACTCTAGATTTAAACCATAACATTTCTTCAAGCCTTTGTGGACCCCCTGTGATGACACCACGGCCCCCCCAGTGGTCTGCGGACCACAAGTTGAGAACCACTGACTTAAGTGATTTCCTGTTTCTCCTGGCAGGACTGATTCTCCCAACTGAGAAGGTGAGGCAGGAAACATTGAATGGCATGAAAACACTGTAAATTGTCCCTCATTGTTCTGTCTGTTTGGTACTGAGGAGGAAGAAGAGAAGATGATGGGGTTTTCCATTCTAAGTCCTAAAATAACTTGGCTATACCTAGTCTGCACCTTGACATAGTAGGCTACTTCTAGATGACAAAACTTCAAGCCACTTAACTACAAACATTTCTTCCTTAATGCCAGTATTTCTCTTTCCACTCGGCTGTTACACATCAGCTTGAGCTGTGGTGCTGAAGACGGCTCCTGCATATTCCTTGGATGGCAAAGGTGACCAACAAGCAAGTACTGGAGCGCATAACAACAGTCATGTCACTTGAAGGAAAAAACCACAAAACTATGTCTTGCTTATTTACTTATACTCACTTATACTGTTCTTTCTCCCCCTACTGTCCTAAGCTTACCAATTAAAATAGTTTGGGAGGCCTTCTCAGACAATTCATGAAATCAAATTGGCTAATGGGGTTTGAGACAGGGGTGGGATACTACCGGTTCTGTCCACTTCTGCAGAACCAGTTGCTCTGAAAAGCAGCGAACAGAGAGCATACATAAAACCGGTTCTATGTCTGCTGCTGGTTTGGCCCACCAGCCCGCCCAGGCTCTTTCCTGACTTTTATTTCCTACTTTTTCAACCACAGCTGCTCTGCGCGACACAGCTGAGGTTGAAAAAGCAGGAAAAAAGGGCTTTTCCAACCATTGCAGACTTGCACACAGCACCGCTCAGCTGTCCGGGCTCAGCAGGTCGTAAATTGCACTCGTGCAACTCACGCTACTCACACATGCGTGTGCGATGCAGAGCAACAGAACTGGTAGTTCTACGGGTCAGATCCCATCCCTGGTTTGAGAAACTTGCTGATAACTTTTAAAGGTCTCAGGATGGGGCTGGTAAAACTGTCCTGGCTCTCCTGGATTTTTAGCAGCTTTCAGTACCATCAACATAGTATTTTTCTGGGTTGGCTTCAGGGACTGGGAATTGGTGGCATCATTTTGCAGTGGTTTTCCTTCTTTCTTTGTGGCTGGTTCCAGTTGGTAATGAGTGTATGAGGACAGATTGAGCCCTAGGCCCCTGCAGTGAATAGAAGAACTTCTGTCCTGAAGGCTTGTTCACATGATCTGATTGTCCCTTGCCAGACTGAGCCAGCAGTCATAATCTATGGGCAAACCTTCAGGGCAGTGGTGGGATTCAAAAATTTTTACTACCAGTTCTGTGGGCATGGCTTGGTGGGCATGGCAAGGAAAGGATACTGTAAAATCTCCAGTCAGAGATGGTATTTGCCGGTTCTCTGAACTACTTAAAAATTCTGCTATTGGTTCTCCAGAACTGGTCAGAACCTGCTGAATACCACCTCTGCTTCAGGGCTTTTTGGGTAACCACAGTAGACCTGAGAAAGATATTCAGGATCACATAAAGGTAGTAAATTATAGGTTGTGTCTCCAACTCTTATCATTTTGTCATAATGAACCTAATGCTAATAGCAAATTGTCACATCTTATACCTCATTCTGTGCAGAAGGTCAGAGACTATTACATTGAATGGAGACAAAACAACCTGTCCCCTCGGCCTCAAGAATTGATGTAGTGATGACTGATAGAAAGGAATTTGTTTTCCTCCCAGCTATATGCTTGATTAATGAAATTAAACAATATATTATTGTTTTCAGCTAATGTCAGCGATCCAGCAAGTATATAAACATAAAAGCAACTCAGACTTTGGGAGCATCTGATTGAGAACTTTCCTTTTTTTGTTCATAGCTATTCTTTGTTTCAGTGATACAAGGACTTCATTAAATAGCATAATTCTTTTTAAAAAATTCATTTGTTTCTGTTCAAAAGTTCAAAAGTCCATAGGTTTCTGTTTCCAATCTTTATCTCTCAACTCAGCTGACATCTGCATACAGATGGAATTTGCTCCAAAGTGAAATTAGCACTTTAATACAGCCTTCGTGATTAAACTGTTAAAGCAGGTAGAATCAGATTTACATTAAATCCATCCTTGGCTCTCAGAGCTAACTGGGTGACTGAACCATCAATTTATGATCAGCCCAAACTTCCATTATAACACTGTTGTTTGGGAGAAAATTGAGAAGAATACCATACAATATATGCATGCTGTCTTAAACCCCTGGAGGAAAATTGATAAGAATAAATATATAATAAATGAAATATTCCTGGGCAGATACAATGGTTCTGACCTTTGTAGTTTTGACAGTAAAATGCTTGAGCTGTGGAACTGAAGTTTCATTGTACCAGAAAAACTCTTGGTAGCGACATTAACTTTGTACTAGTGAACTTTGGTTCTATTATGGCATCAGTTTTCTCAAGGCAAGACAGAAGAAAACAAATGTTTCCTCCTGAAAGTACATTGATCTCTGAATGTTTTCCTTAGAAAGTTGTTGGACGTGAAGATCAGAGTTTTAGCTCGCCAATGAAATTCCCTAGAATCCCAGAATTTGTAAATCTCACAAGTTTGTTTTCCAGGGGGCAGGGTTCAAAGAGAAGTTTATCTCCAGTTGCTTTATACCGAACTAGGATGGCAAGTAACTGAATTACAAATAGCCATCAGGTTATCCCAAATACTGTAAGTATTCAGTTGTGAATTCTAAAATGTTAGTAGGATTTCCAAGATACTATTCCGTTCCTCTGTTACAGGGATGTCAAACTCGATTTAATTGAGGGCCGCAACAGGATTGTGTTTGACCTTGGCGGGGCTGGGGGGGCATGGCCAGGGTGGGTGTGGTCAGCATGACATCACTTGTCTCAGGCGCCTGTGGTGGCCTGGGCGCTCTGCCAGCAAATATGGGCTCCTGAGTTCCGTTTTCGGCTGCGACGGCCTCTTGTAAACCACTGTCAGTGAAAACAGAGCTCGGGGGGGGGGTCCCTCATGAGCTCTGTTTTGGCTGGCAGGGGTGGGCTGGTCCTTCGCTGTTTCCAGGGCAGCCCTGTGGTTCATATCTAAGCACCCCACAGGCCGGCTCCAGCTCCTGGGCCTTGAGTTTGACACCCCTGCTCTATTAGAACATTTTTGGAGTTTTGAGCAATTCCTGGCAACTGCCTTCTTTGGGAATTAAAAAAAACACAACCCTCTGCAGTTTAGTCTATAATCTTATTATTTCCTGATGTTTTCACTAATTTTAAAATAGCCATTTTACAAATGACAGACTGAGGAGGTTTCAGAACAATAAGCAGAGACTGGAAATTCATTTTTCAGGGATCGTGCAGCTAGTTCGCGACTTGTGACCACAATTCAGCCCAGAATTTCTCTTAAGTGAGATAGTTGTTAAGTGAGTTTTGCCCCTTTTATGACTTTTCTTGCCACAGTTGTTAAGCAAATCACCGCCATTGTTTAAATTAGGAACATGGATGTTCAGTAAATCTGGCTTCTTTATTGACTTTGCTTGTCAGAATGTTGCAAAACATGAACCCATGACACTGCAACCATCATAAATATGAGCCAGCGGCCAAGCATCTGAATTTTGACCACGTGACTGTGGGCATGCTACAACACTATGAAAAACAGTCATAAGTCACTTTTTTCCAGTGCTGTTGTAACTTTGAATGGTTACTAAACAAATAGTTGTAAATCAGAGACTACCATATAGGGTTGTGGCCCCCAACCTTTTGGGGACTGGTTCTGTGAAAAACCATTTTTCCACGAACTGGATGTGGTGTTTTTGTGCTCTATCTAGATTCCATGGTTGCACCAATGAAGCTTCACTCGCTTGTGCGACCTGGTTCCTAGCCATCCACAAACCGGTACCGGTGCTAGAATACATGGAAGCAATTGGCGAATAAAACACTAGAGCTAAAATTTTTCCAAGGCTGTACTATTTCTAAATGTTTAAAAATGACATGATTTGCCCCCCCCAAATTATGTCGCAATCATGTTGCAATTAACAAGTAAAGTATGTTGAAGCGTCAATGGCAAATTTGTTTTCCAGAAACAGCTGCTTTATGATTCCCCGATTTTCTGCCACTTCCAGAAAATTGGCTTCCAAATGCAGCCAGCAAAATGTTTCTCAGCCAGCAAAATGTTTCTCTGCCAGCCTTCCCCAGTCTAGCACTCTTCCAATATGTTGATGCTCATTTCTGAAAAATGCTTTACAACTTGGATTTTCTTTCAAGATGAAAAGATTGTCATGATACTGCCAAGTCTAAACTCTGAAGTGGCTTGTGTAGGATTTCTAGAGTTCCTTTCTGTTTTGCAGTTAAGATACCATGATTTATAGTGAAGGATAAAATGTTTCTGCAAGCAAATCCTTCTGTGTTTCTATTTCTATTCTAACATCTCCTCAGTTGCCCTTTAAATTAGCGTATCATTAATGTGGAGTTGTAGAACTGCTACAGTATCTGGCACAACCGCTCTTGAACATTTGCAGGTAAGTATACCGATATTCTGTATTGGCTCTAGAACTGATGGCTCTTTGGGAAGTATAGAAAGTCCTTGCTTTACAACTGGTTATTCAGAAACACTTCAAAGTTCCCACGGACCTCTCAGAAGCTACTTACAGCCTGATTTCAAAGTTCTGATAGCTGCAAACTGTCCCCTGTAGTCACATGATCATATTTTGGTCAATTGGCAAGTGGTTTGCTTTTATGGCTGTTTGCAGAGTCCTGTGGTCATGTGACTCTGATTTTCAGTGTGTGGGGGGTGTGTTTCTCATTTCCAGTGTTTACTTCTGGTTTCTGGCAAAAATACCAATAGAGAAAAACAGACGGTTCCACGATTGCTGAATTCCTTCAACAACCACCGCAAAAAAAGTTGTAAAATTGGGTGAGAACCTCTGCTGATCCTTTTAGCAATTTACCACAATTTACAACTATAATTCCAGGCTTAAGTCCATGTCACACTGAACCAACGGATGCAAAGAGGATGTAAAACGGACAAAAAACCTTGCCATCCATTCGAAAATGCGATGTACTCACTGCCTCCGTTTGGCTTCCTCTCTATCCATCCAGCATCCGTTTATGGATGTTTCATCCGCTCCAAAAGTTTTGGGCTGCCCAAAACTTTTGCGCGGAAAATGTATCCAGTTCGTCCATTCTGCATCCGCTACGCATCCGCTAGGCATCCGTTACGCATCCGTTACGCATCCGTTATGCATCCGCTATATCCGCTAGGCATCCGCTGCACATCCACACAACTCACATCCCCCTGGACGCAGGGAGGAAGCGGAACGGACACGGAACGGATGCAGAATGGATGCCTAGCGGATGCAGAATGGAAACAAAGCGTTTAAAATGGAAAAAACATTCGCAGAGGGGACCTATCTCGGATATTAAGGATGTCCAGAGGATGCCTAGCGGAAAACCTATACTGCCTATAAAAAGGGGGAGCAACTCGCCTGCATCTCACTTTCAGAACAGCATCCCAGTGGTGCAGACCTCTGCAGCCTTCATCTGGCTCTTCCTCTTCCACAGTATCCAGTCATGTCCACCGTGGATTGTAACAAGTCCTTTCGGCAGCCACCATCTTTCTGCAACAGTGCGAAGCCATCTGCAGGCTCTGTGAACTCCACTGCGAGAAGAAAAGGAGCCACCCAAAAAGAGTTTGGATCCGAAGATGGTTCGCCAGAAGAGCAGAGGACGGACTGTACAACAAGCTAATGGTGGAGCTCAGGAGCAAAGACACTCGGGCGGTCCAGAATTTCATGAGGATGCCTCCAGCCATGTTTGACGAAGTTGTGCAGCAGCTGACACCCAGGTTGACCAAGGCAAACACCAGCTTCCGGCCCAGCCTAGAACCTGGGTTCAAGGTGGCACTCACTCTGCGCCACCTGGCCTCAGGGACCTCCTACAGGAGCATGCAGTATGGCTGGAGGGTGCCATCCAACACCATCAGCATTGTCGTCAGAGAAGTGGTGCAGGCCATCATCAAAGAATACAAGGAGGAGCTCCTCCAGTACCCCTCCACTGAAGAAGGATGGAAGAAAGTTGCAGAGCAGTGGTATCAGAAGTGGAACTTACCACACACCGTTGGTGCCATAGATGGCAAGCACGTGGCCTGCAAATCTCCAGCCAAGTCGGGGTCCACTTATTTCAACTCCAAGGGCTTCTTCAGCATCATCCCCTTCGCCATGGTCGATGCTGACTACAAGTTCATGTACATCGATGCTTCAGGCAACGGCTCCTCTTCAGATGCCCAGGTATACAACGCCAGTCACCTCAAGGAGGAGCTGGAAGGCAACCTCATCGTGGGCTTCCCAGATCCAGAACCCCTGCCCAACGACACACAAGATGTGCCCTACTTCATCGTGGGGGATGACGCCTTCTCCCTCACAACCTACCTCATGAAGCCCTACACCTCCAGATTCCTCACCCGTGAGGAGAGGATCTTCAACTACAGGCTGTCCAGGGCAAGACGGGTGGTAGAGAACGCCTTTGGCATCCTGGCCAACAGGTTCCAGGTACTTCTAACCACCATGCAGCATCGCCCAGAGACCGTGAGGAGGATTGTGGAAGCTTGCTGCATCCTGCACAATCTCATGCGCACCCTCTACCCAGTTTTGCAGAACAGGCTCGTGAACCTCCAGCAAGGCAATGGGGACATGGAACCTGGGGAATGGAGGCAAGGGCGAAACCTGATCGATACTGAGGATGTGCAAGGCCCCAACAGAGCCTCACATGAAGCGAAGAAGAAGCGCAACCTCCTGAGACAATGGTGCAACTCCCCAGCTGGAGCAGTGGAGTGGCAAGACAGGATGGTAGATGCTTAATGGATGCTTCCTTCACCCTGTCTCATCACACGGATGAGATTGGGCCATGTATGTTTGGTTGGCCTACAATGAACAGGGCTTTTAATAAAGAGTTGTGTTTGTGTTGACGTGTGGATAATTATTACATTATTATTGATAATAAAGGGCCGTAAGTGTGACACCTGGGAGGGTGGACCATACAGTCCCACTATGCTTGCACTGGAGGTTTATCTATCCCACAGCTATTACCCATCCCACAGGTATCCCTGCCCATCCCACAGCTATCTCAACCCATCCCACAGCTATCTTAACCCATCCCACAAGCATGCAAAGGCTTAAACCATTTATAAAAGTTTCCAGCAAGACTTTATTAAAAAAAAGAAATGAAGCAAGTGTGTGAATCAAAAATAGACTTTATTAACAACAAGCTATAAGACAAAAATGAGTCTCTGGCACTCCTCTTGTTCGCTCAGTCTCAGGGATGAAGGGTGCAGGTGCTGTGGAGGTGGCTGGTGCTGGAGTGCTTGTCGTCAGCTCCTCCAGAAGCAGAAGCAGCAGAAGCCCCAGCCCCAGAAGAGCGAGCCCGTGCTGCAGAAGCCCCAGCAGAACCAGAGTGAGGGCCAGGGGGCGGGATGGTAGCCCCGTCCCTCTTGCCAGGGCTGGCAGCAGATGGCTGAGGCTTGCTGTGCTTCCGCATGGTTGTGGGGTTGCTGGCTGGCAGGGAGGCTGGCAGGAACCAAGGCTGGCAGGAAGGCTGGCAGGGAGGCTGGCACCAAGGCAGGCAAGAAGGCTGGCAGGCAGGCAGGCACCAAGGCTGGCAGGAAGGCTGGCAGGGAGGCAGGCACCAAGGCTGGCAGGAAGGCTGGCAGGCAGGCAGGCAGACAGGCACCAAGGCAGGCACCAATGCAGGCACCAAGGCTGGCAGGATGACTGGCAGGCAGGCAGGCAGCAAGGCTGGCAGGCAGACATGAACCAAGGCTGGCAGGAAGGCAGGCAGCAAGGCTGGCAGGCAGCAAGGCTGGCAGCAAGGCTTGCAGGCAGGCTGGCAGCAAGGCTGGCAGGGAGGGTGGCAGCAAGGCTGGCAGGGAGGCTGGCAGCAAGGCTGGCAGGGAGGCTGGCAGCAAGGCTGGAAGACAGGCTGGCAGCAAGGCTGGCAGGGAGGCTGGCAGCAAAGCTGGCAGCAAGGCTGGCAGCAAGGCTGGCAGGCAGACATGCAGGCAGGGCAGGCAAGGCAGCCAATCCGTCCGGCAGCAGGTCTTTCCTCTGAATGGCGACCTGCTTCCGAGTTGCTTCCGTTATATCCGCGGGGCTGACGCAATGCATCCTCCCCGCATGTGCAATTAACACCAGGCATCCATTAGGCTTCTGCTGTGCATCCGCTGTGCATCTGCTTCATCCGTTCGGCGTCCGCTGTGCATCCGCTGTATCCGTTCCGCGTCCGCTTTGCTGAGGTCCCCCGGAAGCCTAGCGGACGTGCCATCCGCTCCCATCCGCTGGGCTTCCGTTCCGCATCCGCTTTGCATCTGCCCTGCGTCCTCCCCGCGTCCGTGTTATCCGCTCCGGTTATGCAAATTTTTGCCCCTTTTGAGAGCGGATAACAACGGATGGAACATTTTGCTCGTCCGCTGTGTCCTTTTTGCATCCGTTGGGCAGTGTGACATGGGCTTTAATTACTGTCATAAGTCAAGAACTATATGTAATAGCATTTCCTCGCCATTTGTTACTATTTGCTTGAATCATATCGGTGCAGCAGTGTGTTGTCAATGGACGGGAGACAGATCTCCAGATAGATCAGACTCTTCGAAGAACACCGTCTTAGGTTAGGCTGCCTTGCCTATTTTTATCTCCTGGCAAAGTAGCTAGTGAGGACTATATACAGAAACAAAGCTTCATCAATCTTTTAATTCTGCATTCTGAAGTCATCGTTTTTCCCAAACATGGAACATATTTTTAAAATAAAATTAATTTCAAAGTGTGCAGCTCAGCTACTGTGGGAGAAAGAAACCCTTCATTCTCTGAAGTCATGTGCCTAAACAGAAATACAATCAACTACCAAGAGAGTTGCTCAACTTCATTCTAGAATAGCGTTCCCTAGGGAAATGGCAGGGAATCCCAAACAGAATTTCCTATGTCAGGGTTTAAATATCAAAAGGATTTTGACAGCTAAGTGCTCCCAAGTTTTAACCATTTCCTCAGGAAATGAAGACTAATGGTATCACAACGTCCGCTCTGTCCCTCACTTCCTCACCTCCAGGAGGGTCTTTTCCCATCTTTTTGCTTTGTCTGAAGCAAAAACAAAGCTGAAATCTCAGTATGAATCATGCTGGTGCCCCATTATTATCTTTATCTTGGTTGAGATAATCATTTCAACTGATTTGACAGGCGTTTCGAATCTCTTATGAAGTGTGTAAGACCTGTGTTCATTAAGCTATGCAAGTCTTTGCCTTTTCACAAAAACATCGAAGCAAGCAATTTAGTTGCAAGTAAGAATTTGATGACTATTTTTGAGTTTAAAAGTTGTAAAAAAAAAAAAATGTAGGGCTATGCTACTATTCCATTTCCAAATCCCAGTTAAAACAATGAGGGTTCAAAGGTGGGCCTAAAACACTGCAAAATAGGTGTGAAGTTAGTTTGCATTTTCAGGTTGTAAGATCAGAAAGTTTGCAAGTGTGTGTATGTGCATGAAACACATTTCCTTTGTATTTTGCTATGTTACGGTTTATGATAAGGTTAGTAGGACAGGAAAAGCTCTAATAGTATACTAATACAAATATAAAGATGCATTCAAAATGCATAGCAGATACAATTGTAAAGATGTTTTTATGAAGCTCTGGAAGGAGAAAGTTATGAGAAGGAAGTACATTTCCCCTTTAAGGATCTCTTTCTCTTTCTCTTTTGTCACTGTATGCTTTTAACAGTAGGTTGTTGTAACAATTTTAACAACACATCAGTTGAAGCTCAACCTGGAGATATTGTAATGTTGCTTGTTCAGCTTATGCACTTGCCATGTATCTTATAACTACTGCAGGGGAGTAAAATCCTGTCACCCTAGCAGATTTTCTTCTGCCATCTCCTCTGCTTATAGTAGCTATATGTTTGCATGATTAGTGACATTCCTTATTGCTGTGGAAAGGCAGTTTGCCATAGAACTGCTTGTTGGACAGCTGCTGAGAGGTGAGGTCTGCTGAAAGCAAACCTTGCCACATCTTACAGCTGCTTTTGTTATCATGATTATTTCTTTATAGATCTTTATAGAATATAGTTCTTTACAGAATGTAAAGATATTCATCACTTTTATGATATGTTCTACCGGATGGGATCAGAGGTGGGCTTCACATAATTTAACAACCAGTTTGCCTAGCGTAGAACTGAAAATGTGATCATGCACCTTCTGCGCGGCTTCAAACACACGGTGATTTCATGCATGCGGCTTCCAGCACACTTTCATGGGCAGCCACAGTGAGTAGAGTGGGCAAGGCATGGAAATCAGCTGGGCTGCGTGGGCAGGGAGAGGGAGAGTGAGATATATAGGACGGGATAGCACCAGGGCGGGTAGGTGGGCCAAGCTCAGTGGTGGGATTCAAAAAAGTTTACAACGGTTCTGTGGGCATGGCTTGGTGGGCGTGGTGTGGCTTGGTGGGCGTGGCAGGGGAAGGATACTGCAAAATCTTCATTCCCTCCCCATTGCACTAACCTGATTTCCAGCTTCGTTCTTTAAATAGTATGAGGTGTAGGGCAACTAAAGAAGAGCCAGCCGATCAGCTGGGACTTGGGAGGCAGAGAATGGATGGGGGCTGGGCCAGTCAGAGATGGCATTTGCTGGTTCTCCGAACTACTCAAAATTTCCGCTACCGGTTCTCCAGAACTAGTCAGAACCTGCTGAACACCACCTCTGGCCCAGCTGGTGGTCGGAACAACCTGTACAAGCAAACCGGTCTGAACAGGCAGCAGCCCACCTCTGGATGGGGTGTTTAAAGAGTTCTGATTAGTGTTTCCAGTTCTGGTATTCCACCAGCCAGATCTCATAACCTTTCTTCCACCTGGCTCAAAACTTTCCACTGTGTCTCCCCGTGATGTGACATTGCTGATCCCATATGAAGCATGTGGGTGAGTGGTGAACTGAATGGTTGCAACAGTTCAAGCTGGTTATGAAATTCAGCCACACATACTCTGGAGGCTGCAACTTGCACAGGCATCAGAATTCCAGAATTCAGAGAACATTGTAGGAGAAAAGCTGTGTTCATCTATATACCAAACAAAAAACAAAACAAAAAAAAACACCCCATCCCAGGAGTCTAGGAGCATATTTTTCAACTCTTAAATGTTATTAAAAGTTATAAGTATTTGTGAGCTGCAGCTCACTTTGTTAATGCATTGAATGGTTAGAATGGTGTAAGATTTAAATAGTATGAGGTGCAAGAAAGGGGAGAGGAAATTGTCTGAAATCTTTGGATGCGAGTTCATTAGTTTCCTTCTCAGTGTTGCTGTCACAAAGTTGCTTCTCTAAAACAATCATTTGTTTTAGAATAGAATTTTAATGTATTATAATTGTTGTTCATTAGGTTTTTAACTTGTACATTTTAAACTCTTTTTAACCTCATGACCTACCTGATCATTTCCCTGAATGCTAGTGATATCAATCAGTATCACCAGAGAGGAACATCCCATAGATGTTTTGTATATAATTATGTGGATTGTGCATATATATATTTACTTCCAGGGGTGGGATTCTACCACTTTGCACCTATTTACTAGAACCAGTTGTTAACATTCTAAGCAGTTCAGAGAACCGGTTGTTAGAAGAAATTACTGGCCTAATCCTGTAAGGAAGGCAGGAAGGAAACATTCTGGTGTTGCTTACAGAAACTGTCTCTCCATTAACCTTTATTACATTTGTGGCAGGACTAGACTTCCTGTCTCAGGAATGTCTCTGGAGTTTTTTTCCCCTCCTTTGCTGGTACTTTGCTTGTGTGGAGTAACCATTCAACATTACAATGGCACTGAAAAAAGTGACTTATGAACATTTTTCACACTTAGGACTGTTGCAACATCCCCACAGTCATGAGAGGCCAGGCGAGGAGATGTGTGCCTCGATGTGAGTGACATTGAGTTGGCCATGCCCAGCTAATAACATGTCCACCAAGCCATGTCCACCCAGGCACATGACCACCAAGCCACGCCCACCACCTAAGCCACACCCATAGAACCGGTTGTTAAAATTTTTGAATCCCACCTCAGTTTACTTCTCTTCTGTCATGTTCTCATTATATGTTAAATAAAATAAATAATCATTCATAAGATATTTGTAAGGTGTCTCTCAGGTAACCTGCATCTGTATAATCTTCTGCTATCTTTCTCCATCCAACTTCCCCCATTTCCCCATTCCTCACAGGAGCCTCTGTGGTGCAATAATTAAAGTGCAGTACTGCAAGCTACTTCTGCTGCAGCCAGCTGCCTACAATTTGACAGTTCAAATCTCACCAGGCTCAAGGTTGACTCAGCCTTCTATCCTTCTGAGGTGGGTAAAATGAGGACTCAAATTGTTGGGGGCAATATGCTGACTCTGTAAACCACTTAGAGAGGGCTGGAAAGCACTATAAAGTGGTATATAAATCTAAGTGCTATTGCTATTGCTATTCTATTAATAGCTATTGCTATTCCCCCTCCCCAATTGCACCACATGCCAGTTTATATCATACATCAGTCTGATGAAGTTAGCAGCAATTCACAAAAGCATATGCCCTTTAATAAACCCTGAGGAAAACATGCAGAACATTTTCCCATGTGAGGCTTTTAGGCTCACTTGCATTATAAGAAGACCCAAAGGTGTTTCTTTTACCAGAAAGTCCAGTTGCCTCTTGAAAAAGCAGCTTTAGGACAATTATGACCTGAATGACTGAGAATCTCCATAGGCATTACAAGTAGACTTTTATTTAGTTATTAACTTTCAGCAAAGCAACTGATTCTCCCTTTACTGCAAGGTTGGCAATCTGGATTTGGCTTTACTCCTCCCTATCCAGAATACAGATACAGCAGAGGTGGTATTCAGCAGGTTCTGACCAGTTCTGGAGAACCAGTAGTGGAAATTTTGAGTAGTTTGGAGAACCAACAAAGACCACCTCTGGCCCCGCCCCCATCTATTCTCTGCCTCCCAAAGTCCCTGCTGATTGGCTGGGTCTCTTTTCATTGCTCTGCACAGGAGAATGGAGCTGGAAAGCAGGTAAGTGGTATACGGAGGGAATGGGGATTGTGTAGTAACCTTCCCCCAGGAGTGATGAGGGAATGGAGATTTTACAGTATCCTTCCCCTGCCACGTCCACCAAGACATGCCCACAGAACTGGTAGTAAAATGTATTGAATTCCACCACTGAGATATAGTAGTCATTGACTTACAACCGGTTGCTTAGTGACCATTCAAAGTTACAAGTGACCTGAAAAAGGAGACTTATGACCCGGGTTCAGTCAGATGCTGTCGATAGTCACTTTACCACTTAATAACTTTGATTATTTGACTGCACTGATGGTATTTGGAGCATCCTTTTTTTCTTTTTTTCCCTAATTTTGTTTTATTGTACTTTATTAATTTATTTGATTCTTTTTGTTAATTTTTATTGTTTTTATTTTTATTTTTTGTTTTAAATATGGTTTTACATTGTGTAAGCCAGCTCAAGTCACCATGGGCAAATAGGTGGCAATATAAATTAATTAAATAAATAAATCCTGCATTTTAGGATGTTTTTGCCAAGAACTAGTACTTGCTTCTGGTTTTCAACAAAACCATGCCTATAGGAAACCATTGGTTTGCTTAATGACAGTGGTGTTTGTTTAACAACTGCCAAGTTCGCTTTACAACCATCATATTTGTTTAATGACTACCACAAAAATGGTAATAAAATCTTTTACAACCATTACATACAGCTGGTCTTATGTCAAGGACTATCTGTACAAGCCACTTCTGTGACATCATAATGCTATTGTCCCTGGACAGGCACAGAAGCAAGTGTGGCCTCCAGAACAGAAAAGGTGCCCACCTCTGCTCTACCATCACATTCGGCTGCCCTTCTGTCCACCCAAGTCAGGTTGTAACAATCAATCAAATGATTTGCACATGTCAGCAAAAAATGCCACAAGTAGCAATAACTCTTAGACTTATATACTGCTTCATAGTGTTTTTACAGCAGGGGTCACCAACCTTTTAGACCTTAGGGACCACCAAACTCATAATTTTAAATCTCAAGGGCCACTAACCGGTTCTGTGGGCATGGTCTAATTTGTGGGTGTGGCTTGGTGATCATATGACTGGCTGGGCATATTGAATTTTTTATAAAAAAGAGCAACTTTTACCCAAAATCAGGCAAAGCAGGCAGGCAGATTGAGTTACTCACAGAATCACAGATTCATTCATAGATTTATATATCCGCCATCAGCTAGCTCAGTCTGTCACACAAAATTTGCTTGCAAGCAAACTCATAAAATTAACTCACAACACACCATGTATGTAAATATTGATTTTTTTTAAAATAAAAAAAGAGCAACTTTTACCCAAAACCATGCAAAGCAGGCAGGCAGATTGAGTTGCTCACAGAATCATTCAGTGATCTATCTTTCTGCCATTGGCAAGCTCAGTCTGTCACATAAAATTTGCTTGCCATGAGTCTGCACTGAATAATAGAAACTTCAGTCCTAAGGGAGGTTTGGCTGTGCTTAAAAGCAGAGCTGAAGATCTAAAGACTAGCTAGAAAGCAAGAAATGCAACTATTTTCTGCTTTCTAGCTAATCTAAATCTTCCGGCACAGAAGAACAGATGATGGTTGGAAAGAAAAAGAAAGGAAAAATAGCAATTTAGCAGGCAAGTTTGCCAGGTAAGGAGTGAGTGGGTGACGCAGCCTTGTGTTTCTGCGCAGCCTGGATTAACTGCTTTGGGGGGTGCTTTGGGGGTGACATTTCTTTGCAGTCCATCAATTGGTGACTGCTGTTTTACAGCTCCCTCTAAGCAGTTTACAGAGTTAGCAAATTCCCCCTAACAATCTGCGCCCTCATTTTACCCACCTCAGAAGGATGGCAGGCTGAGTCAACCTTGAGCTGGTGAGGATCAAACTCCTGGCAGTGGGCAGAGTCAGCTTGCAATAGCGCATTCTAACCACTGCGCCACCATCAGGGCTCCTTTCCTCCCTCTCAAAAATCGAAATACATGATACATCAGGACTGAACTGTTGACAGTGCCAAATTTATTCCTACAGGGGCCTACAGCTGAACAACTTGGGTGAAGGTGAAGAAAACACCTTGCTGTTGTCCCAGCTCCTGAAAATCTGGGCAGAGGATCAATCTCATTTTCACTTCTCCCCTATGACCAGTTACCCAAACAGTAGGGGATGAAACTGCCTCATTGCAGCTCCTGTGCCAGTTATAACAGGAAAAGTGGGCTGTCCTCCCATTTGTTCATTGTTAATATGAGAAAAGAGAGATTTGCAATGTCAATATTGCTTCCAGTCATTACAGCCTGCCCTGAAGCAAGAGTTTCTGGTTTCAGGTTGCAATTATGCTACCAGGGAATAAGGGTCAGAGAAGAGAGCTTCTGCTATGTAGCACATGTACATGGCATTCAAAAACCCCAAGTGCTTTTCGGTTAGAGAGAGCAAGAACATTTGCATTAAAAAAAGTTAACAGAATTATTTGAAAATTTAAGTATCCAGTGTTGAAGGCAGCCTGGATAATTTTTGCATGCTATGCAAAATCCTCCTCGCCATCATAATAATTCTGGAGTATTCAAAGCAAAGGGTGCAACTCAATGCTATTCTTGTCACCGCTAGGAAATCCCAAAACAGAATTACATGGTTACAAACATAATGGAACTTTACTCAAACAGTTGTGATCTTTCATTGTGGGTGACCCAGAGCTTTGGGCAAAAGGGTATGCAGGGGCAGTACTTTAACCATTTAATTCTGCTATATTTTTAGGAAACCAGGATTTGGACCACTAGAACCATCTAGTGGTTAAAGATCTGTCATTGCAGTTGTTGGTTTCTACTTGAAGGCAAGCAACAACAGGGTGTGTGTGGTATGAAAGGGATTCCATTTTTACTTCTTTTGCATAAGAGAAAACCCATTGTTTGTCTTACATTTTTTTTCTCTTCTACCTTTTCCCTGTACCATTTTTCTACTACTTCCATGGCTTTCTCTACTGAATCTCTATGGAATTTGGGATTCAAAGAAACTGATATAATTTTCTTTTTTTGTTAAAAGTTTAACATAGTTTTTTTTTTAAAGAGTGCTTCATTCTTCTGGTACGGTGGAAGGTGTTTTTTTTTCAAGTCCCAGTGAGGCTTTGATTCCAGTATGTTAATATTGGACAAAAGAATCTTGCAATGTTTAAGGAGATGTTTATAACTTGGCCAAGTAAGGAGTGTGGGAGTCAAATCCAAGATATAGGGAAGGTACCAGAATGGGAAAAACAGATTGTGACAGTGTGAAAAATGTATTTGGCTCAGTTCAGGAATGCAACTGATTTTTTTCCTTCTTCTGAAAGGACTGTAATGTAAACACAGTTCTCAATAGGTCATGTGTGATACTTGCCAGATTAAGGTTTATTGTGGCAGCTAGAGAACATTCTGAATTAAATTAATCTTAAGGATTACTAGATATCTAGCGTTGATCAGAATATGTTCTAAATTATCCCATTTTCCAAGATTAAGTAAATTCAGACTTACTCAAAGCCATTCTGTTGAAATCAGGATGGCCTAGCCCTTTTTAGCTTAAATCCCATTTATTTCTCTGGTCTTATTTCAAAAGGACTCTGATTTGTACCATGGACTTAGTCAAGATCTTGGTATACAATAGAACTTTGCAAAACTTTCCTGGAGATTTTACAATATCCTTCCCCTGCCACGCCCACCAAGCCACGCCCACAGAATTGGTAGTAAAAAAAAATTGAATCCCACCACTGAGGAAAATGTAATGAAGCTAGTTTAAATTTAGATGGTAGTACAGAAACGCTCCTTTTTGATTATCAAGCCTCAGCCCAGACCATCCACAATCAATCTGGATGTGGACTTGAGCGTGTGGTCCTCAGGAAAAGAGAGAAGGAGAGACTGACTGTTTGCTTCCAAAGTCAGAGAGTCAGCCTGGTTTCCTGTAGCTTTCCTGAGACCAAGGTGGAAATAAGGGGTAGCCCCCAGCCCCCAGCTATGCGCATTGTTAGGAATTGCTTTGAGTATTGTAGTGGAGGGTAGATGGGGGAAGGGCTAAAATAAATTGACCATTGAAAACTATTTACATTTTAAAAATACACACACATTGTATGCGGTGGGTGTTAGCATTTTGTCTAGATTTGGACACAGATTTCTTACCTCGCCGGCATTTTTATTTTTGGATCAAATAGATAGCTGCAACCAACCTTGGCCGATTTCAGGACCTGACCAGGATGATAGCAACAGCAATTAGACTTCTATAATGCTTCACTTGATACTTAGATATGAGAACACCAGGAAATACCAAATTACCAGTAATGCACACACGCACACTCACAAGGGTGGGCTGCTGGGGGTTCTTAGGGGTGCAGGAGAGCCCCTAGCTATGATTCTGTGGAGTCCGGAGAACCCCCAAATCCCATTCCTGGATGGCCCTGCCCACCCAGCTACTCCCCACCCAAGAGTCCCCAAGTGGCCCATTTTGGATGCAGGTAAGTGCAGGGTGTGTGCAGAGCTCGGGGATGGCAAAAAATGGGCCTCCTAAAAGTTCAGAAAGGCCAGAAATGGGCCTGTTTCCTGCTTCCAGAAAGCCTCCAGACAACAGATAATCGGAATTGGAAGGGATCTTATAGGTCATCTAGTCCAACCCCCCGCCCAAGCGGGAGACCCTACACCATTTCTGACAAATACCTCCAGAGCCTGGGGAGGCTATTTTCACCCTCCTGGAGGCTCGAGGAAAGCCTCCAGAGCCCGGGGAGGGCAAAACGTCCCCCCCGCTGTGGTGCAGGAATGTGACTAGGCCACGCCCACCCAATAACCGGGCAAAGAACCCTTTGCTAAAAATTTTGAAGCCCACCACTGCACATACATCTGTGTTATTTATATCTACATAAAGTTGGCTGGGTAACATTGGGTTGGTCACACTCTTTCAGCCTTAGTCTGATATGCTGAAAAATATCTACCGACGAAGTAGTATCCTGGACTAGCCTGATGGATTATAGTCCATCACCTTCAACAAAGAGGCCCTCATCCTGCAATGGGTTTGATTTTAGGGAAATTTTATATATATATGGAAACGTCAAGGGCCATAATACTTCCATACTGTTGTCAACAAAGCTACCCAGCAGTCAAAGAAGCTAAGTTCCACTTGAAGGCAATTACATTTTATATCATATATCTGAAACTCATTTTGCCATCTGAGTCAGAAAAAGAATTATATGTTTATCCTTTTCCTGGATATTTAAAAGTTAAAACAATTCTTGTTCTGGAGGCAAAGTTCTCATTAGCATGAACCCCCATTCATGTTTTTGCCCAATATCCATACACTGTATGGCATACAGTCTGCCATACCTAATTAAAATAAAGATGGCTATGAATAAAGACTCAGTAGAAACAGAACTTCTTTGACAAATCTCATATGCTAAGGAAACAGTTGTGCTTGTTGTTCCCAGTCTCTTATTGGTGCCTGTGGGGGGGGTAGGCCTCGTTTTTTGACAGGCATGGCATGTTGCAGCCCAGCATTCAATGTCTTTGTCCAGCCCAGGCCACCAGATGTAACTCCTGCCCAGGGCTTTCATTTTGACTATGCCCGGGTGTCCCTCGTGAAACATGCCCAGAACGTCTTCCTGGAGACTGCTCGGAATCCCCACCCTGTCACCCTATAAAATGCACACCTTTTCTATAGACAGTTCGGTCTGTCTGGTACGGAATGGTTTAAAAGTCTCAATTTTGTTCTCCTCCAGCCAGCCTTTACCTACCAAGTTCAATATGTGCGCTGTCAAAGGGTCTTTGGCTGTGGCTCTCGCGACGTCGACTGCAGTCAGCGGTAGCTCCGGGCAGGTCTCAGCTGAAATGTGGAGGTGGTTGGAGCAGGGTCATCTTCTGTGTCGGGCAGTGGGGAATGGCTCAGGGTGTCGGCGTGTGTGATGGCTTTACCGGGTCAGTGCAACAGTGTGTAGGAGTAGGCAGTGAGGAATTCAGACCACCTCGTCATTCCAGGTGACAGAATCTTCGGGGTTGGCTTGTTGTCTGCTAGGATTCCAAGAAGGGGCTTGTGATTGGTTATTATAGAAAAATTTCTACCCAAAGGTACTCAAGGAAACTTTTGACTCCAGCAGTGATTGCGAGGACTTCTCTATCGAGTTGACTGTAATTGCGTTCCGACTTGGAGAGCGTCTTGGAGTAAAGTGCCTCCCTGCCGTCTGGTAGCTGGTGGCTCAGGATGGCACCGACCCCAAAAGGCGAGCCGTCACAGGTGACCGTCAAAGGCAGGGTATTGCTAAACTGGATGAGAACGGTGTCTGATGTTAATAGGTCCTTGATACCTTGGAAGGCTTTCTGTTCCCATGACCCCATGTCCAAGTGGTTTTTTTATCTAGCAGTCGATGTAGGGGTTCTGCGATTGTTGCCTTATGGGGCAGAAACATGTTGTAAAAAATTATGAGGCCTAGGAATGCTTGAAGGTCAGTTTTGTTCCTGGGCCTGGGAGCGTCTTTGATAGCCTTCCCTTTTTTTTCGGTGGGGTGAATGCCTTGTTCATCGATTAAAAAGCCCCAAAACCCGACCCAGTTAGTGGCTAATTCACACTTTTCCCTTTTTACTTTTAGGCCTGATTTTCTAAAGCGAGTTTAGACTTCTCTTAACCTGGTCTCTAGCTGGTTGGCATTTTTTGCTGAGACCAGTACATTGTCGAAGTAGGGGACAACACCTTTGATTCTGTTTAGCAGGTGTTCCATGAGGCTTTGGAACATGCCTGGGGTGACGCTAACACCGAATTGGAGGCGGTTACACTTGAATGCCCCCCTATATGTTACAGTAGTATGCGCCTCTGCTGTAATGGGATCAATGGATAGGCCTGTGCGAGGTCGAGCTTCGCAAAAAAATTTCCTCCCCCTAGTGAGTGCAGTAAATGTTGCACTACTGGCACTGGGTATGCGCTTTGTTGGAGCGCATGTTTCAGGGTTGCCTTATAGTCTCCGCAGATGCGCACTGACCCATCTGGCTTCACCAGTGTGACGATAGGGGTTTCCCACCTGGCATGGTCGATTGACTCTAAAACCCCTTGAGCTATTAATTTATTCAGTTGTTTGTCAATTTTTGGTTTTAACGCAAATGGGATGTGTCTGGCCTTTAAACGGATGGGGACTATTTTCAGATCTAGGCTAAATGAAATTGGGGTTCCCTTGTACTTGCCTAGAGTCCCGTCAAAAATATATTGGAATTCTTGGAGCAGGCTCTCCTCCCAGTTGGTTGTAGTGATGCAGTTGATCCCGGTCATCCCGATTCCCAGGGGCGCGAACCATTCAATCCCTAACAGGCTCGGGCAGTCGCGGTCGACGATGGTCAGAGGCAAGATTTCAGCGTGGTTTTTAAATTTGACTAGAAAATGTCCAAGGCCTACTACTGGAATTAGATTTCCCTGATAGTCTTTTAGCACTAGTCTTTGTTTCTGTAGTTCTCTCTGTTTAATGTTCGGTATCAGGCGCCGGATGGTATTCCAGGATACCATAGATAGGAACGACCCTGAGTCGACTTCCATCTCGCAGGGTCTCCCCTTGATGCACACCTCTATCCGAACCTTCTTTCCACTCTCCGTTTTGGCATTGCCGATGGTGACTGTCTGAGGCGTTTTTTCCCTGTCACTGGTTCTCTTGTTACGGTTCCATCTACTGCCGGCTTGCCTTTCTTCATGTCTGGGGGGGGGGGTGCTGCCGCGTCTTTTTGGACGATAGCTCTTTTTGTTGCGGCAGACCCTTTTGATGTGCCCCCGCTTATTACAAGCCCGGCATATTGCATCGAGGAACCTGCATTCAGCTCGTGGGTGATTTCCCCCACAGCCCGCACATTGAAACTCCTGCCGATTTCTCCTCTTTTTGCGCCATTTTTTATCTGAATGGAGTCTATGGAAGTCTTCGTCGTCATCCTTGGTATCACTCTGGGATTCAATATCTTCGTACTGGGCTGTCGCTGTGGGCTGTTTCTTTCCTCTCTCTGCCTTCTTCTCCCTGGGTTGGGTTGGCAGGACTGGAATTGCATTCATTTGCCACATGGTGGCTGCTGACTTCTTTGCTGCTTCGGCAGTGGTTGCCTCTGCAATGGCCTCGGCCACGGTTATGTTTGGCCTATTCAGGAGTTTGCTCATCAGACCTAGGGCCACGCGGTCCCTCATTGACTCATCCATGTTCTGGAACCCATAGGCTCCTCCGATGTGTCTCAAGGCTGCTACAAAATCTCCTATAGTTTCATCCTCCTTCTGGTCCCTTTTATAGAATTCGTGCCTTTTTATTAAATTTGAGACCACCGGTGCATAGTGTGCTTGGAGCATTCGGTTCAGGTCGGACCAAGTCATCTGTTTGACATCTCTGGGATTCGCCATTTTAAAGATGGCCGGTCCACAGTGTGTAAGGAAGACAACCCTCTTCCTTTGGTCTGAGATTTCTTCCATTTCGTTGCTTTCTAAGAACATAAGAAAGCAATCGATATACGATTCCCAATCCTCCTCATCAGGATTGAATGGTGCGGGCAGCGCATTGTTACCAGCCATCTCTCTCGCTCGGTTCAGATTGCCGCGTGCTTCGGTCTCAACTTCTAGGACAATCTCACTTTCGTCGCCAGTGTTCCATCTGGAAAGAAGCGCGTGAGACCGGGTTCCAAACAACAACTATTTTATTTAAACTCGCAAGGCAAAAGATACTGAACATAGTCCAAGCCACGGCAGCCCTTTATATAGTGGCTTGCCTGCGGCTTGTAGCCAATGACACTCATTTAACTGTTCCCGCCGTTTGGCAGCTTCCCGGATTGGTTCTTAATCAACCAATCCATAAGTGATCTTTTCAGCCAATCAGAATGAGGGACTTGGAACCTACGAAGTTCCATACAGAACACTTGTCATCCTCTAAATTATGGTAAACTCTCAATATGAAAATAATTATTTTTTATTAAATCAGAGATGAAGAATTCCCATCCATAAGTGGGAAGTTGTGTAGTGAGAAGTGACATAATTTAATTGCTAATATTATTATTTATTGCCATCAATCCATTACCATGCATCAACTCGTGTAAAGGCTAAATATATGCCTTTGCACACTTAATTTTAGATTTCCTTTGCTTACTAAAAGTTCAGGAAAAAAATTCTCAACAACCATTCATATGCAAACTTCATTCATTCTTTTGACTGATTCCTTCAGCATCCTATTTTTTATGAAGTCTATCCTCATAGGAGAGCTTATTGAGTTTTAATACTAATTAAAACTAAAACAGTCATATAAAATATTTATCTAGGTCCTGTTCAAATGTTCTGGAATGTTTATAGCCTCATTTGGACATCACTGAAGTTATGCAAAGCCTGATTGTTATTTTGGCCCAAAGATTGTATAATTCTGCAAGACACTATAAATCACTAGTATGGAAGTGACTGAAGCAA
This sequence comes from Laticauda colubrina, assembly GCA_015471245.1. Classification (NCBI taxonomy): domain Eukaryota; kingdom Metazoa; phylum Chordata; class Lepidosauria; order Squamata; family Elapidae; genus Laticauda; species Laticauda colubrina. The sequence goes on along the minus strand of BLBF01000005.1, from coordinate 45,276,697 downwards.
AAAGCAGTGCTGACAAGATTAAAATCATGGGTTTAGAATTCTCTTCAAATGAATGAAGGATTGTTTTCTTGAAAACAGTTCTAAAATGATGAGTCCTCCACAGCAAAAGCGGATGTTTATGTTTAGCAATAGTTGAGCTTATCTATACAAGTTATGAGAAGTCATGGTCTGCTTCTTACAATATATTAAACTATCTTTTAATACCAATCAGAACTGAGTCCATTAAACATTGTCAGACTTTTTCTGTATCACTCCCTTCATGAATGAATAACCCAACTAGCTTATTTACTGTTGTGTACTATTACTAAATCTGGGCTGCAGAAATCCAGACATGACTAGATATTACCTAGAATAGAAAGAAATTGTTTCTTTGCTGATGCCAAGTCATTAATTGATTGTTGTAACCCAAATCTACCTTTGATTATGCTAAAAGGCAGAAAATAAAACTTTGGCCAGTTAATAAAAGGAACATAGCGAAATCCTCAGATACTGTGATCCTCAGCCTAATGCAGCTACAAATTCTGTCTTTCCATTTGGGCTACCTGGCATTTAATTTATCACTTGGTGCCCCAACTAAATAAATAACTCCAAATTTTAATATGGAAGACTAGGAATAAACTCTGTTTATGGTTCTATGTAAACTTGTCAAATTCCAAATTTACAAACTAGGATTGAAATGAGAACGTTATTCTGGAATCAGAGATGGTATTCAGCAGGTTCTGATCAGTTCTGGAGAACCGGTAGCGGAAATTTTGAGTATTTCGGAGAACTGGCAAACTACCACCTCTGACTGCCCATGCCCCCATCTATTCTCTGCTGGGTCTTCTTTTGTTGCCCTGCACAGGAGAACAGAGCTGGAAAGCAGGTTAGTGGGGTGGGGATGGAATGGGGATTTTACTGTATCCTTTCCTTGCCATGCCCACCAATCCCCGTCCACCAAGCCATACCATGCCCACCAAGCTACATCCACAGAACCAGTAGTAAATTTTTTTGAATCCCACCACTGTCTGGAATGTTCATCCGACTATGTAACTTGCACATTGTGTTTTTATGGAGCCAAGAAAAAAACCTGTTGAGATGAATTTTGTATTAATAAATGGAACAAAATGAGGACCAAAATATATGTGGTGCAAAGCCCATCTATTCTAAAACAATGTTGGGATATTAGGGCCACAACAGGAAAAGTCAGAATGAAATGGAATGTGTAAATTCATCCTTTCTCGGATGCATTTTTTGTCAGCATTTCTAATTACTTTCTGCGCTAAATTTGGGAAACCCGCTGTTCCTCAAATCGTATTGCATCATTAGTCTGTATAATCAGTACGCATAAACAAAGGAAAACAGGGCTGATTCTAATTCTGCTTTTCAAAATTTGCATTCTTTATGAAAAGAGTTTTAATTTTAAAGGGTTTCCTGCTTTTTTTTTCACCAGTTTGGGTATTGCTTCCCCACCATCTCTTCCCACCCACCCCAGAAATGCTTTCATTTGATCACTAATTTATTACTGACCAGTCTATGTTGTAAACTTTCATTCTAACCTATTTTATTTGGCACTGGAATAAAGTCCAGGCCCTTGTCATTTCATAATTGTTTAATTAAGGGGGAAGCATTCCAATATTTTTGTACCCCATTTCCATTCATTCCTCTGTATCCCAAAGTCATGTTTCCACATTTATTTCCCAGCATTCCCATAATTAATGTCAGGGCATTTCATCATGCCTCCCTTGCTTTCTGAGATGCTTTTCTATTAACATGCTTCCCCCTCCCTTTTTTTCCCCCTTCTTTCTTTCTAGGATCTCCTTTTCTTCTCCTATGCTAGGTGACCCTGAAGAAAGCTGATTGGGATCATCAGTTGACAGAAAACCACCATTGGTTCTTTTTTTTGGGGGGGGGGGGGGGTAATAAAGTTTTTTTATTTTTTATATTTATAATAAATCCATTCCATTTCAACCATGTGTCAATTAGGTACATATTTTGTGTGCTTACAGTTTATGATTAATATCCTGCTTATCAATAAAACAACATAACAATAATCACATTTTTATATAAGTAATATCCAATATGTCTATTTTTACCAATCTTCTCTTTTTGCTTTATATATTCATCTAATCCATTTTAATTTATTTTGTTTTCTTACCATTGATAAAATAATCAAATTCTTCTTTTTCTTTAATTTCCAGTGTTAATCTATTAATTTCTGCACATTCAAATATTTTCTCAATTACTTTTCCCTCTATTGGTATCTTATCACTTTTCTAATTCTGAGCAAATACAACTCTAGCTGCTGTTAATAAATGTATGATTAAATATGTTTTTTCTTTACTGTAACCTTCAGATACCATTCCTAATAAAATATTGCAGGTTTCAAATCTATATGTTGTTTAATCATATTTTTCCAACTATGAGTGTATTTTTGTCCAATATTGTTTAGCTTCTATGCAAGTCCACCACATATGGTAGTATCTTCCCGGTGTTTGATGACACTTCCAGCATTTGGCTGATTTATCTTTAAACATTTTCACTAATTTTGCTGGTGCTAAGTGCCATCTGTAAAACATCTTATACAAGTTTTCTTTATCTACTGTTGATACAGCTAATTTATAATTTGTGGTCCATGCATTCTTGAGTTCCCACCATATCATTTCTCATAATCTTCCCTGAATTGGTTAGCAACCTTTCAATTTTTTTTGTAGATTGTTCATGCTAGACAAATCACGGCTTATGGGAGGAAGCAAGTGGTTTTCTTTTTGTGCTTTGGAGAGGGTGGAGAAATGTTTATCAGATTGGGACCCTCCTACAGACACTATGAAGGGACAGGACTTGCAAACAAGTGCTAAGGCCAATCACTGACCAAAGTGAAGGCAACCATGAAAAACATAGGCAATGCATTTAGCAAGCATCTCAATATTCCTTTTCCGCACATTTGTACTGACAGACAAATATTTTTCATATCACCACAAAAGTAGGGACATCCCCAATGGAGTCTCCATGCATTTGATCCTGGTTGTGATTTTCATATTTCAATCAAACTTTCACAATCTAGCTCAGAGATTATGCTTTGTGACATCCAGTGCTGGATAAGACAATATTTATTTAACTATATGTACTTATTAAAAATAAATTATTATGAATAACAAGGCATGCTTTCTTTATAGCTTTCTTTGGACAGAATCTGGTCCCTGTCTGCACAAAATTTTCTGCTCTGAGTTTTATTAAAACTGAGGACAAATACAACTTCAAGTAGTCTCCTGTAGGTTACTTTGGATACCGGTTGATTTCATGGACACAGTGATTCATTTTTTTCCTCCAGTAATGGTAGAGAAGTGGTTTTCCTTTCCTGTCTTCTAGCATTTTTTTGTCCACTTTCCAGCCTAGCCCATATCTTGCCACTTTATAGATGAGCTATGATCAGCAGGACTGATGCACAGTATTTTAAAAGGTACCTTGCATCCTAAATGCACAAGATTTCCTGTATGAGTCCTTTTTCATGGGAAATGCTGCAAGAAGCTTAATTTCCATCCCCACCCTCAGGCTCAATTTTATTTAGAAAAGATGGTGGGAGTTGGAGTGGGAAAATGAAATAAAGCCCCTGTGCTATGGTTTCGAAATGCTCCAGCTGCCAGCATACTGGTTCCAGTTTTGGTCTTGGCAATTCCCGGAATATCGTTTGTTCTTAAGAACCATTGACACTCCCATTCATTTATCTTTCTCTCCATTAAATTGTTTGTAATTTTGGAATCTCATCAAACATTTTTTGCATCAATATTTACACTGGTTTGAAATTCGTTTGCGTTTGCACTCACATACAGGACTTTCCGGGTACATTTGAGAGAATTCATGTTTGGAGAATCCAATAAATTTTATAAGAAGCCTAGTTTCTTGCAATTTCAAGTTTGGGGACATCAACCCTGACTGGACAGCCAAATTTGAAGGTAAAGTAATAACATTGGAAACACTAGTGTGCCTAAAATACCGTATATACTTGCATATAAGCCAATCTCGCGTATAAGCCGACCCTTAAAAAACTGCCCCAAAATGAGGAATTTTGCAAAAACTCACATATAAGCCGACCGCCAAATACCATGGTGTGTTGTTTGGGCTAATAACAAAAGAGTATCAATATGAATGCACTGATGAAGGTTCATTATCAAAGCATTTGTGTAAGAAACAATATTAAGTTAATTACCCGGTATGTAAAGAATCTGATGTTGCACGTGACGATTGCAAACACGAAAGTGGTCACGTGAATGACTAACCAATCACAGCATGTTATGATCAGGCTATAAAAAAAGCAAAATGGAGGCGCCCAGAGTAAAAAAAATGTGCTTAATTAAATGTAATTATATTGCATTTTATTTGAGGTACAGTTAAAATTAATATTGAAATTGAGTTGTACTTTGTCGGAATTAACTTTATTTAGTGCAGTCTCAATTTTTATGGCTGTATGTATGACTGAATGGTAATATCGATGATATTGCGTGATCTGAGAAGTGGTGTCATGTCAGTTTGTTTGTGTGAGATCAGATTTATGCACATATAAGCCGACCCTTTAATTTGATTTTAAAAAAATTGAGTTTTAGAGTCGGCTTATATGCGAGTATATACGGTAGATATCAAATTGCATTTGACTCCCATTTCTACTTTGTGTTGTCTCCTAACTTTAGGTAAATACTTAACCCATATGCCCTGGCTCATAACTGGATTCACCTGTCCAGTGGATACGTTCTACAGTATAATTTGCTTTGCACATTGCAGTTTTGCTTCCCTTTGAATTGATTCTCCTATCTCCTTGACTCTGTCCCCTTCCAACAGGGAAGCACTTAGAGCCACAGTTATCTGTCTTCTGCTTGAATTCCCTCTGAGGACTCTTCAAAGGATCCCATTATAGTAGTCTCGAGTTACGAATGTAATGGAGCCTGCCCATTCCATTCATAACCCGAGGAGTTGTAGGAGTGAAGTGCATAATTTGAATGTGATCACTCCCTCCTTTCACCCATGCATTTGTTAATCGAATGTGCAGTTCATGAAGTGCACATGAGGTATCTTGGGGTGGGAAAGGCCATAGAGGGCCCAATGATGGAACAGGCCACCTGCTTCAGACCACCCAAGGCCTCCCCTGACTCACTGAGATAACTCATTCTCCTGGGGTCCCCACAATTGCTCTCTCCCCATCCTGCCACACCAGGTGACTTACTTTATTAAGATCTGCCTCTTCTCCAGCCTGTTTCTTTGCCTTCTTCCTCTCTTCTCATCAGCAAAGAGATTGATGAAGACTTTGTAATGAAAAAGAAGGTGCAGATGGCTGTGTCCTCCCTTCCAGGCCTCCTTTTTCCCTGCCAAAGTGCTTGATGAAGACTTCAATGATGAAAAACAAGGCATGGAGGGCTGCACGCTCCCTTCTGACCCTCCTTTCTCACTGCCAATGTTCTGTATGGAACTTGGTATGTTCCAAATACTTCATTCTGATTGGCCGAAAAGGCTACTTATGGATTGGTTCGCTAGGAACCAATCCGGGAAGCCGTCAAATGGCAGGAAGAGTTAAATAACTGACATTGGCCCCAAGTCGGCAGGCTAGCCACTATATAAAGGGCTGCCACGGCTTGGGCCATCATTCTGTTTTTTTACCTAGTGGTTTGAAATGAAGAGTTGTTGTTTGGAACCCGGTCTCACGCGCTTCTGACAATGAAGGTGGGATTGTCGTAGAAGCAGAGACCGAAGCACGTGCGATCTGAACCGAGCGAGATGGCTGGTAACAATGTGCTGCCCGCACCCTTCAATCCAGATGTAGAGGATTGGGAATCGTATATTGATCGCTTTCTTATGTTCTTAGAAAGCAACGAGATGGAAGAAATCTCGGATCAAAGGAAGAGGGCTGTCTTCCTTATACACTGAGGATCAGCCATATTCAAAATGGCGAAGGCGCTGGCGAAACCCAGAGATGTCCAGCAGATGACCTGGTCTGACCTGAACTGAATGCTCCAAACACACTATGCACCGGTGGTCTCAAATCTCATCAAATGAATTTTACAAAAGGGACCAGAAGGAGGATGACACCATAGCAGACTTTGTGGCGGTTTTGAGACAAATTGGAGAGGCATGTGAGTTTCAAAACATGGATGAGGCTATGAGTGACTGCGTAGTCCTTGGCCTGAAAGATTCTACCCTTCAGAGCAAATACCCCAACAGGCCGAATATAACCGTGGCCGAGGCCATTGCTGAGGCAACCACCGAAGAAGCAGCGAAAAAGTCAGCAGCCATCATGCGACAAATGAACACAGTTCCTGACCTGCCGACCCAAACAAGGGAGAAGAAGGCAGACGGAGGAAAGAAACAACCCACAGCAACAACCCACCACGAGGACATCGAAACCCAGAGTAACAGCAAAGACAACGATGAAGATGTCCATAGACTCTATTCAGATAGAAAATGGTGCGAAAAGAGGAAGAATCGGCGGGAATTTCAATGTGCGGGCTGTGGAGGCAATCATCCGCGGTCTGAATGCACGTTCCCCGACGCAATATGCCGGGCTTGTAATAAAAGGGGGCACATTGAAAGGGTCTGCCACAACAAAAAGAGCTATAGTCCAAAAAGACGCGGCAGCACCTCCCCTAGACATGAAGAAAGACAAGCCAGCAGTAGATGGAATTATAACAAGAAAACCGGTGACATAGAAGAAACGCATCAGACAGTCACCATCGATAATGCCAGGGCAGAAAGCGGAAAGAAGGTTCAGATAGAGGTGAGCATTGAGGGGAGACCCTGAGAGATGGAGGTTGACTCAGGGTCATTCTGATTGATGGTATCCTGGAATACCATCCGGCGCCTAATTCCAAACATCAAGCAGAAAGAACTAAAGAAACAAAAACTTGTGCTAAAAGACTACGAGGGAAATTGAATCCCTGTAATTGTCCTTGGACATTTTTTAGCTGAATTTAAACAACATGCCGAAGTCTTGCCTCTAACTATCGTCGACAGTGACCACCCTAGCCTGCTAGGAATCAAATGGTTTGCACCTCTTGGAATCAGGATGACCGGTATCAACCGCATCACTACTACCTACTGGGAGGAGAACTTACTCCATGAATTCCAAGATGTGTTCGACGGGACTCTAGGAAAGTACCAGGGGACCCCAATTTCATTTAGCCTAGACCCGAAAATAGCCCCCATTCGCTTAAAGGCCAGACGTGTTCCATTCGCGCTTAAACCAAAAATTGATGAACAGCTGAATAAATTAATAGCTCAAGGGGTTTTAGAACCAGTCGACCATGCCAAGTGGGAAACCCCTATTGTAACACTGGGAAAGCCAGATGGGTCAGTGCGCATCTGTGGGGACTATAAGGCAACCCTGAACCACATGCTCCAACAAAGCACATACCCAGTGCCAGTAGTGCAATATTTATTGCACTCGCTAGGGAGAGGAAAAATATTCACAAAACTCGACCTAGCACAAGCTTATCAGCAACTACCCGTTGATCCAATAACAGCAGAGGCACAAACGATAGTAACGCATAGAGGGGCATTCAAATGTAACCGCCTCCAATTCGGTGTTAGAGTTGCCCCAGGTGTTTTCCAAAGCCTCATGGAATGCCTACTAAACGGAATCAAAGGTGTCGTCCCAAACTTCGAGGATGTACTGGTCTCAGCAAAAAACGCCAACCAGCTAGAGACCAGGCTAAGAGAAGTCTAAACTCACTTTAGAAAATCAGGCCTAAAAGTCAAGAAGGAGAATGTGAATTGGCCACTAACTGGGTCAAATTCTTGGGCTATTTAATCAATGAGCAAGGCATTCACCGAACTGAAAAGAAGGTGAAGGCTATCAAAGACGCTCCCAGACCACGAAACAAAACCGATCTCCAGGCGTTCCTAGGTCTCATAAACTTTTACAATGTGTTCCTGCCCCATAAGGCGACAAGAGCAGAACCCCTACATCAGCTGCTAGATAAAAAAACTGTTTGGACTTGGGGCCACTGGGAACAGAAAGCTTTCCAAGGTATTAAGGACCTATTAATGTCAGACACCGTTCTTATCCAGTTTAGCAACACCCTGCCGCTGACAGTCACCTGAGATGCTTCACCTTTTGGGGTCGACGCCATCACCAGCTTCCAGACAGCATAGGCACCGGTCGCCTTTTACTCAAAGACGTTCTCCAAAGTGGAATGCAATTAAAGCCAACTTGATCATGAAGCCCTGGCAATCGTCGCCGGGGTCAAACGATTCCATGAATACCTTTACAGAAGACCCTTTTCTATCGTAACCGACCACAAGCCTCTCCTTGGAATCCTGGCGGGAAACAAGCCAACCCCGAACATTCTGTCTTCTAGAATGATGAGGTGGTCTGAATTCCTCGCTGCCTACTCCTACAGCTACTCCACAGACCCGGCAAAGCCATCTCGCTCGCCGACGCCCTGAGCCGTTCCCCGTTGCCCATCACAGAAGACAGCCCTGCTCCAACTACCTCCACATTCCAACTGGAGACCTGCCTGGAGCTACCGCTGACTGCAGCTGACATTGTGAGACCCACAGCCAAAGACCCTTTGACAGCGCATAAACTGAACTGGGTAGGTAAAGGCTGGCCGGAAGAAAATAAAAAAACTGAGACTTTTAAACCTTTCCATGCCAGACAGACCAAGCTGTCTATCGAAAAGGGGTGCATCTTATGGGGTGAGAGGGTGGTAATCCCAAGCAGCCTCCAAGAAACCATCCTAGGCATGTTGCACGAGGGTCACCCGGGCATAGTCAAGATGAAAGCCCTGGCCAGGAGTTACGTCTGGTGGCCAGGGCTGGACAAAGACATAGAACGCTGGGTTGCAGCATGCTGTGCCTGTCAGAAAGCGAGGCCTACCCCCCCACAGGCACCTATACGAGACTGGGAAACTCCCCGGGGCCCATGGTCTAGGGTGCAAATTGACTTCGCAGGGCCAATGAAGGGGAACACCTTTTTGATTGTTGTCGATGCATACTCGAACTGGTTGGAAGTCATCCTCATGGCTTCCACAACCACCGAGGCTGTCATGAAACAGCTCGACAAACTATTTGCGACGCACGGGCTACCTGATGTACTGGTTTCGGACAATGGGCCTCAGTTTACAGCCTTACAGTTAGAACAATACCTGGCTGCCCAGGGTGTCCGTCACGCATTAACCGCGCCGGCCCATCCGGCTGCGAATGGCAGGGCCAAACACATGGTTAGATATACTTAGGAAGGCCTAGAGAGAATGGACAAGGGGGGCGTGCAAGACAAACTCAACCATTTACTAACATTGCAACATATTACCCCTAGTAGCACTACAAATAAAAGCCCGGCTGAACTATTAATGGGTAGGAAACTACGGTCCTACCTGGACAGCTTGCACCCCACCTATACATGGGACAAGCCCCCCAACTCCTCTAGCAAATATCGTACCTTCAAAATCGACGACCTGGTCTATGCCAAGAACCTTACCAGGGACACCCTATGGCTGCCAACCACCATCACACAAGTCACAGGCCCCCGGTCCTACTGACTAATGCTAGATGATGGGAGGGAATGGAAGCAGCACATAGACCAGCTTTGTTCCCGCAACTTCAACAGAAAAACTTCCACAGAACCGAAAATAATAAATTCCGACGAAAAAACAACCAGGGGGGGGGGGTGAAGTACTAATAAATAAAAAAGGGAGAGACGAACCTCCCATAGCAAGACTACAAACTCTGCAAAACAACAATCTAACCAAACCAAAAGAACACTCACGGTTAGATGAACCCCAAGAAAGAAGTCTGGGAGCAGGAGAACGAAGCGAGGCCTTCCTGGAAGGTAGCAGCCAGGCCAGCTCAACCAACCCGGCTAAACCAGGAGGGAGCAGCAGAGCCATCTCGACCGGCCCGAGAGACTCAGGCGGGAGCGGCATGGCTGATTCACCCTTCCAGGAGGTTCCATGGAGAAGAACAAGAGAGGCAGCGATCCCGACCAAACCCCTTGAAGCCCAAAACAAGACTGAGCTGCGCAGGTCAACTAGAGCTAGGAAAACCCCCACCTACCTGCGCGACTACGTCACCCACGTTGGACTGAATTCAAGGGGGAGGGGTGTTCAGTGTGGAACTTGGTAGGTTCCAAGTACTTCAATCATTCTGATTGGCCGAAAAGGCTACTTACAGATTGGTTCGCTAGGAACCAATCCGGGAAGCCGCCAAACGGTGGGAAGAGTTAAATAACTGTCATTGGCCCCAAGCCGGCAGGCTAGCCGCTATATAAAGGGCTGCCGCGGCTTGGGCCATGTTCCGTTTCTTTACCTAGTGGTTTGAAATAAAGAGTTGTTGTTTGGAAGCCAGTTTCCCATGCTTCTTTCCGGACGAAACAGCCAACATGCTTGATGAAGCCTTCGGTGACTAAAAATGAAGCATGAAGGGCCACGCACTCTCTTCTGGCCTTCTTTCTTACCACCAAACCATTGAGGATTGCATCCCTGTAGATTTCATCAGCTCTTTGCAAAAAGCCTTTGCCAGTAGGAACAGAGCTTAGGAGGGACACACCTCCCAAGCTTCACAGCTGCCAACAAAGACGTTTTGGAAAGGGCTGCCAAAGCCTACAGGGATGCAATCTCCCTGCAGTCTTCAGCAAGGAAACGGCAAATGGAGGGAAGGACATCCAGGCCTCAATTCACAGAGAATAGAGGCCTAAAGTGTGAGATCACGTGAGAGCAGTAGCATGTTATCTTGCGCTACTGATCTCGCACAATTTCGCAGTACGTTAGGCCCCTGTTCTCTGTGAATGCACCGAAATGCATTGAAGCAACAAAGTAGGCAAAGAAAGTGTGACAGAGAAGAGATATTCACAAGGTGAATCTCTATAAGTGGAGTGCCTGTGAAGTCCTGGAAGGAGGGAAATAGGCAGGGCAAATATTGCAGAGCCTCTGTGGTCATTCGTAAGGGCAAACAACTGCCAAGGTGCTGCAACATTCATAATTTGGGGAGTTGTTCGTAAACTCTATACTTATTGCATAACTTCAAACATTCCCTAAAGGAATGTTCGTAACCCGGGGCTTACCTGTAATTCAGAATTCTGGTAGCTGGGAGCTCATAGGGAAATGGAGTTGAGGTCAGATGTTTTGAACCAGCTTTACTGGATTCTTGCTCACTTGCAAACTCATTGTTTGCACTAGCTCACTCAGACAACTGAGAAATAGATATTCATAGTGCCTTTTCCACCTTGTTGCCATTCAGATGAACTGAATTACTACCCCAAGGAAGAATGTAGCACCAGACATATGAAAGTCAAGGAAAGGTACAATGGGTTAAACAGCTTTTAGGGATGCCTGAACATGGATTCACTAAGCTAACGGGCTAAAAGTCCCCTTTCATCTCCCTTCCCCATTCAAGGGCTAGATGGGGTTAGGAAATTCTTTGTCTTCCACTGTAGTCTTCATCTAGACTGGACTCTATACATGCCATTTTATATTAATGCCATTTACATGGTCAAAAAGTAATTTATTTTTGTTTGATTTATATGACCTCTTGATGATGTAAAGGGCCTGTCACATAGGCCGACGAATGCAAAACGTATGTAAAAAGGACACAGCGGACGAGAAAATTTTCCATCCGTTGTTATCTGCTCTCAAAAGTGCCCCAAATTTGCATAAACAGAGCAGACAACAACGGAAAGGAATGGACAGGGGGAGGATGTAGCCAGGATGTAAAGAGGATGTTCCACGGAAGCCTAGCGGATGGAAGCAGATGGAAGCGGATGGCACATCTGCAGGGCTTCCGGGGGAGCACAGCTAAGCGGACGTGCAGCGGAAGGAACGGATGCAGAGCGGATGCCGAGCGGATACAGCGGATGCATCACGGAAGCCTAGCGGATGCCTGGCGGATGCCTGGCGGATGCAAAGCATTCACTGCGCATGAGGGAGGATGCATTGCGTCAGCCCCGCAGATATAAAAGGATGCAGCTCGCAAGCAGGTCACCATTCAGAGGAAAGACCTGCTGCCAGACATAGCTCCAGCCAACAACCATGGGGAAGAAGAGGAAGCCTGTGGCATCTGCTGCCAGCCCTGGCAAGAAGGACAGGGCCACCATCACACCCCCCTGGCCCTGACTCTGCTTCTGCTGGAGATTCTGCTGCTCGGGCTGACTCTTCTGGTGCTGGGGCTTATGCTGGGGCTTACTCTGCTGACATTGCACCTGGTGCTGGGGCTTCTGCTGGGGCTTACTCTGCTGCTGCTGCTCCTGGTGCTGGGGCTTCTGCTGGGGCTTACTCTGCTGCCGCTGCTCCTGGTGCTGGGGCTTCTGCTGGGGCTTACTCTGCTGCCCCTGCTCCTGGTGCTGGGGCTTACTCTGCTAGCGCTGCTCCTGGTCCTGCTGCTCTTGCTGGTCCTGCTGGTGCTGCTGGTGCTCCTGGTCCTGCTGGTCCTGCTGGTGCTTACTCTGCTGCTGCTGATCCTGGTCCTGCTGGTGCTGCTGGTGCTTACTCTGCTGCTGCTGATCCTGGTCCTGCTGGTGCTGCTGGTCCTGCTGGTGCTGCTGGTCCTGCTGGTGCTGCTGGTCCTGCTGGTGCTGCTTTTGCTGCTACTGTTGTTGTTGTTGCTGCTGCTGGTGGTGGTGTGGTGGAGCAGCCCCTAGAACCTCGAAGTCCCTCTGATGAGGGCCCAGATGGCCCTGCCAGAGGGAGGAAGAGGCATACATGAGAACGGGAGAGGAGGCAATACTCCATTGAAGAGGAACATGAGGATGAGGTGCTCGAATGGTTGAGGGAGAACGAGTATCGATGGTGGAAGGGACACAGACTCTATCGAGACACCAAAAGGAAGCAGGCTGCTTGGAGAGAGAAGGCGGAGAGCCTGGGGTACACTTCGGAGGTCCTCCTCGGGTGGTGAAAGCACATGCACACCTGGTATGGGAAGCTGCACCTCAAGAAATCTGGCCAGGCCACAGTCAAGCTCACCGACTGGGAGACCTACATGATAGCCAAGTGCAGCTTCTTGGAGGGTGAGATCCGCCACCGAGGAGCAGCCCCTCTCACAACCCTCTCTCTCAGGCAGCCCACAGAGAGCCAGTTCTCTTCTGGCCAAGAGTCAGCTCCTGTGTCCAGGCAGGTATCTGTGGAGTGTCCCATGACGGAGACCCCCCCGACAGCTTCACTCCCCCTGGCGGAGTGCGTGGAGGACCCCCTGATGCAGTGGTAGCAAGGAGAGGGCACTTCCACCACAGGCCAACCCACATCCACCCCCAGCTCCACCTCCACAGAAAGCAGGCAGAGAGCCAGACCAGAGGGGCAGAGCCACACTGTCCTGCTGGAGATCAGGGACACCATCAAAAGCAGCATAGATCTCCTCTCTCAGCTGGTACACACCGACATACCATCCTCAAACTGCAAGCCCTTCCTCACCTACGTCAACCAGACCCTCATAGACATATCCAAATCACAGTACCAGGTGATAAAGGAGAGGATCACCGGTCTTCTGAATAACCCTCCAGGACCAGCTGAACCTGCTCCGACCCAGTCCAGGTCTGGTCCTCCACCCCAGGTGATGTCACAGCCCTTCCAAGGCTTTCCACAGGCCCTCACCTACCAAGGCTATGGCTACTAGGAGTTCCAGCAGCACAGGCAGCCCTTCCCAGTCCAGGCACAGATTCATCGTACGCTACCGGTGCCACCAATGCCACTGATGCCACCGATGCCTCACCTAGCTCACTTGCAGACCAGACAGCCCCACTACACTCTCCTTCCTCCACCCCACAGCCAAGCCCGGCCTCAGTACATCTGTCATCAGTCTTGGGACTGACACCCCATGTCCTGGAGGAAGGGGCTCTCAACATCATAGGATTGAGCCAGCTCTCTGAGAGCTTCCTCCACACACCATCCCCTGTTGTCCTCTCGGGGCCAGGCACCCCAATGGCGCCTCAGACCAGCACTCCAGCAGCAGCCACCTCCACAGCACCTGGACCCTTCACCCCTGAGACTATGGGCATGCCTCAGAGTGACTGAGAAGAGTGCCAGAGACTGGGTGGCTACCTGTTGACTTTATCTTTGCTTGGGACACTTTATTTGGGTCATTTTGCTTTTACAGTTTGTTATTAATAAAGATTATCTTTGCTTCACACACTTGGTTCATTTATTTCATTAAATAAAGTCTTGGTGGAAACTTTTAGAAATTGTTTAAGCCTTTGCATGCTTGTGGGATGGGTAAGGATAGCAGTGGGATGGGCAGGGACACCTGTGGAATGGGTAATAGCTGTGGGATGGGTTAAGATAGCAGTGGGATGGGCAGGGATACCTGTGGGATGGGTAATAGCTGTGGGATGGGTAAGGATAGCAGTGGGATGGGCAGGGATACCTGTGGGATGGGTAATAGCTATGGGATAGATAAACCTCCAGTGCAAGCATAGTGGGACTGTATGGTCCACCCTCCCAGGTGCCACACCTATGGCCCTTTATTATCAATAACAATGTAATCTTTCATCAACACATTTCAACATAAACACAACTCTTTATTAAATGCCCTGTTCATTGTAGGGCCACTCAACATACATGGCACAATCTCATCAGTGTTATGAGACAGGCTCAAGGAAGCATCCATTAAGCATCTACCATCCTGTCTTGCCACTCCACTGCTCCAGCTGGGGAGTTGCACCAGTGTTTCAGGAGGTTGCACTGCTTCTTCCCTTCACATGAAGCTCTGTTGGGGCCTTGCACATCCACAGTGTCTATCAGGTTTCGCCCTTGCCTCCATTCACCAGGCTCCATGTCCCCATTTCCTTGTTGGAGGTCCACGAGCCTGTTCTGCAACACTGGGTAGCGGGTGCGCATGAGATTGTGCAGGATGCAGCAAGCTTCCACGATGTTCCTCACGGTCTGTGGGCGATGCTGCATGGTGGTGAGAAGTACCTGGAACCTGTTGGTCAAGATGCCAAAGGCGTTCTTCACCACCCGTCTTGCCCTGGACAGCCTAGTTGAAGATCCTCTCTTCACGGGTGAGATATCTGGAACTGTAGGGCTTCATGAGGAAGGTTCTGAGGGAGAAGGCGTCATCCCCCACAATGCACATCTTGCATGTCGTTGGGCAGGGGGTCTGGATCTGGGAAGCCCATGATGAGGTTGTGTTCTAGCCCCTCCTTGAGGTGACTGGCGTTGTATACCTGGGCATCTGAAGATGGGCATCAATGTACATGAACTTGTAGTCAGCATCGACCATGGCGAAGAGGATGATGCTGAAGAAACCCTTGTAGTTGTGATAAGTGGACCCTGACTTGGCTGGAGCTTTGCAGGGCACGTGCTTGCCATCTATGGCTCCAACGATGTGGGGGAAGTTCCACTTCTGATACCACTGCTCTGCAACTTTCTTCCAGCCTTCTTCAGTGGAGGGGCACTGGAGGAGCTCCTCCAGGTATTCTTCCATGATGGCCTGCACCACTTATCTGACCACAATGCTGATGGTGTTGTGTGGCACCCTCCAGCCGTACTGCATGCTCCTTTACGTGGTCCCGGAGGCCAGGTGGTGCAGAGTCAGGGTCCAGGCTGGGCCAGAAGTTGGTGTTTGCCTTGGTCAACCTGGGTCTCAGACGCTCCACAACTTCATCAAACATGGCTGGCGGCATCCTCATGAAGTTCTGGAATGCACGAGTGTCTTCGTTCCTCAGGTCCACCATCAGCTTGTTATACAGTCCGTACTTGGCTCTTCTTGCGATCCATCTTCAGACCCAGACACTTCTTGGACGCCTCCTTTTCTTCACATAGAACAGGTGAAAGAGTCTGTAGATGTCTTTGCACTGTTGTAGAACAATGGCGGCTACCAAAAGGAGTGTGTAATGATCCATGGTGGAGATGATTGGATGCTGTGGAAGAGCAAGAGCAAGATGAAGGCTGAAGAGGTCTGCACAGCAGGGCTGTGGAGCTGAAAGTGAGATCCAGATGATTTCCTCCCCCTTTTTATAGGAAATTTAGGTTTTCCGCTAGGTGTCCTTTTGCATCCTCTAAGCATCCTCCAGATATCCTAAATATCCGAGATACGTCCCCTATACGAACGTTTTTTCCATTTTAATGCTTTGCATGCGAGCTGCATCCGGTTTCATCCTTTCTATGTCCATGCTACTAACGCTGCGTGTCCGTTCCGCGTCCGTTTCGCTTCCTCCCTGTGTCCGTTTTCCACTGGAGTGGATGCGAGTTGCGCGGATGCGCAGCGGATGCCTAGCAGATATAGCGGACGCGTAACGGATGACGACGGACGTATAACGGATGTTCCCCGTATGCGTAGCGGATGTAGAACGGATGCGTTGGATACATTTTCCGCTCAAAAAGTTTTGTGCAGCTCAAAACTTTTTGAGCGGATGAAATGTTAGTAGACAGATGCTGGACGGATAGAGAGTATGAAAAACGGACGCAATGAGTACAGAACGGATGCATCGCGTTAACCAATGGATGGCAAGTTTTTCTCTCCGTTTTACATCCTCTTTCCATCCGTTGGTGCTGTGTGACAGGGGCTTAAACTGCAGGCACTCCGTCATCCCCCAATGAATTTGAGGCCATGATGCAAGAGTAAATCAGGTTGGCAGCAGTTATTTCTAGTTTTGTAATTTTACATTACTTACAGCATATGTATAAATTAATACAAAATTGAGGTTTAGAATAAAGTTTCTCCCTCCCTCCCTTCTTTTCTTTTTCTTTCTTTCTGTCTGTCTTTCTTTCTGCCATAATAGGCAACATAATGCTGTAGCTTGGGGTATCATCAATCCAATTAGAGTGGATTCATAAAAAGATTCCCTAAACCTTAGAAATACAAACATGATTTTTTAAAACAAACAAACAATTGTAATCAGTGCTGTAATATTTGCATTGTCACTAGAAAAGTGCAACTCTAAAGTTTTTCAGCAAACTGTGGAGGATCTCTAAGAAGCCCACGTTACCAAGGGGCCACACCCAAATTTCTCACATGAGATGATCTCATGTTAAAAAGCAGCCCTTTCTTGTAATAGATGCAAGGCTATGGAATATTCTCTACAAATGGATGTATGCTTTTGATTATTAGGATTGAGCAACCTGCATTTTTTGGATGAAGGCAACACACCCTTGGGATTGATTTCAAAATCCCACTAAAAAACATCAGCTCATACTTCTGGTAAGAGCTATCTGTCTTTTCCTTGCAGCTGGCAGCTTGGGAGAGAGAAAGAATAGGATACCAGAGGGAAAGAGAAGGATCAGAATATTACAATCTTCTCTCACACTCTGACCACAGCCACTATGTGTTTCATCCCTACAGTTCCCTTCATTGTGGTGCGCTTTCCCTTCCAGAGGTCATTAATTTTTCAGTTCCTTTTGTCACCCTGATAGGTTTTGGTTTTTTGCATGAATTCTTGTGGAGGAAAGTTCAGTGTCTTTCATTTCGCGGATAGATTGTTTTGTGGCTTCTCTTGTTTTACTGATTGCAGTTCTCCTGGGATTTTAATTACGGTGCAAATCAGAAGATATAAGATTTTCGTGTACATGCACACACACACATGGAAAATATCTATGTGGTCACTAGGAGTTGAAAATGATGGCAAACACACACATACGCACACATACACTCAAAAACAAATTAATAATGACTGCTTTTGCGGTAATATTCTTTTTTCTTTTTATCTGAGATTTTTAAAATTTTTGTACAAATACTTTTTAATAATCCTACATTGCATAATATATACAACCTATAACAAAGCTGCAAGTACTTTTTCACTCCAAACATATAAAGATGATAAAAGGGTATATGATTCATGTTTTAATCTATAATAGAAAAATGTACAATAAATAATAAAGCCACAGTGAGTATGACAAAGGCACAAACACTAGAACTTGATATTACAGAAGGCATGATGCTGTCTCTTCTATTTGTTCTACAGAAATGTCTAGACCAGTTTTTCTCCATTTAGCACTCATCAGAGTAAGTAACACGTTGGCTTAGAATTGCATCTTAGAATTCTCTGGAGGTTGCCAGGTGAGAGAAAGTTGGTCAAGTGGTACACATAATGTATTATGCTAACATGTCATGTGTTTTCTTCTTTTGCACTTTATGTGACAGGATATTATAGATAGGAAAGATCAAACCCATTGAACAATCATTACATAAAATACATTATGATATACAGTAATAGCAATAGTACTTAATTTATATACTGCTTCACAGTGCTTTACAGCCCCCTCTAAGAAATTTACAGAGTCAGCCTATTACCCCCAACAATCTGGGTCCTCATTTTACCGATCTCAAAAGGATGGAAAGCTGAGTCAACAATGAACTAGTCAGGATCAAACTCTTGGCAGCGGGCAGAGTCAGCCTGCAATATTGCATTCTAACCACTGACAACCACAGATCCTAAATCTTAAACAAATCAAGTGAGCAGGATGCTAGCTGAGATTTACTGATGGATCACAAGTGATTTGCAAAAGATCATCTTTCTCTCTCTCTCCTTCTCTTCCCTCCTCCCTTCACTTCCTTCATATACAATGGTCCATTCAAGACATGTCAATACAAATCACTAAGAGAAACAGGTAAAACCTTCAGCCATCCCAGTTTCAACAACTTTCTTATAACTGAAAGTAAAAGTTTGCAAAAACTTTTACAAAAACTTTACAAAAAAGGTGTGACTTCACTGCCTTTCTAAAACTATCCGAGATCTTCCAAACACATAGAAGAATGTGGTTTCTGCTTCCACAAACTTCACATCTCTATCACATTTCCCATCTTCACATTTCTATGAAACATCTGATAGAAATTTTCAACATCCTTATTCAAGACAAGCAAATAGGAGACAGTCCTGGAGAAATTCAGTGTATAATATCAACAACAAGACCTTCTATCTCCACCTCTGCTCTGGATTTGGCTGTTGAAATCAAATATATTTTTGGCAGTAGATTTGTGTATGACAGGCTTGTTCCAATTCCAACACGGTAAACAAATGTCTAGGGAATCTTCATCCATCATTGCTGCCTGCATCCTGAGCCCCTATTTGGAATTTTTATTTTATCTAGAGGATCCTACAATTCTGATGAAAAACAAGAACCTAAAGATGTGCATACCTCTGCTGAGGAAAAAGAAAGAGTTATTGAAAATGAGAAACCAGGTGCTTTCTATGCCTAGATATGTTCTCTTTTTAGCTAAGAGTAGGTAAATCCCATTATTATTGCTCTTTTTTTGTAATCTGTCCAATTGTTCTCAATGTGTTCTCAAAACACATCTGGAAAGCAATAACTGTCCTAAAAATATCTATAGGGTTTTTCTGATAACCCACAGGCTGAAATGGGCGTATTCTGCATCATTTGATGAAACTCTATAAAACCAGTTATTCTATGCTTTTTTGCTTTCCAGCCTATTTGGGGAAGGCACAGACTGGCTGGCTGGCTGGTTGGCTGGCTAGCCAACTAACTGTGGTCATCTGTCCTCCAAAGGCAATTTCACAGGCAGTTAACTTGGCTGTCAACTTAACCCCATTTTCTAATTGGCCTAGACACACTACCGTGTTAAATTAGGAAAGAAAAAAAAAAGCAGGCAGTAAGGAGAAAACTGATTTGAAAAGAGGGGCTGCATTCTTGGAACCTCACAAAGTTTGCCCATTTGAGGTGCCAAACAAATGCCAGCCATGATCATTTACTGCCGTGAATATTCAAGCCCAGCTGCCCGCAAGAAAGAGCAGCTGCTCTGGCAAGAAGTAGGGTAGCCCCTTCAGACTGGCCTTGTAATACCCACCCCAGCACCTGGGTCAGCTTATAAAGGAAAGCCCTGTGCTGTATGTACCAAGCTTTCTGAACAGATACAGTGAAGGCCTCGGCTATTTTAACAAAGAAAAAGTAGTTTGGGGTTAATTTTTTTTTTTTAAACAAAACAAGCAAAGAAATCCGCCATTGTATCTCTATCATCTACTGTAGAAGGAAGCCTCTCTGAAACTCAGGTATGTCCCACTTTTGTGATAATGGATTATTAGCAGGTGTGAACGTGGCATTTCAGTTACAATAATAATAGAAATTAAAAGCTAGGATCGAAATCATGCTGATTTCAGGAGGGCATTTCAGTTTGCAAAGGCCATTCAAGACTTCCAAACAAATATATTTGTAGACCTCAAGAACCTGGTGATGACTCGTTACTGGCCATTTGTGAAATGCATATGACTGCTTAGGGTTTTAGCAGCTGCAGTGGGTATCATTGGCGTGAGTAAGTAATTGCTCTCCTAAGAAAAGGACCATATGTCTGAGGCTTTGGACTAACAAAAAGCATCTGGAGGAAGAACTGTACCACGTCCTGCTCCAGATGGCTTAGAGGCCTGCAGAGAGCAACTGGTAAAGTGGGAAGCCACAAAAAGATGATGTGTGTCATATTTCACCCCTGCCCACCAGTGATTCTTACTATCTGATAAGTTATGTTTTTACACTCAGCAACTGATGAGCAAAGCCTGAGCCTTGATGTTTATGATGGAACCGTTGCATGATGTCAAGCCGAGTGCCTTTTGATGGAGTCAGCTTACACATTCACTTCTCACTTCATAATTCCTTGCACTTTTCATTATTGTCAGAGACAATAATTTACACATAAATGGTTTAAAGCAGACATTTATCTTATGTTGGACTGGTGAGGAATATTGGCTTCCAATCCACAAATAAATTAAAAACATGTATTATTTTGTCTTGTTGCTTACAAGGAGGGTTTCGAAATAACTATTTTGATATTAATACAAATTCGTAGTGCTATCATTTATAAGTAGAAGAATATTAATTTCTTTATGTTAGAATATAATGGAAAAATAACTGGAAGATCTAGGATTGGAAGACGACTAGAAAATAAGTTTATTAAAATTGAGACCTATTTATTCCACTGGAATAGCTTGTCATAACATCAATCCATACATTCTTTCTTCATTAAATTTTAATTTCTTTCAAGATATGTGGATATAAATATTGTATTTAGGTGTATACACAACAGATCTGAAAATACTTGTAATGATTTATGTATATCTGCAGCAATTTTTACTTAACTATTGTTATGCAGTCTATTAATAATTATAGTAGAAATATATCAGTTATGCTAAGATTCAAATGTTACTCTTCCCACCTCCAGGTACAGAAAGGTGATATATAACACATCATTGAAAATTCCCATTTGAAAAGCTGGTGCTCTATTGAGGAAATGCAGCATCTTTAATAATCCCATGGGACACAAAATACTGTATCATCTTCCTGTAAACACAAGTCCAATTGCATTTGTGAAACTAGTATTTTAGCTGCTATTGAGCACATGAATTCCTTCCGCTTGAAGAAACACTGTTTTATTCAAATGCAGTTCTACATAAGAAGTCACAGGCAACACAAGGTAGTCTTTATAGAAGT
Source organism: Laticauda colubrina (assembly GCA_015471245.1). Lineage (NCBI taxonomy): Eukaryota > Metazoa > Chordata > Lepidosauria > Squamata > Elapidae > Laticauda > Laticauda colubrina. Next base: position 45,255,377 of record BLBF01000005.1, on the reverse strand, counting down.
GACACCAAATATAAGTACCTTATCTTTTATGAATCTGTGACACAGTAGGTAGCCAGTGACTGATATGAGCAGGAGAGACAGAAAAGAATATATATAAAAGAGAACTGTTTTGTTTGTTGGTTCTTTCTTTTTTTAAAAAATCATGCCCTATAAGTTCTGTGCTCTCCATTTTTTCTGGCTGTTTTGTGTACTTTCCCCAGCTGATTTCCACATTCCCAGGAGATTCTGCTGTACTAATTAAGGCAATTTTGTTACAGTCAGTTAGAGTCTGTTCATGTCCAGATATGGACTTGATTATTCACTCTACTTCAGAAGAGTGGAAGTGCAGAGCAACACTGATCTGTTTGCCAAAAGCCTGATAGGCCTTTAATGTATTTTTCCAGTGTCCCACAGATCCTATGAAAGAACAAGACAAGCCTGCAGCAGAGGCAAAGTTCAGTATGCAAGGCCTGGATTCCCATTGTACTTAGACACTCAGCATATTATTTCCCATGTCATTTGGCAAAACCTGTGGCCTCCACTGACAAAGCCACCTGGGACTGAAAGATTAGCTTGCAACTGTTCATCCAATGACCCAACCATGGAAGATGAGAAAAAGAAAGTTTATGAAACAGGGCTCTTTTTAGTTTTTTAAACTTTGTTCAGTAACAAAAACATGGACACAAGAGCCAGTGGATTTTGTAACCATGGCTATGCCAGGGATTTCATTTCTCATGGACTTATATTTATGTGGCAAGATCACAGACTACATTAGAAACCATGGCATCAATACTGCAAAAATATTGCAAAATACTTGTTTTGGAGGCACTCATATGTAACAGCAGGGGTGGGATTCTACTGATTCGTCCCAGTTCAGGTGAACCGGTAGCTCTGAGGATCAGCTGGGAGGTGTGAGGTGGAAGCAGATAAAAAAACCACCAAAAGATTCGTTGATCCAAGGAAAACAAGGTTTTATTCACGTGTCTGCAGAGACGGGTTCCCTCAGGCATAGAAGGAACACAGAGCAAAATTCAGGCAGCATTTTTATCCCCTCTTACGAGGCCTTGGCTCACATTCTTTCTGTTTTGAAATTGATACATGTATTTCGAAGGTCCATACTAGCTCCTTATCTAGCAAAAGTAGTTATACGGTTTCTGACATTGCAGCACTTTATTACAGTTCCCCATTGTTCTAGCCTTATCTTGTTTTTTTCTCTTGTGCACAAACTGGAACACTTTCTTATTTAGCAGAACTATTGAGTTTTGAGACACACTTCCTTATTCAATTCAATGGGCCGTCCAACATGGCTTCGGTTCTGCTCACAAATCCCCCCTTTTTCTTTTTCCACTCTTGTCTCAAACTCAAAGAGCAGATCCTCTGCTTCTTTCAGAGGATAGAGGATTTCATAATTCCCATTATGGTAGATCTAAACCAAGTGGAACTGGGAAGCCAAGACCATAGTGCTCCCCACAGGTCTGGCAATAAGGAGTCACCTCTTTGTGATAATGGATTAGAGAGAATACGTTCTTCCATTACTTTTACTGTCTTTGTAATATTGGGTTGGAAATCATGGATGTATACACAGCAATGTGAATGAATCAGAGCACACACACCCCCTTTTGTAGCTAATACAATGTCTAAAGCATACCTATTTTGTAGAGCAACCTGTCTTACTTCAGAAAGCTCGGTGTTAATCATTTTAATATTCTTTATTGTATCATTGAACATTGTTACCGTGAAGTTATTTAGAATATGTATATCTCGGTAGTTCATGGCTACTCCCAATGGTGTTATTAGACCACGGGAGATTTGGGTCCAATCGATCATATCTTCAAAATGCATACACATCTGATACTGATCTTGATTAAAATAATCTAATTTATGATAACACTTGGTATAGCTATGGTTACTACAGGATGATGGCATATCAAAAGTCTTATTACATTTTTCCCAATCTCCTAAATGGAGCCCTCTAGCTTCATTTCTCCTAAAACACACATACGCCGTTTCCCTTAAATGAACAAAAATCCTTCCTGTTATATTTCGTTCTACACCATATTTTTCTCTCCCGTGCCCCTGTGGTCTTAATCTGTTCTGATCAAGTGGAATTGCGTGTAGGATTAATCCTTCACCTGTTCTTCCTGGCAGGTGCATGCATAACCAGCAATTGGTGATGTTCAAGGAATGTGAGAACTTCTTGAGATCCTTTATGAACACATTGTCATCCCACAAATCCGTTCCCAAGTCACCTGCAGGTCCAACATATTGTGAACTTCTTTGATGTATTAGTGTAAATATAGTTGCAACAAATAGTCCTTTCCCGAGTTCAGCCGACATCTCCATGGTGGTTTCTGCTGGCTATTTCTTCAAGGTTATCTTTAACGGCTGACCATCCACTGGGATTGCCTTCCAAGGTTTTTCTGGTTCCGGTGCTTTCTTGACTCTGCTGTAATGTGTCCAGCCTCCTTCCCGAGTACGGACTGCAGATTCAGTCGTCAGTAGCACCTGGTACGGACCTTCCCAGCTAGGTTGCAGTTTTTCACTCCTCCAAGTCTTTATCAGGACCCAGTCTCCAGCCTCGTGTGGGTGTTGGCTACCAGCCAAAGGTGGTCGTTGCACCAACAGTCCCTGTTTGTGAAGAGAAAGCAAAGACTGAGACAGTGCCAGCAAATATTTCGGGAGGAACAAGTCCCTGAACTCTGGAATGGGATTGCCTAGTTTGGCCAAATAGAGTCTCCCCATCAGCATTTCAAAAGGAGAAACCCCTGTGTCTTTCCTTGGACAAGTTCTGATCCTGAGCAGACTAAAGGAAGATTCTTTGTCCATGGCAAGCCATTTTCAAGTTGTAGTTTGGTCAAGTGTTTCTTCAGTTCCGCGTTCGCTTTTTCAATTTTTCCACCCTGTTAGATCCATCTATAAACCACCTCTCTCCCTTCTCCAAAGGAGTCTCTTCCAAATCCTCTCTAACCTTCATCATGAGATCCACTTGCAATAGACAATCATGGTCTTCCGGTTCCCACGCCTGCCTTCTCCCCTCCAAGAATTCTGCTGGATTTAGATTCTTGTCTGTCCCTATTACCACATCAGGACTGGTTCTCAAAATGGTTTCATACTTCAATATCCTCCCTTCGGTCATCCAAGTGGTAGTCAGCTGGATCAACACTGAGTTGACCTGATGAGGCGAATGCACCACAAAAGCTCCGCCAAAGGTTAACTTTTTGCTCTCCACCACCAACATCGCTGTTGCTGCCACAGCCTGAACACAAACTGGCCATCCTTTCACAACCGGCTCCAAACCCTTGCTTAGGAAGGCTACCGGCTGGTACTGCCCCCCCCCCCTCTTTTGGGCAAGGACTCCAACTGCTGTTCCCTGAGCCACCGCCACATACAAATAAAACGGTAATTTCAAGTTTGGCAAGGCTAAAACCGGAGCGGTTGACAAAGCCTTCTTCAGCTCTTCCCACCTTTCACTATCTCCCTCCTCCCATTCTATGTGCTCTCCCTTTCCAGGCAGCTTTCTATGCAAAAATTGTGCCAACACTGTGAATTGGTCTACCCAGATTCTACAATACCCCAATAATCCCAACGCTTTCCGCACCTCTGTCTTGTTCCTGGGAGGAGCCAAGCTCATGATCCCCTTCACCCTTTCAGGGTCCAAGGACCTCACCCCCTGCTGAATGTAATGTCCCAAATATTTCACCCTTTTTTTTTTCAACAAACTGAAGCTTCTCTTTTGAGACTTTCAGCCCCTGCTCCTTCATCCAATTCAACAGACTCACAGAAGCCGCTCTCACTTCCTTCTCTTTCTCCCCAGTTAACAACAAGTCATCCACATACTGAATTAGGGTGATTCCTTTCTCTCTCTCAAACGACACCAATTTTTCTTCCAACGCCTGTCCAAACAACAAAGGGCTCTCGGTATATCCCTGAGGAAGTACTGTCCACCTCAACTCCTGTCTCCTTCCACTCTCAGGATCATTCCATTCAAAGGCAAACAAGTCTCTTCCTAGCAAGTTCACCCCTGAATCCGGAATATACAATATTTCGGTTTCAGTAACCACATCATTCAATTCCAATCTCACCTCTTCCAAAATCTGGACCTCTTGGGATTTCCCACTCACCCCAACCACGTTTAATGTCTGCTTTGACCTGCATGCTCCCTCTACCGGATCGCATACAGATGTCCAGCTTGCGCCGGTGTCGATCAGGAACAGCCGTTCCTGATGGTCAGGACCCACTAACACATTTACCAATGGCTCCCCATGGGTCCCTCTTGGGGAGCTGGAACTTCCCTAATCATATAGGGCATAGCTTCATTCCTCTGGGGTTTTGGGACATTCACGTGCAAAATGTCCCTCTTTCCCGCATCTGAAGCAAGTTCTACTCTGGGACGGCCGTTGGAATCGACCGCCTCAATTGCCCCCTGGACCTCCTCGCCTAACCGGGGGTCTCCATTCCCTGCTGGGAGATCTTTCATCTCTCCACCTTGGCCTCGGATCTGACATCTGGGTCTCCCTGTTTTTCCTAACTTCATTCTTGGCTGCCGTTTGCACAGCAGCTACCATCATCTGAGACTTCTGTTTGGTTTTAACTGAGTCTCGGTTCACAAAAACTTGCTGGGCTGCTCTCATCAAATCTGTCATGCCCAAATCAGTCCATCCCTCTGTCTTCTGGATCTTTTTCTGGATGTCTGGCCATGCTTTGGTGACGAATTGCATCTTCAGGAGAGTCTCGAAGGCAGGGGTTTCTGGCTCCACTCCGGAATACTTGGTTAACGCTTCACGGACCCGAGCACAGAAATCCCCTGGGGACTCATCCTTTCCTTGTGTTATTTCAAATGCTTTGGTCAAGTTTTTCCCTTGAGGGATGGCCAATTTAATTCCTTCAATGATCATGTGTTTCATATCTCTCATGTGCTTCCTTTGAGCATCATCATTGATGTTCCAATTTGGATCGGCTATGGGGAACTTTGTGTCTGCAGCCACTGCTCCCTGTTGCCCTGCATGTCTCCTATCCCAGGCAGCCATTGCTGCCCTCCTAATGAGGTTCCTCTCTTTGGGGGTGAAAAGGTGTCCAAGAATATACATCAGTTCTTGGTATGTGTATTCATTGGGCCCCAGAAACAATTCCAACTGTTCCGCCACTTCATGAGCATTCTCATGGAGTTTCGGAAGGGTCTTTTTCAGATCCCGTAACTCAGCAGATTTTATGGGGACAGCCATGAAAACGGTGACTGGATTCCCCTGCGCATTCATGCCATTTGGGATTTCTCTGACTGGGAAAGCCGACACGGGATTGGCCGACCTTCCTCCTAGAGGCAAATTCTCTAGGTCCTTGTTTAATTGAGCCAGTTCCCTTCTGAGCCCTGGATATGCAGGTGGAGGTGGAGCCTGGGCAACTGGAACCGGCAGGGGCGGCAGGGGCGGTAGGGGCGGCAGGGGCAGTAGTGCCGGGACTGCTGGAGCCGATGCCGGTGGACTCCCCATCCAGTCCTCAGTTTCGCTTTCCTCCACCTTGCTGACAAACTGTCCTACTTCTGTTTCTGGTGGAACTGGACCTTCAAAGTGAGCATGATACCATTCCTCCACATAGGGTATTTGCTCCTTCATCCAGTGTTTCACTTTCTACTCTTTCAACTGAGTTATCCAGTACGTGCTGGTATTCCCTTCGGGATCGCAGTGGTAAGGAAACTCAGGGTCTATTAGGGGATACTTTGGCCACCTATTTTGGCATAGGTAGATCATATATTTTTTTTCCTAGACTCTGAGTGTAAGTCCTCAGATGGGGCAACGACCATTGTTGTAGTAGTTGACCCAATGGGGAGTTAGTCGGAATCAGCCTTCTCGGGGTCTTTTCTATCTCAATACTCGTTCCCTCTTGGAACGTTTCACACTTGCTTTGTCCCTTTCCCATTCTCCACGCTGCCCGCCAACAATCTCCCAGAGATTCCCAATTCAGGGATTTACACTGTCCTCCAGCAGTCGCTGGATTCCCAGAGTTTAAGGACAGTATATCCCTTCTTCTATCCCAAAAGGCAACATACTCACCTGATACACCCCTGGTTTCCTGGAGACGAAAGGAGTGTGGGGGTCCCCACTTCAGGTGATCAATGATACTCCCAGAGCATCAGGCCGGCTTCTCTCTCTCTTGTTTCCAAGGATCGTCTGCTGAGTGCAGTTACCCCGGGATCCAACTGAGACAAGGGAGGGGCCCCTCTACAATGGGAGGCGGTGGCGCCACACTTACCCAGTCCCTTTTCTCCAGTCGAAATTCAGTTGGGGCCCACGTTGAGCGCCAAATTGTGAGGTGGAAGCAGATAAAAAAACCACCAAAAGATCCGTTGATCCAAGGAAAACAAGGTTTTATTCACGTGTCTGCAGAGACGGGTTCCCTCAGGCATAGAAGGAACACAGAGCAAAATTCAGGCAGCATTTTTATCCCCTCTTACGAGGCCTTGGCTCACATTCTTTCTGTTTTGAAATTGATACATGTATTTCGAAGGTCCATACTAGCTCCTTATCTAGCAAAAGTAGTTATACGGTTTCTGACATCGCAGCACTTTATTACAGTTCCCCATTGTTCTAGCCTTATCTTGTTTTTTTCTCTTGTGCACAAACTGGAACACTTTCTTATTTAGCAGAACTACTGAGTTTTGAGACACACTTCCTTATTCAATTCAATGGGCCGTCCAACATGGCTTCGGTTCTGCTCACAGAGGGAACCAGTTCGGTTTGCTCCAATGATCAGCTGTTGGGTCCACCCGCTCGGGCTCTAGGCTGTGCTTTATATCCTGTTTTTCAAGCTCAGCTGATTTGCGTGGCACAGCAGATTGCTGCGCATAAGCTGTTTAACACACAGGGATTGCTGGAGAAGGTCAGTAGCAAACGCTCTGTGTTTGCGCATAAAGAATGCACTCACCAAACCGGTTGTTACACCACTGAATCCCACCGCTGTGTATAAGTGAATATTAAAACATACATTGCTCCAGTCTTTGGCACTTTCCCAAAAGAACAGAAATAGAGTAAGATTAACCTGATCTTACAATTTCATTACACCTTTAAAGGAGGATTTCTGGCTTTCTGGATTGCTCATTACTGAGCAGCTTGCACTTTGGGCAATGTCTCAGACTGCCTTAATCCGAGGACCCAATATTTTTTTGTTCTCAGCCTGGGAGACCAGAAAGCTGTTTCTGTCCTGATCCTTACAAATTAGGAAAGTGGGCTGCCTTGGTTGCATCTGCTTTAGCATTGCATGAAATGGCATTACCCAGAGGGGTCATGAATGTAATTTACTCCTTAAATAAACTATATCTCTCTGATATATATGTATGTTTATATCTTTGTATCTATGCATGTAGAAGATTATAACTCTTTTTAAAAAGTCTGAAAAAATGAATGTCATTGTTTACTGGATCTAAAAAAGGGGAATCTCTCTCTCTCTCTCTCTTTTCTTTCATTCTCTCATTCTCTCTTTCATTTCCATATTTCTAATGTAGCATTGCTTCATACATGGCCTTATAGGAAAAATGTGCTTGATCATTATAGTGAGAAGCAAATCAATATCCAAATTCCTGTCAGTTTGATTCTTGGAGGAATTTAATCAAAATAGAGTTTTATAATTCAAATAAGAGCCCACTAAGACATTAGTGTTGATAAGTAAAATATTTTGTAAAATTTAACTCATATATCTCAACACAACACTACCCTTCTAAAATTCAAGGAATTTCTCATCTATTTGATCATATTCAACGACAGAGTTGATTCCTCAATAAAGTATTGCAATTCAAGTGTAATGGAAGTGATCCATTATGTAGTAATCAGTAATGGGGAAGACATTTATTGACTGATATGAATGTAAAGATAATTATTTTTTCCATTTTCATTCTTTAAAATGCACGCATTTCTGAATTTTGCCATATGGTTTGCCAATATTCTTCAAAAAGTAGGAAACTGTTCATAAAAATTCAGAAAATGTGTTTATTTACTTTATTTCTATAGATGATTTCTATAGCTGATTAATTGATTTCCATCATCTCAGCAAATGATTCTGGGTGGCTCATATAAAAACCATACCTGAAGCAAAATGCAAATATTTAGATATTAAAGTATATCTACAGACAAATATTAATTACCTTTGAAAAATAACATCTGGAACTGCTTTGAGAATGGGATAAATCAAAATTTAAAATGAGAAAGAGAACGGGAGAGAAAAATAAAATTTGTAAACTGAGAGAAATCCAAATTAATATATTCACTCATAATTATAAGCAATTGCAGCAGCCACTCAGTTTATCCACCTGGGAGCTCAGATGAGTTCCACTTGATCAAGCCAAACATGTTCTCACTTTAGATTGCACTAAATCTTTTCAAGATTACAGTATACAGTAGTAATTTTATTCTATACAGTAGAATAAAAAACAAAGTTATTGTTTTAACTTTTCCTCCCCATACCATTCTACTTCCTTTTCCACTAAAATGAGGCATCACTGAGGATCCTTCTTTTAAATTATAGAAGATAATTGCCTTCTCTTATGCTGCTTTAAATACAGTATTTCTCCAGAATTAGGAATGGGCTAAATACATCCATCAAGAATTGCTCTCAATTGGTAACACTTGCCATCCTTGCTGTCAGAACATTTCTCAGATCAGCACATACCCAAGACGGTACAATTAAATCATCCACCAGGCTAAAGTTTGTATCATTTAATTATTTCTGTAATTGAAATTAAAGGGACAGTTTCTGGATTCAGCAGAAACCCCATCTTTTAAATTTGGAGATGGGTTATTTGATCAAGACTGGAAGCACAGGAAAAAGAAGTTAGTGATATGATTTAGGCATGAATTCCCCCAGAAGGAACTTCTTTTCTTCCCAGAAGTATAGTTTAAAACAAAGAAATGAATGCCAAGGATTCACCAATTTGGATACTTCCCAAATTATACAGTATATTAACTTCAATCTTACCTGACTCTAATGCAATAGTCAAAATGAACCAGAATAGCAGACATTTCAGTCATGGAACAAAAATTAACTTTGTTCTGCCTTGCTTTTCCACAGATACGGTACATATTTACAATCAGTCACAGATCACCTTTTTACCTAAGCTGACTGCCAGAAAGAGCAGATTAAGGTTGCCTTGAAAGATCTTGTGCAAATAAATGAGTGTTTATTTATCTTGTGGGACTTCTCCAACAAAATATGATGATAAAAACCTCTTTGAAACAGATTAGTAGTGGCTAGACTTTCCTTTGAGGTGATATTCTCTGCTATTGAAATGAAGACTCTGTCTGGGATTTCCCCAGTATTATTCCTCTAGTGCTTTCAGTGTTTAGTGTTGGTAGTTCTTTGCATTAGGTACTTATAAGAATCAATTGATAATTAAGTTGCAACTAAAAGGAAAACATCAACGGTGAAAGTTTTAAAAACTGGAAGACATATACAGTTGTCTGTGTTGTCTGGAAAAGATTTAAAAACAGGAAGATACATATATACAGTACTCTGAGTTGTCTTGTGTTGATATCTTACTAATGACCATTACTAACATAGAATGTAAACTGAAATTCCCCATGTCCAAGTGTGATTAAACATCTTGATTAAAGAGATGATGGGGAGACAATATGACTCATGAGGGGAACAGGATAAGTAATGTACTAGCTCTATGCAAAACTTCTAATAACTATGTCATTCACTCTTGAAACTGCCCCATGAAGCCACATTGGCCTAAGACTGAAGTGATAAATGATCAGCCTTGAACCTCCTGCATAGGTGGAGAATTGCTTCTAGGCTGGCTGAATCTATCTTTTATTATTATTATTTTTAAAGATGTTGGGGTCTGCAAATGATGTAACACTGGAGGAAGCAGAGTCAATTTTTCATTCTTTGGAGGGTATTTAAAAATGGATGTTTGATGCTTTATCTACTAGATCTTTAACATTCCCATTTTAGGGTTTATTTTATCTTCAAAATATCCAAGTGCCCATGTCTCCAAGCAGGAGTTTGCTGTCAAATTTTAGCAATGAGAATCTAGTGGGTGGAAATGGAAATCTCACAAACAGTAGTGGTGGGGATATGTGAGGGTCACAGGTTGCCAATTTCTTTTATGCTCTGTACAGTTAAGGACAGGTGCATTTTAGATCATTTAGTTCTGCCTGAAGTTTTCAATTGTGTACAAATATATAATTGTCACAGTAGTCCAGTTAAGAAGCTACTGCTGCTTTTCACTATGCAAAATGGCTCTTTCCAAGAGTACTTGGTATCAAAAAGTTGATCAAGCATCCAATAATGCAATAAATTAAACCTTGAGTCTTTAAAATGTCAGCAACCACACTGAAAATCAGTCCAATATCACTTGCCGCCATCACTCACTAGCTCTAAGCAGAACTTTCATCTTGTCAGGATAAAACTTTATTTATTCTAGAGATTTATCAGAATTTTGCCAGGTAGGTTTTAAAAAGCTTGGATTATCTTGATTATCTAAGTAGACAAAACTATAACATCCATGGAGAATGATGGAAATCCATCTTTTCCTTGTCACATATACTGTATATACATCATCAACTGTTATTTTAGTGTTGCTTTCTCTGCCTTTGTTGTCTTAAGAAAACAGACATACGAAAACAAAAGTCAAACTCATTCTAATGTGTGCCATTTTCATGCAAACTTCCAAAAGATGATAAAAATATAGGTAGCCCTTGAGTACAACAGAGCCAGTGATGGGATTCAATTTTTTTTACTATCTGTTCTGTGGGCACGGCTTGGTGGCCGTGGCAGGGGAAGGTTACTGCAAAATCTCATTCCCTCCCTAACCCACTAACCTGCTTTCCAGCTCCATTTTCCTGTCCTGGGCACCAAAAGAAGACCCGGCCAATCAGCTGGGACTCGGGAGGCAGAGAATAGATGGGGATGGGGCCAGTCAGAGGTGGTATTTGCCGGTTCTCCGAACTACTAAAAATTTCTGCTACCAGTTCTCCAGAACTGGTCAGAACCTGCAGAATACCTCTGAATTGAATCCAAAATTTATATTGCTAAGTGATAATTTATTGTGCTTTGCCCCATTTTACAACTTTTCTTGCCAGTTGTTAAGCGAATCATTTAATTTGTTCAGTTAGTAACATGATTGTTAAGTGAATCTGGCCATTTATATTCCCTGTCAGAAGGTTGCAAAAGGGGATCATATGACCCCCAGGACACTGCAACCGTCATAAATATGAACCAGTTGCCAAGCATTTGACTTTTGATCATGTGACCATGGGGATGCTTCAATGGTGATAAGTGTGAAAAACAGTCATAAATCACATTTTTCAGTGGCATTGTAACTTTGAACAGTCGCTAAATGAACTGTTGTAAGTGGAGGACTACCTGTATGTAGTAGTCCATTATGCCCTTCTCCAAGATACAGAGATTTGCATAGAAGTCACTGGGATTTTCTGAAATGCTGCACATCATTTTATATTGGTCATTCACCATTTTCAAATCGGAAACGTAAACATACAAAGCTGTTTTTTTAAAAAAATCCCGAGATATTAATTTTAAAGGTGAAAGAATCACTTTAGCATATTTTGCCTGCAAATTTCAGTAGTTCTTTTTAAAATATTAAATACAGGCCCATGTACGTCTATTTAAAATTTGTCAAGATTCATTACTGATTAGTGACCCAGTTTATTTCATCCAATTGGGCAAACGAGAAGAGCGTGTAGATTTTCAATTATAGTCAGAGAAGGAATAAATTTGATTTTTGAAATAAAGATTGATGCCTCAAATCAAGTAGAGTTCTGAGCTGATTCTAGATGAACTGGGTGAATCTCTGAATCCATGAAACAGGACCCACGCTGAATGTTACAAATGTGCACAATTATATGCCCAGAGGCAAAATTTATCCAGTTAGAATTTATCCCATAAAATTCTATTTGTTTCTTTAAGAACTTTTTTGGCGGAACAACAGGGACAAATGATACAAGTCAATATTAGAGATCAATCTAATAGATGTTATCTAAATCTGGATTTTGTTTGTTTATTTTCTTAAGATAACAACCATTAGATGAAGTTCCCTAAAAGGCTTAGGAATAGACTCCCTAAAACTTCAAAAAGTAGTCATCACATAATAATTTTAAATTGGATGGGATTTTAGTATGTTCTTAATCATTTTAGACTTCATTACACACACACATATACACACACAATATTTCTTGTATTCAATATTTTGTCTGTATCTACCCTTAGGGCTGTAATAACATTGAACTGAATGAAACAAGAGGAAGGGGTTACACATGTGGGGAATAATAATCTTAACAGCATCTAACAGGGCAGAAAAACAGTAGCTCCTGTCTGGACTTTGAGGAAACAATACTTCTAAAGAGAAGGGGGGGGAAAAGAGTTTCCAGTAGATATTTTCCTTATACCTGTCAACAGAATGCTGTGCCTTCTTATTCTAAACCTAAGAAAGACAGGCTGAGCAGTAAACAGCTGATCATTCAAAACATGGACATAGATGCGACTTTCCCATCAGGAGCCAGAAACAGCTCAAAAGCAGAACGTTGGATCAATTATTCAACTGAAGGATGTCTACAGCTTTGGCTACCCAACCTCTACCCCTTAACGGATTGTTGTTACAAAAGATGTTTTTAAATTCACCATGACATGTTTGAACAAGTTTTTTTTCCTTGAATGATCTCTGCTTGGTGAAATATGTCTAATAAGTATCAGACTGTTATGAAAGCTGAATGCAACAAAATTTCATGTTAATGTATGCTGATTAGTGTACATTTAAAGTGACAATAAAGTTTCGATTCTACTCCACTCCTACTCCTACTTCTATTCTCAAGTAATGCCGAGAAAAGTAGGGGAGAACAATCCTTAAACCTATGTGGAAGTGAATGCAAATCAACTCACATAATTGATTTCCTCATTATCTTGAAAGCATTATCTTGAATGTTTTCTGCCATCTGTTTGTAACAGTCTTGCACCTGACAGATGTGCCGATAAGTCAGGATAGTGGGGTACTGGATTTGGACCAGGGAGATCCAGGTTTAAATACCTGCTTGACCACAAAACTACTTTTAGATGCTGGCGGGGGAATTTTGGGAGTTGAAGTCCACATATCTTAAAATTGCCAGGTGTGATAAACACTGCTTTAGATGTGTACCAGTTACAGGTAGTTCTCTACTTACAGCCGTTCATTTTGTGACTGTTGAAAGTAACAATGGCATGGAAACAAGTAAACTAAGACAATTTTTCACACAATTGTTGCAGCATCTCCATGATCACATGATCAAAATTCAGGTGCTTGGCAACTGGTTCATATTTATGATGGTTGCAGTTTCCCAGGGACATGTGATCACTTTCTGTGACCTTCTGACAAGCCAGTGGAGAATCCATGTTACTAGCCTAACAACTTCAATGATTCACTTAACAACTGTGGCAAGTAAAATGGGACAAAACTCAATTAACAAATATCTCCCTTAGCAACATACATTTTGGGCTCAATTGTGGTCATGTCAGCTTTGGAAGCCATATTAGCACCGGATGCTTCCGCACTGCCACATTCTTGAGCCTGGGAAGATAGGAGGGGGGAATTTCATGGAGTGTTTGTGGTTAGGCATAATAGCATTCTTCTTTAAAGTCAAGGTCGTGTTATTTCTGCACTTGGTGGAGAGGACGTCTCAAGTTGGAAAGGATGGTGATTGGGGCATGTGATGGAATGATGGGTGCAGGGGACGGATTTGTAATTTTTTTACTTATTGGAGGGAAACCCGGAACTTTCAGATTCGGGATTTCCCAGATGTGCCAGTTTACTACTCTAATAAAAGGAACCTTTGAAAAAAATGTCTGTCTCTGAGTTACTGATTGGAGTTGAGGTTTTCTGGAACGCTGACATTATCCTGAATCTCTAAACAGCTACCAGCACCCCGAAAGGGGGATGTCCAGGGTGCTGAGCTTCATACCAACCTAAAGTTTGGGCGGTGCAAAGACTCAGTGAAGATGGAGGAGGAGGAGGAGGAGATCACAGTAAGTTGAGAACTACCTGTACTTTCTCACTTTTGAAAGTATCTGAAAACTATATTACCAAGGATGGGCTTCAAAAATTTTAGGAAAGGGTTCTTTGCCCGGTTGCTGGATGGGTGTGGCCATGGTGGGGCATGGCCTAGTCAGCCTTCTGCACCACGATGGGGGGGGGGTGTTGCCCTCTCCAGGCTGTGGAGGCTTTCCTCAAGCCTCTGGGAGGGCAAAAATGGCCTCCCTGGGCTCTGGAGGCTCTCTGGAAGCTGGAAACAGGCCCATTTCTGGCCTTCCCAAACTTCTGGGAGGCCCAGTTTTTGCCTTTCCTGAGCCTCTGCACTTATCTGCATCCAAAATAGGCTGTGTGGGGACTCCTGGGAGGGGTGGGGCAGGGTGGGTGGGGCCAGCCAGGATGGGATTTGGGGGTTCTCTGAACTGCACAGAATCTTAGCTCGGGGCTCGCCCGAATTCCTGCGAACCCCCAACAGCCCACCCCTGTATAGTACTTAAGCTTTTAACTGGTAGCTGATGCAGATATGGAATGAAGTATTTTGAAAATGTTTTTTTTTTTAATGATACATGAATGCATACTGTTGTTTCAAGGAAGTTATAAATATTTTGTAAATCACTATGGACAGTCCTGGATTTAAAACATCCAACTTATGGATAACTCTAGACTGTTAAAAATAGTTGACAGTGTTCTCTTCCCTTGAGCCAAAAATACCTTCCCATGAACTGCTGAAGCCACAGGTTCATCGGGTCAAAGAAGGAAAATGGCATCCACCATTTTTAGTGATCAACAGTCTGCTCGTGAATACGAGTTTCAACTTAACACATAAAATTCAAGTTAAAGACAGATTTAGGAACAGAACTTGTTCTTAACCTGGGTCTGCCAGTCTTTTCAAATTAGCCAGAATATCATTACCACAGAAAAAACATTAAATTGTTGACATTATGCATAGTCTATTAATGTTTAATCCTAAGACTTTTTTGTAAAGGACTAGTGCTTATTACCAAGAAAGTGCTTAGGCTGAACAAATGTGATTAACTCTTGATTATACAACTGTCGTATCTCACATGTATACACAAAAATGAAAGCGAAATGGGCAGAAGTCCTGAATACGCATACTTATTACTGGATGTTAATTCCATGCAAATCAATCATTCATCCAGGTTTCCAAACACAGATATAGCTTGCGTAATAAAGACAATTTGATCAACATGCTATAGCATACAGATGCTTATTTTGAGTAGAACTCCGCTGATTGATCAGTCCAGCTTGCTTGGACTATGTTGCCTTGATCACACAAATACCCTTAGTTTTAGATCTTTGGGCAATGCAAGAATTTATTTATATTATAAGGTTTATAACAATCTATTATCCCGAAGCCTGAGCCTGGCAACCATCAAAATAGAATTCTCAGATAACTGGTTGGGGAAAAAAAAAGAGAGTTGTAATCTAGAAGGTACCATATTCAAACTTAGAAAAGCAACTGCATTAGGATAATCAAAACCATGGGCATGAATTAGGAGAATTACCTTTATGAGTGATGGTCAATTTGGAAGTTCTGATATTAAGAAACGTAATTTGCGGTGCCCGTGACAAGTTATTAACAGGGGGGGAAACTTGTACTTTTTGGAAGAGAAGTAAGTTACTTTAGAGGTCAAGAATTGAGGTTTTGTTTTTATTTTCCCCATGTTAATAACTTCCCATTTCAGAGATCAGTCAGCAAACAGGCAGTCCATTGTAACTTGTACAAAATGATTGCCAGATGAAAAGCAAAGGAGCCAGCTTAGGAAGGAATAAAACTGTCTTCCTGCTCAGCTCTAATTTTCATGACAGTCAATAAAGGGCACCTGTGGGTTGAAACATACAATTCTTGTTGCGTCAGTGCATAAAGCCTTTGATTCACCCCTGTATTATTGAAAAACAATGCAGCCACAAAGAAGCCAGCAGGCCTCCACTATCAGACACACCTCATTCAGAATTATTTCCTTCTTTTCTTTGTTGCTTCCTAAGTTCAATTTGAGAGTTTCACTCATTGCCCCCACCTGCTCTTCCCATATTAAAAATTGATGTCCTGGTGGAATTCAATAGGGGTGGCATTTCTTTACCAAGGCAACAAGTGGATCAGGAGGGAAGCATCAGAACTGCGGGTGGGAAGGGCAAAGAAAGAGGTGGAAATGGTCGGCTGGTTCGCCTGCTTCCAACAAAGCAACAGAGAGGAAGCGGGGAGAACATCTGGCAGGCAGAAAACACAGCTGACAGCAAGATCAGAAACAGGACTGGTGCTCAAACAGGTCACTTTATATGTACTTTGGGACTAAACAGTGGAATGAGGAGGGTGTAATGCTATCCTTTTCTTTTAAAGGCTGCTAAGGTGGTAAGTTCTGCTATATAGTCCTGCGTTCAGCAGCAAGCCGGTTGCGATGACGGCGGTAAAAAAATACCTGCAATGGGCACCATCTTCAGACATAGGTTGACAGTCAAGTTCGGTGCTTTTAGAGAAGGTAACTAAAGATGGACAGAGATCCTATATAAGCTGATAAGCCGATATACCAACACCTTTGCTCAGATGTCACAGTATCTGTCGGGTGTTTGAAATGAGAAACTGCAGCGAGCTGAATGAACAGGAAAAGAATGAACAAAGCGCTTGAGTGTTAATTAAGTTATTTGAAATTAACATTATCATGAAACTTCCAAATACATAAACAGCCCATGGAGGGGGTTTTTTGGCTTTAAATGATCACTTCTTCCCATTCTGAACTGAAATCAACAGCCAGCATAAACGCACCCAAGATATACACACTGCAGTCACTTAAGTGGTTTATTTTATCAGTATTGCCACCAAGTATGAATGGACAACCCCACCAAGTCACCACGATCTGAGCTTGAGGGAAAGTTCATCCTATTCATTTCAAACGTCACACATAAATGCCACTTTGCAGTAAGCTGCAGATCAATTTAGGTAAAGATTGCTGCTTTAGCAAGGGTCATACTTGTTCTTCCCTATTGTTGGAAACGTTACTGAAACTTAAGTTTATATGATTCCACATGTGAATATTTTGCATGCTAATAAAACATATAAAACGGAGTGTGTTATATCAAGAAGAATGAAAGGTCTTAAAGGAAACAGTGACCCCTAATGGCTGAGGCTGATTTTATTCTTTTTATCCCTTGTTCAATCTGGTACAGGGAGTCTTCATTTAGGAACCACAACCCGGAACAGCAACTTGGTTATTAAGTGAAGCAATTGCTGTGCGAAACTGCAACTGGGCTTATGATCTTACTTCAATTTTCCTTTGCTTTGCAGACCTGCTTAAGATTCTAAATGTCAGAAAGTTTTATGATCAACACTATTCTAACTGCAAAGTTACTAAACGAGGCAGTCTCTAAATGAGTATTATGTGTTTTCAATACAAATAATTTTTTTTTCCTGCCTAAGCAGGGGTTTGGACGAGAAGACCTCCAAGGTCCCTTCCAACCCTGTAATTCTATATTCTAAATTAAAGATTTCAGGATAAATGCATGAGCAGCAGCTACATAAATGGCTTTTTTTTTGTTCAAAAACCCTTTCAATTATTGAATCAGATATGACACAATAAAAATCTGTTATGTATTTCTGTTGTATACAGTAATATTTAATGTTATTGCCAATGTATCCTTTAAAATTATGTTAAACAGTTTATATTGCTTTAAATAGTAGATATGGTCAACTATTTTGTTCTCACTGACTCAAATACGACAGGGAATTTTGTTGTCTCAAATATCAGAAGTAACATCCATAAAAAGTTTCTGCCTTGCAGTCTTCCTAATTATCCCCTTTGTTCCTAATTTGGCTCAGTGAGTGTTGGACTGCCATTAAACAAAGGTGTCTGACTTTGTTTGACTTGGGTATCAATCACATTCTACTTTAATACACCACAAATGTAGTAATAAACGGCCTAGTGATTTGTATTATCTGCACAAGAAGCATTCATGTAAACATACAAGAGAATAAACAATAAAAACCCAAATAAAATATTGGGCAGAAATTGTTTATCAGAAGCGATCACATCGAGCCAACAAGAAGGTAGCTTATATTCTAGTATTTTACGCTAACATTGCAGCAGTAAGTGATTTCTTCAATTATTCATCTGCAAATAATACAGTAGAAGCTACTCATCTTTTGTCCCCTGACACAGCATTTTTTAAGAGAGACAGCAATTTATCTTACAAACTTACAAATCTTACAAGCCAGAACTGATGTAGAAATGCAAACTTTCAGTTTATGCCTTACCAGAAAACAATTTCTCTAAGGAAACCAGATATTCAGGCAAAAAAGAAGGTGTAGTCTTAGCTGGACTGTGAGCTATGTACGAACATGTATGTTCATACATCATGCTATGTGATTGTTTTCACATAGGTTGTTGAAATTCACCATTTGGTTGACACATTAACACCAAATATTCACACAATTTATAATACTAGACTCTGTTAGCAATCTCATAGCAGAAATGGCAAAAAAGCAAGGACAAAGTACACAATAGAAAGTCATTAGACAATAATTTCAGGACTCTTTAATAGGCAACTAAGCACAAAAAGCATAATTAATGACAAATTCATAGCTATTAAAGGTATTTTAGCAGATATCTTTTGATACAAATATAATGTAACTTGTTATTTATGGTAATTTGAAACCAGTGCCCACAGAAAATGTGGTTTTTGGATACAAAGTCCCTCTTAACTACTCTTTAGCTTGCATTCCCCATTACCTAAATCTCTTGTATAGTGTACATCAAACACTCCTTAAAAGAGAGAAGAATCAACTTTTAGCTCCAAACCTAGTCAACCATTCTTCTAACTAAATGTTCCGGTTTAGTCATAAATTATCTGAAGCACTTGCAAGGTTTACAGCTCATAGTGTGCAGGATTCTAATTTTTTTTGTCTAAACGCCACAAATTCAGATAAATATGCAGATGGCAGTAACAATGACAATAATGACAATGAAATAGAAAATCTCAAGTGAAAACACAGAATGCTTTCATGGTGCCGTAGGTTATGCAAACAACAATTTGCAGCTACCCAACTAAACCTTCAAGGAAACACAGAAAAAGTACAATTTCAATCGACAATAATCAAAATATACCATTCCTGCATGCTTTGACTGAAAATTATATATTGGGAAGCTTCCTTGCCATATCAATATATGATTGGGATGTTGCCAGAAATGAGACTTTGTGCATAATTTTTATCATTTATGCATTTCATCTGTTATATGAGTAGACTTCCCTTTGCACACTGAAGCACTATCTTCCTCTTGTTTCCATTATTCCCCAATTCTCCTATTTACCAATAGGGTCCATTCCCCTGACAGATGAATACATTTGGACGTGACCTTGTGCAACTATTAATAAGAACCAAGGGAGCTCTTTGCATGAAAACAGGGTAAGCTTATGCAGCTGGGCATCCTCACCTCTGTCTAATTATTCATAGAATTATGAGTAAAGTGCAGATATAATATATGCTACCGGTATTATTTTAGTTTGGCTTTTCAACACAAAAATCCATATGGTATTTAAGGTAGGAATGTCTCTAAATTTATATTAGACAAATAGTTCAGCAAAACAAACATTGTCACTGACCATCTCATCTTAACAATTAGTTCACAAAGAGCCGGATATAGTGCTTTTTCAAGCCTATTTAGAATACCAGAAGAATATTGGCCAAGTTTCATGCTTCATAGGCAACTTCGTTCTCATATCCTACAACCAGCTCTGCATCTCTTCTTGATATCTCTCTGGATCAATGAAAGGCTTATCAATGGATCGGATCATTAAGTCACCACAATATACACATTCAGCTGCCACAATATCATCTATGTCAGCTTTTGTCTGTTCTCGGCTTGGCTGACCTTTTCCTTGGCCAAGAGTATCTGCTGTATCCTTATGGCGGTGATGGGATTTGGAAGGCTGGCTTGCAGCCAGCATCTTCTTTTGAAGGTCTTCCAGCTTAGCTTGCTTATAGGCAGGCAGGTTTGGGTAAACTGCCTGTAGAAGGCAGTCATAGTGAAACATGTGGCCACAAAGAAACAGGTAAAAAGGACGGTTTAGAAGTGGAAAATCACAAGCTGCACATTTTTCTTGTGGTTCAACAGAGCCATATTTGTTTCTCATCTCCTGAATGTCCTCCCTGATCCTTTCAGCACTTTGCGTGGCTTCCTCCATCTCTGTCTTCAGCTCCTCTATGTGCTTGTTATAGGCCTCTAGAGAGTTGCAGATAGCTTCCTTGAAGTGATCAATGGTGACAAAATCTGGGAAGAAAGGCAACACATCTTCAATCTTCAGCAGATTGCAACTAGAAAGGCAAGCCATGGCCTTCTTAACATCCTTCTCCTCTTGTACAACATGACGAGCAATCTTCAGCCACAGCTTTTTTCTCAACTCCTCATCCTCTTCAGGAAGATCTGCACAGGATTTTGCCATATCTACATCCACCTTAAAAGAGGGAGGGGGGAGAAAGAAGGGGGCAAAGGAGAAAAGCAAGCAGTTATCCTATCTCCTATTATAAAAAACACTTGAAAAAATGTGAGGGAGATAATGTTGAAAGCAACAACATAGGGATCCAAGAAGATATATTTGTAGATTTATGTCATCCTCTTTAGCCAATACTGGATACGGTTTTTAGTAGTGGCAGATCATTTTAGAGATCAGGCATTCTAAGATGCAACAAGCCTACAATTGTGGCAGAATAACATTTGTTTTTCCTTAACCCATCCTGTCCCTTTTTGCTGGGGAATTCCTAATCTGAACTGTACCTTCAATCTGTTTATGAGCTTCCCATGAACAATGTTATTTGCTGTTGAGGTAAAGTTGGCTACAGGTCCTTGATTTACAAACAGTTGTTTAATGACTACCTGAAGTAACTGCAACCTCAGAAAAGTTATTTATGACCCATTCTCAAACTTGCAACTATCTCACTACTTCTACAGTCACATGATCACATTTCAGATAGTTGGCAACCAATTTGTATTTACGATTGCGTTATCGTGCAATCATGAGATCACATTTGGTGATGTTTTTGCCATTTTCTGCCATTGGATAAGCTAGAGTCAGATTTACAGTGAATATAGAAAATCTACATACCCCCGTTAAAATGCCAGGTTTTTGAGATATTAAAAAAATCAGATCAAGATAAATCATTTCAGAATTTTTTCTACCTTTAATAAAACATATAAGCTCTATCATTTAATTGAAAAACTGAAATCTTTTAAGGGGAAAATAACAATTTAAAAACACATAGTAATAGGGTTACACAAATGTGCACCCCTCTTACAAGGAGGGATATGGCTGTATTCAGAATTAACCACATTCAAACTGATGGTAAATAAGTACACATCTGTCACCAATTAACATCCAAGCCCAGCTACATTTTGCAAAAATCAACATCAAGTGTGACAAAAGCATGTGGGAAAATGAGTTATACCCTGATGAAACCAAGAATGGACATTTTGTTCATCATCTCCAAAAGTATGTTTGGAAGAAAAAAACACTGGATATCAACAAAGGAACACTATATCCACAATGAAGCATGGTGATGGCAGCTTTATGCTTTGGGGCCATTTTTCTTCAGCTGGAACTGGGGCTTTAGTCGAGGTGAAGGGAAATATGGACTGTGCCAAATAGCAGGCAATTTTGGCACAAAACCTCTGTTAAAAGGCTGGTCATGAAGAGAAATTTTGCCTTTCAACATGACAATAAAGCACAACTCCAAATCAACAAGAATGGCTTCACCAAAAGTTCAAAGTTTCCAAGCTAGAGACCTGGACCCAATTGAAAATCTGCAAGGAAGATTCCCAAGACAAGATGTTGCCATGCTGATAGCCTCCTACCTTAGAAGACTGAATGCAGTCATACAATCAAAGGTGCTTCAACAAAGTATTAAAAGGAGTGCACAGGTATTCAACTCCACTAATGTATTTTTTAAATTTCCCCCCTAAAAGTTTTCTGTTTTTTAATTGAATTGTACAACTTATATTAAAAGTGGAAAATATTCTGAAGTTGGTTTATCATGGTCTAATTTTTTCACATCTCTAAAAGCTAGTATTTTAACAGGGGTGTGTAGACTTTCTACATCCACTGTTATGACATGATTTGCTTAATGACTATTATAAATACATTCATAAAATCAAGTCCAGTCATATGGTGACATGACTTATGATGCAATGACTTACTATCAGAATTCTATGCTCAATTGTGGTTGTCAGTCGACAAGTATCTATAAGCAGGCCTTCATCTAATACAGCAAGGTAATTTTCATATTAGAGAATCTGTTCGAATAGTGTTTATTTTCTAACCAATAAATGTTAACAGTAATCTAATTCATTCTTGGTCTTCAGTCAACATTTCATCCTGCCTTTTTCAGATGATTATTTATGAGATCCTGAAATTTCAAGGAGAAAACTTAAGGCAACCCCTTATTTATACAGAAGCATATTTACCTGCAAAGCTAGATCAACAGCTTCTTCATACATCTCCATAACTTTATAAACATGAACACAGGCTCGGTGGTGGCTATGTTCTGCACAAAGCCTAAGTGCATACTTCAGGTCATAATGGATACTGTCAGCAAAGGTTCCAGCATGTTCCAAGTAGGACAGTAATGAGTCAGGCCGACACAAAGCATAGAGTGACAACAAATAGTTGTGAATGGCCTCCTGAGTTTCTTCCAGCTCATTCACACAGAATTCCATGTATCGAATGGCTTCATTGATCTGCTGGGTACTCCCACTCTGACTGTAGGTGACAAGAGCAGGAATTAGCCTCTTGGCATCCAAGTCCTTGCCCATTTCAATCCAAGCATCTACCACTTTCTTGGGCATATGCTGAATCAAAATTGGAGAAAACTTGTAAAAGAGTTCCTCATTCTTGATCCTGGATAGGACTTTTAATGCTTCGTTATAATTTTCATGTTGACAGTAATGGGCTATCACTCGCTCATAATCATTCATTATGACAGCAAAGTATACCATGTGGTCTGTGTCCCCATGACTTGCCAAAAGCTCATGAATAGTTGATCGATTATTGCGGAGGGAGTCTTTGATTCTGGGGCTACTCAAAAAACTCCGGAAGTTCTCCTTGGTCTTCCCATAGAGGTCTTGCTTTGACCCATCTCCTTCTAGCACCCCCAAGCGATTTAAATATAGTTCAGTTAACCAGGTGGTCAGCAGAGTTATTTGTGTTGTTTCAGACTGCTTCAAGCTAGCTAGTTTCTTTATCAAAAATTCCATCAGTGCCTCTTCCTGTTTAGCTTCAATAAACTTAAGAGCAATCTCCTCAAAGTAATTTTGGGTCAGTGCATAACACTTTGCACTATCCAGATATCTCTTGTTTTGGAAACAGTATTCTGCTTCTTTTGCCAGCACAATATCTAGGCACTCTGGGCGATCTTTGCAGTACTCTTTAGCCAAATCAAACTTGTTGATATTCATATACATCTTCCACACATCACGGGATTCTCGCTGAACGTTATACCGAAACACAACTTTCTCGGTGTGAATCCAGATTTGTCCAAATGCAGGATCTTTGATCATACACTTTAGTGAGCCAAACTTTTCTAAGAATACGTCCTGGAAGACAACTTGCCCATTCAAAGTGCACACAGCCTTCACTCTATCAGGAAAAAGCAGCAGAAAATGAAATTGAGTGAGCACTATGGAGATGGGTTTATTGACTAGTGTGTCTACATCAGAAGGATATTCCCACACTTGCTCATCACTCAGAACAGAATCAGGACGCCCGTAATCCAGAGAGCCATACAAGACCCCATTTCCCATCATCCAAGCAAAAGCGCTGGGTGAAGAACGAAGCTTGGGAGTGTAGAATGCAATTTCACTGTAGCCAAGACTGGCCGGAAACTCTCGAAATCCAGGCAAATGATCTTCAGGCATGCTAAATATGGTGCCAAAGGCTTGAGGCTCTGACCCTTCCGGAATCTTGCCAACAAACTGGAAAAGCCTCTTGTGAGTGGTGGCAATGATAAACCATTTCCCATCCACTCCTCGTTCTATTTCAAGGCAACAGACTGGGGCAGGACCAGCTTCCTCCTCCAAGGTATAAATCAGGCGGAAATATTGATCAGGATTAGTACTAAAGAGACTGCCTTCAGTGACAGAAATCTCAGCCTCATATATTTGGCCCTGTGATGTTCCAACCAAAATGGGGCCTGTGTTTATCTCTGTACCAAAAATTTTATTCCAACCCACACTTTCAATCAAATGACCTTTCCAACGGGAAAGAAGCCGTATCTTTTGAGTACTTCTGTTCAAGTAGAGACACTCACTGCTATTCAGGGCAATGATAAGATGAGAACCTATAGAGAAAAAGGATAAAAAGGAATTAATCTAGAATTACAGGAAGGACCAAACATGAAGCTTGGATGTTTGAGGAAGGCTATGTACCGTGTTTCTCACAAAATAAGGCCGGGCCTTATTTTTTTTGACCCCTGAAAAAATGGCGAGGCCGTCTTTTCGGGGGTGACTTAATTCCCCCCCCCTTGCATTCTCAGGTGGGCGGGCGGCGACAGCTTGGATGTTGACCTCGGCGTTGGTGGGGCACTACGTATCAGGAGACCTTTCGCCACCGTTGCGTTCCCTTCTCCCTTGCTGCCGCGGTGTTTAGAGCAACACCGCGGAGTTTGGCGCAGCGACGTGTGGCCAGCCAGGGCTCCTCCCTGCAACCGGAGCCCGGTGGAGACACTCGGCTTCAGGCGCTCCTGTCGCCACCTTCCCTTTGCCTTCGAGGGTAAAGCCAATTATTTTAAAAACGACGCCCTATTACAACAAAGCCTCCCCGCCCGAGAGGGCAGCCCAACCCCACGTGGGGAGGCAAATCTCCCGGGGCCGCAGCGCAGGATCAGCCCACCTCGGGAGAAGCGCCCAGCCGCCATCCCTGCCTGGCGCTGGGCAGAGCACACACCTGGGGTGCCCAGTGCAACTGACAGGCGGGCCCTCCTTCCCAGCAGCAGAGCTCTCACCAAGGCAGCGAGCGCCTCCCCACCGGACCCTCCACTCATCCCGCCAGGGCTGCGCCAGACCCGTGCAGGCTGGGCAGAGTGAGGAAAGCGAGCCCCGGGTGCACACCCGCCTGCCAAGCAAAAGAGCCGGGCCGACCTGAGCTTGGCTTCCTTCCCAAGACCCTCCAGCGCAAACTCGAAGGGACCACCACTGGGACCACCGGGACCACCACTGCCTTGGGTAGCTTCTCTCGGTGGCCCCTTCGGGTTCGGGCTGGAGGGACTTGGGAAGGAAGCCAAGCTTGGGTCGGCCCGGCTCTTTCACTTGGCAGGCAGGCGCGTACCCGCGCCTCGTTTTCCCAGCTCTGCCTAGCCTGCACAACTCCGGCATGGCCCTGGCGGGATGAGTGGAGGGCCCGGCCGGGAGGCACTGCCTTGGCCGGGCAGGAGGGCCCACCTGTCAGCTGCGCTGGGTGCCCCAGGAGCTCTTTGCGCTTTGCCCGGCACCAGGCAGGGATGGCGGCTGGGCACTTCTCCTGGGGTGGGCTGATCCTGCGCTGCGACCCCGGAAGATTCGCCCCTCCACATGGGGTTGGGCTGCTCTCCCGGGCAGAGGAGGCTTTGTTGTAATAGGGTGTCGTTTTTAAAAGAATTGGCTTATCTTCGAAGGCAAAGGGAAGATGGTGACAGGAGCGCCTGAAGCCAAGTGTCTCCGCAGGGCTCCGGTTGCAGGGAGGAGCCCTAGCTGGCCGTGCATGGCTGCGCCAAACACCGAGGCATTGCTCTAAATGCCACGGCAGCACGGGGAGAACGTAAAGCAATAGTGGCGGAAGGTCTCCTGATACAAAGTGCCCCACCAACGCAGGCAGTACCACATCTGGGTATGCAACAAAAGTACTTCCTAACGGCAAGCCCCCCCGCCATTCCCCCCATTTAGCATGTTTAATATAGGCCTTAATTTGGGGGGAAGGGCTTAATTTGATTTTATGCCAATAAAACATGCTGGGCCTTCCTATTGGTGGAGGCCGTATTGTTGGAGAAACACGGTATTTAGATTTCACTGTCCCCAAATATTCAAAAATACTCCGGATTATATTTTTCAGAATCCTGTTGGATAGTTTTAAAGGCTCATCTATGCTAGTCAGTATCCAGTTTTCAACAGCTTGATATCTATAAAAAGCCATAAGGAAAACACAACAGTAGATTTTCTGAGAGAAAATGCAGTATATTGAAATAAAACACAAATAGTCAGAATACAATATTTATACTTTTTACCAAAAATATCAAATAGCCTTCTGCAATCCCTATTATCCTCTTACCTGTCTGGTCCAAGAAAAGCTTATGAACACTGGCTTCATCTTTTCGTCCAAGTTCAACCTGATTGGGCTCATCAGCCTTGGCTACATCAAGTCTACATAAAAAGGGAGAAAAATAAACTCTTGAAAGATTGCAAGAAAAGAGACAGAAACACTGTCATAAAACAGTTTATGAAGATAATTTCATGTAAAAAAAATTCATAATAGATTTTGCTTTCTGTAAATCTACACTCATTTCAACAAAGATCGTGAGACTAAGAACTGCCATAATCAAGGGTCTGTGATTTTATTGAGGCACAAATACTATTAATAGCAATAATAAACAGCACAGAACCTGACTATCTGAGGGATAAGTCTTGCTATGAGTCTTCCTAGTTATCTGTATGAGCCAGGGAGGCCCTTTGGAAAGTGCCCCCATTACCAGAAGTTCACCATGCTAGGAAATGGTCATGGTGTGCACTGAAGATGGTGTTTGATTTCATTGTACAAGGTACAATGACAATAAAGCAAACTAAAACTAAAATTAAATGCTTTCCCCAGGGAGGAGTGATTGGGTACACTTTCGCAGTATGATTTCTGTAATGCTTATGACTATTAGAGTATGGTCTGAGAGTTATTATAAAATATGTATTTACTTTTGTATATGCAGTTAGTGGACCATTTAATATTGTTTTCACTATGGCTAACCAGTGGCCAATATTTCTTTTTTTTTTCCAGCAATAAGCTTAACCTTAAACACAGATTAACACAACTGCTGTATTTGCATAACACGTTATGCTCAAATAAGCAATGTCATGGTCAAATGTGATGGTCTGGTTTACACAATAAAGCAAGAAAATTACAAAATTCCCCAGATGCAGAGAATCCCTCTTCTTTTTAGCCTAATTTAATATGCTGTACAAGCCCAAATGTAAAATAATAAAATACAAGATATATAAACAATGTATTCAAAACATGAAGAACTCAGAAAGCAATCTTGAAAATTGACCATCATTTCCATAAAATCGAGAGAAATCTTCCTGTTGTCTCTCATATTTGAAATTAATGCTACGTCATTTTTTAAAATCTAGCCCAGTATAATCTACTCTGACTGGCAGAGTTATCCATCGTTATCTAGGGATAAGTTGATTTGTTTTTTGGGGGTTCTTTTTTTGCTGAAAATATCAGCTATAGATTCTACGATTTTAACTCCCAGAATACAGTATTTTTTTCAAGTGTGAGTGGGATGCAAGCTACATTTTGAAACAGCAAGGTACAAGACATGAAAAAAAATCAGCCATTTTAAGATATACATAGTCTGAAGGAGAGGGCAGAGATGCATAAAGAACTGTCCTAAGTCAGCATATATTTTCTATTTAAGCATGAAACCTGGAGATATACCTTAATGTACAGTACTCGTCACTAATGCCACAGAGAGACTTTTGATAATCTTCCAAATAAACTCTAATAAACTAGTGAATTATGACTATGTACAGAACTGCAGGGATTTCTCCAATCACCAAGAATCATGAGAGAAGGCCATAAAAATGGATCTGCTATAATGTCAATGGGTACAGTGAAATGGAATGATATTAAGACTGATGGTACAGACTCTGTACTGGTCTCCAACTTTTTCCAGACTAATTCAAAGTCTCCATGATTATTTTTAAAGTCCTAAGTAACTTTAAATTCAAAATCAGAAGGAATGCTTCTCCAGCTTGCCCTATCCTTAAGATCTGCAAGGAAGGCTCTCCTTAAGTATATCGTGTTAATCAGAGAAAGGATATTCTTACAAAACAAATATTATGCAAAGATGCAATTGGTTCTAATCTTGCAATTATCACAGTCAGATTCAAACTTTTACATCCCCACCCTTTTTAATGCTTAAATTTTTTATGTTTAATAATGCAGAAACAATTTCTTTTGAGAGATGGTCTATAAATACATAAAGAAACTCGAAGTAGTGCTTACCTAAATATTATGTCTTTTCCAAGACTCATACACAGTTGGTTAAATGAGACAACCATACTATTAATCTTCTTGGGAGGTGTGAAGTCAATTCTCTGTTTGTTAAAAATTGGTGTTTCTTTTTCCAAGCGAGCATTTACATATCCTTAAAAGCAGGAAAGAAATCAATATTTCTAAAAATAAATTCAAACACCAATGTAATCCAAGATTTTCCTTCCCTCATTCCAGTCCTAGAAAATGAAATCTTCATTTATGCTAATTAGTTGCTAATACTTTTATTGCTTCATTTATTTTGATCCAACTTTTTTCCTCAATTCTGGAATAACAGGAAGTAGAGTGAAGAACAAAATACATGCCTTAAGTTTTGAGGTATAATGTTAAAACATACTACTTTGTAACAATCCCAGAAAGCCCCAAAAGTTGATCCTGGCCCCACTTAACACTTTTACAGTCACTTTTGACATGACATGGCACACAACCCATAAGCTGATATTGCACTTTCCTAGTACAGGGTACCCCTGAGGAGATTTTATTAAGCAGAAGGAACATTGTGTGCCAAAATCCTCAGAAGTGAATTTTGTATCATTTTATAATCTTTCTTGTCACATTTGTTAAGTGAATCATTACAGTTAAGTTAATCCAGTTGTTAAGTGAATCTGGCTTCCTTATTGACTTTCCTTGTTAGAAGGCCACGAAAGGTGATCACATGACCCCAAGGCACTTCAACTGTCATAAACAAGTCTGAATTTGATCACACAGAGGCTACAACAGTCATAAGTGTAAAAAAATGGTTATAAGACAGTTTTTTCAGTGTCATTGTAACTTTGGTCACTAAATGAACTGCTGTATTATAAAGCTTCAGAAATGTAAGTAAGCTTAAGCCTACTCTTTTCCAAAGTTTTGCCAAAGCAAATATAACTCTTCTCAGGATCAGAGAGAAACTGGAACATTGCAAGCAAACTGGAACATTACATATTCCTTATGAAACAAAACAGAATGTGTGGTCAAGTACAAACAGAAACATCAGAGCTTTGAGGCCACATATGGCTTTATATATCCCACTTTTCTAGGCTTACATTTCTTATAAATATACAAAGTACCAGGAAACCCTTTAAAAATAAGGTCTGCTAAAAGGATATGCCTAATTTACCACAGGGTAAATAATAACAGAGGGACAACCACTTGTGGGTAAAATAATAGCAGTTTCACCAGGACAGGAAAGGGACTTTTATGCAGAATTGTGAGCCTGAGAAAATTTTACTGGTAATATTTATTCAGAAGAACAAGAAAAACCACATCAGTCTTTTTTTTTTTTTTCACAATTAAAGTTGTGTACTATAAATTTGTTTTTCAATTTGCCAGAAAGAAATCCCTGCTTCAGCATCTGCAGACTCTTTCATTTCTCCAAGCATTGGTCACATGCCACTTCTTTTTTGAGAAGTTCCCTAAGAACCGTCCTCCTGGCATATCATATAGCCACCTAGTGGCTTCCCTCAATAATAACTCTTTAACGTGAAGAAGGGCGCACTCCCTTAAACAGAGCAGTTTTAACTTCCCATTCATTATATTTGTTTGTTTAAAGGGATGAAACAAACACTAAAAAACTGGAAGAAACTATGTAGCTGTAAAGTATGATAAACTTTAGGCTGTTGAGTCCATTTCTTGTTTTTTTCAACTATCATATGGGTAGTCCTTGATTTATGACAATTGAGCCCAAAATTTCCATTGCTAAACAAGACTGTTGTTCAAATGAGTTTTGACCTTTCTTGCCACATTTGTTAAGTGAATTAATGCAGTTAGCAATAGTTTTTAAGTGAATCTGGCTTCCCCACTGACTTTGCTTTGCAAAAGGTAATCCCATGACCTTGGGACACTGCAACCATCATAATTACATGCATCCAAATTTTGATCACGTGACCATGGAGATGCTGCCATGTTTTTAAGTGAAAAGTTTCACTTTTTCAGTACTGTTGTAACTTCAAATGGTCACTAAATGAATGGTTGTACATTCAGGTCTACCTATATTTACTCTCCTTTAAAACTACCCAATAGCTTCAGGAGGACTATTATTCCGTATACTACAGGAAGCAAGGGAAACCCCTACTACTGAAATAACATGTATAGGACCAAGAAACAGAATGAACCTTTTCAAAACAGGAGTCAAACTGTGGAATTCATTGGCCTTGTATATCTGCTTCAGGATCTCTGAGTGCTTTATTATAACTACATTTTAGTGCCAGCTGTTATTCTCCAGATGTTGCACTACAGACCACTATGAGAAAATGGCAAGGATATATTTTTTTCTTAAAAAAATAAGCAAACACATACTGTTCTAAGCTAAGGAAGGAAAAGGATGAGAAACTCATCTGAAAGTGGGAAATAGAAGACAGGACAGGAAGGAGTTGTACCAATCTTGTCTGGGACATTTAAAGATCAAAGCTGAGATCCTAATGCCCCCACACTGCTTAAACTGTTTGCTCAGAAGAAAGGCTACAGGAACATTAAAATAAAAGGCATAACCATTTAGTCCTTTCACAACCAAAAAAGCAGCTCTGTCTTTAAGGGGACATTCTGGCACTTCATTTTCTGATCAAGAAGTATACTTCTGATTTGAACTTAAATATTTAATTTATATATAAAGAATTTATATACTATATCCTAATTAAAAAGAAAAGAAAATGAAGACGAAGAATACATATTATAACAAATGTTGCTCATGCCAAAGGGTTAACAAAGTAATGATGTTAATGTACCAAATATCTAAAAATAAGTTAATTGAAGAAATAATTTTGTATAGCAATGGAAACAAAATGTACATGTTTTTTCCTCTCTGAAGTTTCTCTTTCTCAAGTTTTTAACTAAGAAAGCAATATGCCATACAGCATAAGTAAACTTCTTCAAAAGTAAAGAGTAAATGGAATGGATGCAACAAAGGCACTCCCACTGAAAGCAAGCACTCAAGAAATATAATGTATATATTATGCCATTGTGCACACCTAAAGAAGCTAGCAGATAGCAGGCAGTAAAAAATATGCAAAGGTTCACAATCCAAACAACTGTGGGCACTTTTTCTTTTTTATTGTTACTTAGCCATAACATTTTAATAAAAAGATTGTAGAAATTAATTCCAATTCTTAATTCTAAACGATAGGAGCAATAATTTAATAAATACATCCCAAAGAAAAATATTATTTTCTACCAAGATGAATCAGATTAACCAAAACAGTTATTGAGCAATCCTAAGTGTGGTTTTATTAACTTTTTCCTCCCTGTGTCACATTTCTGCATTAACTTGGCACCGTTTTTCACTGGCTAGTGATTTGGAATATGCAACACTATTAAATCTGCGCAGCTAAGATACTGAATTCTTGGTCCCATGAAATGTTCAAGTTACAAACTGCAGTCTTTTTTGTTTGGGTATCGGTTTTCCTTAATGCTACCTGACAGAATTGAAAGCAAAAATTTATTTTTACTTAAGGGCTTCAATAAGTTTGTTGTTTCTATACTTGTCGCTTGTATATTTACAATTCATACTGACTGTTTCCTGGTATGATTTGATTGCTTATTGCACCCTATGACTGTTAAGTGTCGTACCTGATGATTGACTCTTGATGAATGTATCTTTTCTTTTATGTACACTGAGAGCATTTGCACCAAGACAAATTCCTTGTGTGTCCAATCACACTTGGCCCATAAAGAATTCTATTCTGCCTTGCTGAGAGATGGGCAGCAAACAAATTTTAAAAAAATAAAATAAATTGGTGATTTCTACTAAAATTCCTGGTTAAATACTTTGTGGTTAAATACTGTGTTTATGTTTATTAAATTGATTTTCCCTGTATCAGGAAACCGCCAAAGAGTTGGATAGAATCCACGAAAGCCAGAGCAGATAAAATAATATAAACATCAGATAATTATCTTCCAAATTTTTAATCTAAGTGGCCGGATAATTATTTGGGGATGCAATGAAGCCTGCCTTCAGTTAGCTTCTATCAGGACGAGCTGATTTTAAGCCAGCATCTTGTAAAACCTTTCATCAAGTTTTGCATAATTTCCAAACTGCAAAGCATGTCCTGACGCTCAGCAGCAGCAGCAGCTCAACAGAGCTAATTCCGAAAGAAATAGGGGTAAGAAGGCCGCCCGAAGCTTCATGATCCAGTTTTTTTAAAAAATAATAATAATAATAATAATAATAGCGGAAGAAACTAACATTTATCTTAAAAAGCAGGTCAAACGAAATGCGTCCCTTTCTGAAACGCTGAGAGGGGGTGTGCCAGGAAAGGCCCGACTGAGGCAATTCAATTCAACTGAGGCAACCGAGGCTGCACCCCAAGTTAACACGGAGAAGCCCGTACGCTCACCGGCAAAAAAAAAAAAAAGGCGCTATAAACACAGAGAGAGCCCGTCCCTTTCTCCTCTCCTACCCGTGTGCGGGATGCCCAGGTTCACACGACTCTGCTGCGAGGAGGTGGAGTGGGAAAGCGAGGCCACGTACTCATCCAGAATGGTAGCCATGGCGGCGGCGATGACTGCGGTGGCTTCGGTATGGAGACCGCACTCTGCCTCCCCGCCGAGCAATCCTCTCGAAGGCACCCGCCGGGCCTCAACGCCTCAGCCGATTCGCGTCATCGAAGGGCCCGCGGAGCTTCCTGTTTCCTGTGGGACTCTAACCATAGAGATGTTCACGTGAGAACGAGAGGCCCTCTGGAGCGGTCCCTGCTCGGTCGGGAAAAAGTCACTGTGAACGCAAAGCGAGGGTCAGCGAGACGTTGCGTCTTCCCGATGTGGAGTTGATGGACAGAATAGCAGGGGGAGCGTTTGCCCTCTTCGAGCCCAAGAAGGTCCTCCAACCATAGAGTAAAGAGGCGTGTGTCACGCCTTGATTGTGGTGGGGAGCAGAACAAATTTCGTCAGATTGCAGAAGTACAAAAGGAAAAGGGCTAGTATTACATTGGCTTTGTCCGTTCAGCGCCCCGGTATGATCTGAGGGGTGTGTGTGTGTGTGTGTGTGTGTGTATTATGCACACAAACACACATGCACTCGGATGCACACCAGCTGAGGGACATCAGACCATGTTATGTGGTTTATTTGGTGTGCTGCATGAATCCAGCTGTATGATACATAGGCTGTGTGATCTATGGTTATACCTTAACAGGATTTTGGACTTGGCTTTTTTAATATTTGGCTTGTGGGTTTTTAAATGGAATTTGTGTGACAGCATACTGATGATATGTTGTTAAATGTGTGGACCCTAAAGAAGGTAGTTCTGAGTCAATTCCTGGTCTAAGGTAGATGAGCTGCCACCCATCACTTTCATAGGTTATTCGCACCGCCCACCCCAGACAATTTATGGACATCTTATAAATGTAATAGGTTTTAGCAGACACTTGTGAAATTTCCCAGCAATCTAGTGGGCAGTTCTATCAATTGCCTACCTAGATCCTGATTCTTAGGACAGTTGTTCCCTTGATGCCTTTGTTTGCTGATCAGAGTTGGCTTCTTGGTTTACTGACAGTCTTTGGGAGATGAAGTGGCAGAAGCAATACCTGGAGCCCCAGTGGATGAAGAGAAGAAATGAAGAGCATGGGTACAAATTCAGGTTTGAGCATAAAGGAAGTAATGATAGTAAGGGAGGTGAAGCGTCTCTACTTTTCCTCCTTTATTATATGGATGGGTTGCCAATCAACAGCCTTAGGGTGGCACTCTCTTCAAAAAAGGGAGACACCACTAGATCTATAGTCTGCTATCTGTGATTGTTATACGCAATATTCTGCTGGTAAAGCCATGCAGATTTGCCAAATTCTTGACACTAGGAGGTATGTGGGGAATATTAGAGCAGTACCCAGCCAAGTGGATTCCAATGAACAGGGAATAGTGTGCTCACGAGTAGGTTCCCTGTCACTTGAGAACTAGTTGCATGTTCCATTTGGCTCTTATGGAAAATAGCACAGTCAGCTGGATACAGGAAGTAGTCAGAAAACTATTTCCTGCAGGCTTGAAAGAGGTTATGCCCTCTTTTTTGATCCAATTTGTATCAGACAACCAGTCCCCAATATTCCCTAAAAAGAGAAGGTTGCTGGGAGCCAACTTCAGAGCACAAAGAGCAGTACTTGGACCCTATTCAGTTGGGATCAGGCTTGGATATAGGATGGAAATGGTATAGATCCTGTTGCCTGATAATCTTTTCCAGAACCTAGATGGAGTGTAGCCTGTTTAGTCCTCATATCCTTTGATATCACTGACCATGGCATTTTTCTGATTGTGTGCGGGAGTTGAGGATTGGAGATACTGTGCACCAGTGTTTCTAGGCTTTCCTAAATGAATTGTTACTTCTATTTTTTTAATATTCACATGAAGTTATTGAGAGAGGACATTTGTTGCTTTAGTTTGTAGTGTATCAGTTGGCTAATGATATCCAGTTGGACATCATCTCCCAAGGCCACTCAAATGAGACAGTTGAAGTTTTATGTTAGTGCCTGGAAGCTGATGGAATCATATTGTTCCATTAGAATTAATAATACAAGCATTTTTCTTCTCTCCCTTTTGTTCTGTTGTAGATAATTTTTCTATTTTTTTTAGTTTACATCATAATTATATTCACTGAATAAAAAGAGGAACATTTCCTTTTTTTAAAAAAAATGTATTTGTACATTTAATTTTCCCATTGAAAATAGCTCAGAGGAAATTAGTAGTTGGGCAAAACAAGTGGTAAATCTAACAAATCTAACAAATAATTTTAAAGAAATCATGGGCATAAATGTAATTAAAGATTCATGGTGTGTTTCAGTCATTAAATCTATAAATCATTTCTTTTTCTTCTTTGAACAAAAAGTCCATAAAAGATTTCCAGATTTTACCACAATGATATATGTTGCTTTGTTAAACTTGCTACATATAACCAGCTTTATTTTCCCCACATACAGTAGTAGTTGGTGTCATGTTAATGATTGTTTATTTCTTCATTGATATTTTTCTCCTCTAGGTGGCAACTCTTACCAACAAAGAATATAACAAAAGCTAATGGCTAAAGATAATGCTGTATTAAAATATTATAGTGCTATTTCATGAGTTTTGTTGTTGTAGGAGAAAAAGAAAGAAAAGTTGCTTAACTTCTTTGGAGTGAAGTTTGATAAAGCACTCAAAATTGTGCAATTTCTTTCTGCTTCAACAGTAAGATCTTATCTGCTCTTGAAGTAAGGTATCTGAAATTATTTTGAAATATTGACCATAACTGTAAAATCTAAAATGTGCAAAATGAAAGTTCCAGAATCAACATTTAGGCAATATTTTACAAACTTAATTGATGATTTAAAAAAGCTATTCAGGCAGAATGGGTTTAAACCTAGAAGAGTTTTTTGAATTCTTAAAAAGTGTACAAGTATTTTTGAATGTTTAGACTAATAAAATATACACTATTGCCTCAGAGAGGGCTTAATTCCTGCCGTCCTCAGTTCATAGTTACATTTTTAAACCCATGGATCTCTACTTTAGGGTTTTCTGGGTTTTTAGATAGATACCTGAACTAGAGGTGGAATTCAGCAGGTTCTGACCAGTTCTGGAGAACCAATAGCGGAAATTTTGAGTAGTTCGGAGAACCGGCAAATACCACCTCTGACTGGAGATTTTACAGTATCCATCCCCTGCCATGCCCATCAAGCCACACCCACAGAACCGGTAGTAAAAAAAATTGAATCCCACTACTGACCTGAACCCATTTTATCTTATATTCTGTTACTTTTTTACCATGTGTATGTATAAAACAGATCCAGTCTACTATTGTATTTTAGGACCTAGTGACTTATAATTAAAAATGTTTGGATTTCTAGTTCTATACTTGGGAAACTTGTGACATGTTTGATATCACAAAAAATAAGGGTGTTTTTTCATTCAATAATCTAGCTTTTTAAAAATATGTAAAATTTCCCCTGATTTATAAAACAATAGGTAGTTGATCTCAGTGATTGCTTTGTGTTATAGTTGTACAAATGTTTCCCCGTCTATCCAAATACTTGCATAGAGAAATCATAGCCCATCCTGAAATGTTTGGCTGCCCTGAAATCAGTCGATGAGCTTATGCTCACATAAATTACCTTATGTGATTGGGCTACAAAACTGTCCTGAGAAAAGTTAGATTTACTGTTTCACTAAATTTGCTACATAACATTGCTGACTTGCCAGTGCTTTTTGCTGTGAGGACTGAGAGAATTATGTCCTGCTGGCTATGCTTCAGCCAATGTGTGAATTGTTGCGGTTCAGTTGTTCAGTTGCTTCTGATACTTTGTGACACAAAACTTTTTTAGTAACTTCTCTGAGGTCTTGTAAGATTGTGCTTGTCTCATCTATCATGGTATCTAGCCATCTTTTCTTCTGTCAGCCTTTTCCTCCTGAGTTTCTTCTATTTTTCCAAGCATTTGAGTCTTCAAAGGATCGTATGTCTTAAAGTATCTAAGATGTATTTATTTGACATATATAGCCACCCATATTGTAATCACAACCCAGGGCAGTTCACAAGACTACAAAAACAGCAACCTTCCCAATAAAAACTCATGGTGCCTGAACAACAATCTCTCATACAACAACACAGCATCTTGCTGCACCCTAACCTTATCCTTCTCCAACACTTTAGTTTCATATTGGTCCTGCCAGCAATTAGTCTTATTTTATTTCACCCATTAACTACTAGCTTGTTCTTCCTGCATTTCTAGATGTCCTCAATCATTGTTTTCAGCACAATCAATCAAGGGCATCAAATTTTCTTCACTCATCTTTTCTGATGGTTGTGCTTTACAGCCATGTATTGCAATTAAAAATATTGTGGCCTTAGCAAAGCATGCTTTTATTGTTGATGCATCCGGAGGCTAATTTTATACTAAGATGAAATTTGGTGTGCTTTGTGCACAGGTAGTCCTCGACTTACAACAGTTTGCTTAGTGACCGTTCAAAGTGACAATGGCATTGAAAAAAGTGACTTTATGACCATTTTTCAGACTTACGAACGATGGGGCATCCTTGTAGTCACATGATTTACATTCAGATGCTTGACCACTGATTCACATTTATGACAGATGCAGTATCCCAGGGTCATGTGATCACCTTTTGCAACCTTCTGATAAGCAAAGTCAATAGGGAAACCAGATTCACTACACAACCAGATTACTAATTTTAACAACTGCAGTGATTCATTTAACAAATGTGGCAAAAAGTCATAAAATGGGGCAAAACTCCCTGAACAAATTCTTTACTTAGCAACATAAATTTTGGGCTCAATTGTTGTAAATTGAGGACTACATATCAGCAGGTTGTGTGAGCCCAGCCATTCTGTTTTTTTTATTATGTATGACCACTATGGCTCATTCAACAAACTGTTAAAAATGTAAGCTTAGCACAAAATCCACTCTTTGTCTTTTAATCAATAACTAATCATAGAAATATAGAGGCTGTATTCTCGTAAGATGCATAACCTCAAAGCTCCAGGTTGAATTACTGAAAAAAATGGGAGTTAATACTATTGGATCGATGTGTTTGTATAAATCATAATGTGGTTTCACACAATAGCTCCTTCACACGCTTGCTAAGATAGTGATAGAGTTTCTACCCCATTTTTATCTAATTTGGCATATGAAAAGGCAACTGGTATGTTCTGAACACTTTACTGATTTGCTGTCAGAGAAAAATTGAGTAGCAAATCAGTAGAAATCAGCTTTCCCACTCTCTGACAAATGGGACATAGTGGATGTGCTCAGTTGTTCAATGCCAACACCTATTCAGTGTTCACTGCAAGGCAACAGTATTCATATTTTCTGGTTTGACGTCTGCCGCAGAGATAAGTTATTTGATCTATTCTGTTTAACTTTTGCAACAGAAGAAAGGGACAAGATGCTTATTTCTCAGCGACAATAGGCTTTGGAAATGGTAACTAATTCTGAACCAGTCCACCTATTGACAATGCAGCAATACAGTATCTATTTTGTTACAGTTAGAATTCTGTGTCACACGAAGCTTACAAAATTTCACATCTCTGATTAACACAATACTTCTTTGCAGCATAATCTGAGTTCTCTCAGAATGACCATGACTGGAAAAAGAAGGGATGTGTATTGTTTTTTTTTTTTTTCCTTTTGAAATTAGGGAGTTGGCTTTTCTTTCCCACAGTACTGAGGCTGTCAGAAAGGTGCAATGAATCAGC
The DNA here is from genome assembly GCA_015471245.1 of Laticauda colubrina. NCBI lineage: Eukaryota > Metazoa > Chordata > Lepidosauria > Squamata > Elapidae > Laticauda > Laticauda colubrina. The sequence goes on along the minus strand of BLBF01000005.1, from coordinate 45,216,962 downwards.
ATTCGTTGACTCGGTCAATAAATAATTAAACATAGGCTTGACAAGGGAAACACATGTTTCATGTCTAGAAATTATCTGCCTTGGTTTCACCTGGTCTGTCCTGGTTGTCTTTCTTGAGCTGCCTCTCCAGTTACATCTGCAGAGATTCTGATCCCCCCCCCCCCGCAGTTTTTAATCCTTGACTTGGTTGCAAACATCACAAACTTTTTATCTGGGTACACTCTCTTGATTTTATCTAACAGACTTCCTTCCAAGAATAGCTGCATTGGATAGAAGGGGATGAGTATTCAGTCATCAAGAATCATGTGTTTTCTTTGAGAAAGAGAAACCTGCAGATATATTAAATTAAAATTATACTTAAGGAATTATAGAGGCTACCTGGAATGCACTTGATTTTGAAAAAGCAGTATATTGATTGCTGTTGTTGAATCAAAGCATTTTGAGACAAAAACCACAATTTCATCTTGAAAAAAAGCGTTATTTAGGTGTTGGTTAAGTGCTGCATTATTTGATTCCCATGAAATAACTTATTCTTGGCTCTTTGCGTTCTTTGATGTATCCCCATCACCACAGATGGGGACTGCAGCCCAGAAATTAAAAGACACTTGTTACTGGGGAGGAAAGATATCGCAAATCAAGACAGCATACCAAAAAGCAAAAACACCACACTGCTAACAAAAGCGTGCATAATCAAGAGTATGGTTTTCCTAGTTGCAATGTATGGCTGTGAAAGTTGGACCATAAGGAGGGCTGAGCGTCAAACAATTGAGGCCTTTGAACTGTGGTGCTGGAGAAGACTCCTGCGAGTCCTTGGACTGCAAGGCGATCAAACAGGTCAGTCTTAGAAGAGCTCAACCCTGACTCTTTAGAAGGCCAGATCTTGAAGATGAAACTCAAATATTTTGGCCACCTAATGAGAAGGAAGGACTCACTGGAGAAGAGCCTAATGCTGGGAAAAACTAAGGGCAATAGAAGAAGGGGATGACAGAGAATGAGGTGGCTGGATGGAGTCATTGAAGCAGTAAGCCCAAGGTTCAATGGACTTCAGAAGATGGTAGAGGACAGGAATGCTAGAGGAACATTGTCCATGGGGTTGCGATGGGTCAGACAGGACTTCGCAACTAACAACAGCAACAATTCTTTGAGGAAATACTAAGCAATCCAGATAGAGTGGATTGATTGTTGCAGTGAATTTTGTACGGGATGTTATTTTTTATTGTTTTACATTGTAAACTGCCTGGAGCCGTACAGTGAGGCATATTCGCTAGCAGTGGATTTTTAAAGTGACAAACAAAGCCAGTCTGGTAACTCTCCTCCAGTGAATTCTGTTCAGATTTTACAACTCTTTGTGAGAGTGAAGGCACACAATCAGTAGAGCCTCTCTGTGAATTTTAGCAAGGTTAGGTAAATAGCCCAGAGCCAATCTAGCCCATTACCATAACAAGGGACACTTCTCCCCAGGAAGAGGGAGGCTTAAGACCATAACAGCAGGCCAGGAGAAAGCCAAAGATCACACCCAAATTTACTATAAAGTGGGCTTGTATTTTATACTGGGCAGTCCTTGGAATTCTTAACAGCTTCTGTTACTCTTGCAATAGCCTTACTTATCAGAGACCTGCATCCTTGACTCTTTGTCTGCACAATTTCCCATTCTGCTATCAGCAGTCAGAAAAATCCAACAAATTGGTCAGATCACTGGTTTAATCTGTCACCATTCTTTACTCAAAGATGCCATTTAAAATTTGAAAAGGATGACACAGGCGTTCTGCTCAATAGGTCAATAAATCTTGACCTTTTATCAGTCATGTAAAGGTAAATGTTGACCTCTGGAGCAACTTCTCTGTTCTTGAAGACTAACAACTTTTGCTCCTCTGGTTTTTCTTGTTTGTAAACCATATAGTTCAACACAACATATTTGCCCCTTTCTGCCTTTATTCTGAACTGTATGCCTATAGGAGTAACATCTACTTGAATTCCTATACTTTTGGATATCATGACTTTTGAGTTTGATTTTTTTACAGAAAGCAAAAAGATGGGAAATATTTTGGGGTAAAGGCAAGTGAGAAATTAAATCCCACTTTGCTGACCAGATTTATACTTACAAAAAGGTAATCCTTGTTTAACAACTACAGTTGGGACTGGCAACTCCATTATTAAATGACACAGTCATTAAGTGAAACATTGTATAAGCGTACCCAACATCAGTTCTGCTACTAATATTTAAATGAATTACCTGTGGTCAATAAGGGCAACATCACATGATCACAACTTGTGACCTTCTGCTTTCTTTACCATTGACGTTGCTTGTTGGAAGCCAGCCGTAAAGCTTGCAAATGATGATCACATGACCACATGACACTGCAACCATTGTAATTGTGCATTAATTGACAGACACCTAAATTGCAATCATGGAAATTCTGCAACCATTGTAAATGCTAAAACTGGTTGTAAAACTTTTTTAGTGCTGTTGTAAGTTACTAAACAGAGCAGTAGTTAACTAAGGACTACAACTGGGGATTGGATAGACAGCATTTTATTCTTGAACTGTTTCCAGCTCCCCACTAGCTATACTTGTCTCAGATACATAGACATCATAAGGAGAAGATAAGTGATGTGCAGCCATGACGGAAGCCCTACTACTTATGTATTTGAGTGACATTGCAATTCAAGTAACAAAAAAAAAACAGCTTGCATCATGACTTCACAATGTATGTTTTATAATTTTGGCATTACCATGGTTTGGAATGGATTGATTTCTTGGATATACATTCATTCTCAACCAGAACAGATAAAATATAGTCAGAGGGCATTGAAGTCTGATATACCTGGAGGACACAAGGGAAAAAAACTGAATTAGACACAGTAGAAAATATAATAGCTAAATTCAATTGCCCCTTGTCCATCTTCATACCAGGCATGCCAATAAAATAATTGATTCTTCAAATGCTCAGCTTTGCATCTGATAACAGGAAAATCTTCATAGAATTGCCACAGATAGGTAAGTTGCTTTATTCCAGACAAGAAGGAAGTCATATATATGCAGAAGATCTGCCTATTACGTGTGTGCGAGAGATAGAGAAAAGAGAGACAGAGAACACACCCCAGGAATTAAATTCTAGGTCTTTCCCTCCCATTCTTTCAAATCAACATACTGTTTTTGTGTTTTTTTTCCCCTGTCCTTGAGAACCAGAAATATATATTCTATACTAACCATACAATTCTGTCTCTGCCCTGAGAATTGTTGCTTCCTTCCTCATAGTTTAGCCCTTCTCTCATCGTAGGCAGGATCTTCTGTTAGAAGAAGATCATAGGCAGGATCTCTCATCATAGGCAGGATCTTCTAACAGAAGAATGGGCGCTTCAGTGGACACAACCCCAAATCTCCTACACTGTATACAGGTGAAACTCGAAAAATTAGAATATCGTGCAAAAGTTCATTTATTTCAGTAATGCAACTTAAAAGGTGAACCTAATATATGAGATAGACTCATTCCATGCAAAGCAAGATAGTTCAAGCCATGATGTGCCATAATTGAGATGATTATGGCTTACAGGTCATGAAAACCCCAAATCCACAATCGCAGAAAATTAGAATATTGTGAAAAGGTTCAATATTCTAGGCTCAAAGTGTCCCACTCAAATCAGCTAATTAAGCCATAACACCTGCAAAGGGTTCCTGAGCCTTTAAATGGTCTGGTTCAGTAGGAATCACAATCATGGGAAAAATTGCTGACCTGACAGTTGTGCAGAAAACCATCACTGACACCCTTCATAAGGAGGGAAAGCCTCAAAAGATAATTGCAAAAGAAATTGGATGTTCCCAAAGTGCTGTATCAAAGCACATTAATAGAAAGTTGTGTGGAAGGGAAAAGTGTGGAAGAAAAAGGTGCACAAGCAGCAGGGATGACCCAACCTGGAGAGGATTGTCAGGAAAAGGCCATTCAAAAGTGTTGGGGACTTTCACAAGGAG
>BLBF01000005.1:45194224-45207741 GCA_015471245.1 Laticauda colubrina | reverse complement strand
ACACACACACACACACACACACACACACACACACACACACACACACACATATATTACATGGGATCCGTGCACAAAAAAAAAGGAGGAAAGACAAATCTCTTTGTAACCTTGATGTCCAAGGAAAGTTTTTGATCCTTGGTTATTTGTCAGGTGTTAAGCTGGAGCAGGAGGAAAGAGAGAGGAGTGGCTGCAAACAGGTTTTTTTCATTTTTTGTGGAAAAAATAAATGTCCACAATCAAGTAGGAAGGAACTGATCTGTATTCTTGTTTCATTGATGGAAGAGCTTTAAGTCAATCTTGTTGAGATGAATGTGACTGTCTCTAGATAAATGTGTACAGATAGGCATTCTACCTTCTTGGTTTTCTATTTTACATCTATAATTCCAATAGTACTGATATTTCATAAACATAAAGTTCTCAAAAAGGAAACTATTGCAAACATACCTTGAACTCAAAAAGAGGTTTGTTTTACTATAGTCTTTCACCTGAAACAAGGGTGGGAACTCTCTCCCTCAGCTAGCAGTGCAAGATATCCAGTCTGTTTGACTTGTTTGAGGTGACTTTAATTGCTCGAGTAAAGCTGAGGGAGCATTACTTTTAAATGGTTTTTCCAGTTAAAATATAAGAAAGAAGATCACTGTATGCCATCTGAAGGTGCGTCAGCAATTCATTTATAAGGATGAAACTCCAATAGCACTTGGGGGTTGATTATCCCAAGTATCGGCTACCTACACTACAGATCATGTAGCTTAGGACTAAACTGGAAATGCAGGAAGGATAACTGTATATTTACACCTTCACTGCAAGAAAGATATGTATTCAACTGACTGGCTAAAGTAGCAATTTAAAAATCATGCTCCAGCACCACAATTCTGTGCACACCTCCTTAAAAGTAAATCCCATTAATATCAATGGGATTTCCTCCCTAGAAAGTTTGTATAAGTTGATTGTCCAAACAAACTTTTGTAGCAGTTATAGAATAAGGTGGTGCTGGAGTTTTGTGTGCTGGGGTAGATAATCCATCTGATTCATTCTTTTATTTCCAGTTTACCTAGTGTCTACGATTGATTGATTACATGTCAGCAAGACAGTGTCACATTACTGACCACATAGCAACTCTTCTCCAAAATGATGTAATGATTATTATAACCATTTATAACCTATACATCTAGGCATTTTGTACAAATACTGTAGTTTTTTTCCCCAATGGCTTTGAGGATAAAGATTTTTCAATTGATTTTACTTTATTTCTAATCTTGAAAATTATGATGATTCTATTATGCTAGATATTGAATCTACATTTAACAATTTAAAAATGTAACATTAAAACAATAGAACTACTGCTTGCATTAGAAGAACCATTTCCCACAGTGTCAAAGTTCTTGTCTGACAGACAGACAGACAGACAAACGTGCGTGTGCGCGCGCGCACACACACACACACACACACACACACACTTCACCTTGGTCATTGGCCAATAAAAGGTACAATCAATTGATAGGGGATACAATACAAAAGTATCCCCATCAACAACAATTAGGAACTACTTGTGGGTGGAGCTTATACATAATGCAACATTTTAATGAATTTTAGAGAAATAATTTGATTTTGATTTTTTTAACAAATAGTATAGATAAAAACTATCAGAATGCCCTGAAAATTTAAATAAAAGAGGGTTAATCAACTGGTGGTGAATGTACTGTCGAACTAACAATATAGAAGAACATGAACTGTGGTTTCTATGATACCCATATCAGAGGGGCAATATTGGGTTTCATATGTCCCTTCCAGGACAGCCGTGGAGAGTACATTAGATCAATCTAAAGCTAATAAGACTCATTTCAAGTTGGGAACTGTGATAAACGTAAGGCTGATTTAGGCACTAAGATTTGGTGATTGCAATTATATTATGACAGAAAGCAAGGATTTGTGTATGACCTTCTGCATCGAAGAACCCTTGCCCTAATGTTGATCTAGCTTGATCTTACTCTTGAGATGGCATCTCTGGAAAAACCATAGAAGTTCAGTTTCTTTTGAATTGTTATTTCCCCAGGAAGTAGTTGTCTGCCAATATTATTAGGTCGGTCAGTGTTCCGGGGTTGTCTATCACATGAGGATGACTGGCTGTCAGCAATTTCTTAATGCTCCTTGAAGCCTATTAGTCAAAACATCTCATCATCTGAAGAGTTTCTGTCAGTCTGAGCATAACCTTGTAAGGAGGGAAATAGGAAGTGCAGTTAGAACCAGCTGAGACAGTTTCTGTTCTTGATATTTTTGATGAATTGCTATTGCACTTTCTCTAACCAGGTGTCTTCTAGATGGGTTTGCTCATCTTCCCAGCTAGCACAGTCATTAGAGAGGTATTAAAAATATGTAATCCTGGGAAGTAAGAAACATGGAGTGGTTTGTTGTACAGTACAGAACAAAGCTACAAAAGTGGTTACATGAAAAGTAGCATTTTGGAATTAGTTTTTTATTTTTTATTTTAAGTAAGTCTCACTTAACAACCAAAGAAGAATTCGAGATACATGCTGGCCCTCACATTTCAGAGAAAGATATAGGCTAGCCATCTCCAACCTGCTGCCTTCCTGAAGGATTGAACTTCAAGGACATCATCATACTGCCTCCCGTGCTGGCTGGGAAGGCATGAGATGGGAGAAGAGCGAAGTAGGTGTTTGTTCTCAACAGTTGGAATAGCTGCAAGATGTTGTGCCTTTAGTGCAATGACTGATTAATGCAATTACTCCAATTTGAGTGAGATCCCCCTGAACCTGGTTCCTTGCATCCACGTGAGCTTTTAAGGATTAGAAAAGAATCATTTTGAGACTGCTTTCCAACAAATAACTGCTAGATGATAATATAAAACAATTTCTCTGGATGTTTTCAAAAAGGCTGTCTTTTTATCTTTTGAAAATTGTGGTATGTTACTCCGCAATATGAACAAACAGATTTTGATTGACCTATCTAAAGCAGTAGGCCTGTCTACTGCATGTGGTTTTCAATTTATTATATCATACAGCAAAAGGAACCATTGCATTAAAATGGCAGTGAACTGAAGTTCCATATAACCCCAACCTGAATTTCATTTTGAATATGAGCTCACTAGATGGCATCTATCTTCCCATGAGCAATGTAGGATCCCAATGCTGTATGGATCATCTTGCAGCATTTGTTGTAAAGAATGTTCATACAATGTATTCACAGAATCATATGACGAAAGAATTGGAAGATGTTGTGAGCACTTTATCCAACATCCTGCCCGGTGTAAAAATCCATATTGCATCTGAATCCTATGAAATGCCAGAACTCCTTTTACAGCACCGAGAGCCTCAAACTTGCTCTTTTAACATTTGGGGTAGGGCAGACATTTGAGAAGTACAGGTAGTCCTCGACTTATAACCTCAATTGAGCCCAACTTTTTTGTTGTTAAGCAAGTTTTGCTCCATTTCTTGCCTCAATTGTTAAGTGAATGACTGCAATTGATAAGTTAGTAACCCAGTTGTTAAGTGAATCTGGCTTTCCCATTGACTGCTTGTGAGAAGGTTGCAAAAGGTGATCACATAACCTTGGGACACAACAATGGTCATAAGTATGAAACAATTGACAAGCATCTAAATTTTGATCCCACAATCCTGGGGATGTTAACAAAGATTGTAACTGTGAAAAATGGTCATAAATCACTTTTTTCAGTGCCACTGTAACTTTGAACAGTCATTAAATGAACTGTTGTAAGCCGAGGGCTACCTGTAAAATGTTAAAGCTAAAATAGACTCAGTTTGAGTTCTAACCCCACCCATTTTGGAGTGTCTTGCTTAACTCTTGCTTAATTTTGAAGTGAGAATAGTGACCTGGAGCAGACTAAACTATATGCCTGAATTAGTACACAGTGTATGAACACCATTGTTGCTTCCCATTGGACAATAAGTTGCATAGTCCAGTCAGACTTAAGTCAACACGCTCCAACCTTATAACTGGAATACTCAAAGCTATAGTCCCAATATACTGTATGTAGAGATGACCAGGTTGGTTGGGACAGGCTGAATTTGCTGCTATATCTGCTGTTCTAATTTTGAACATGTAATATTTAACCTATCGCTTGATTTGGCCTGTACTATCGAGCAAACTATATGCAAACCAAAGTACAGTCTGTGGTTCAGTGAACTATGGCTTGAATTTTATATTGCGGTATATATCCTTTAAGTTTGTATTATTCCACTGATACATGTTTAATATACAGTGTATTTAGCTTATTACATGTCGTACATGCTTTTAAAATCTGATGTGATGGAATACATTATAAGAATCACTTTTTTAAAGATCAGATTGTCTCCTTTTTTAAACAATGCTACAAAAGTAATATCCGATCTATCTTTTGAAAATTCTTTTAAAAAATGTAACCTAGGAGAATGGGAGCATGAGCCTCCATGTTCAACTCCCAACAGTGAGAAGGCCAATAATGAGAGTTGCTGGAAAGTGTATTCCAACAATATCTGGAACCTGAAAGCTAGATGTTCCCCTTGCCCGCTTTGATGAAGGCCAGATATTGAATGCAAAAATGCCACCCTGCCTGGGCCTTTTCTTATTTCTAGCATAATAGATCTCTAACTTTTGGGAACAGGTGGGGACTAATCCAGATGAGGAACTAGTATAGCTTGCAATCTTCCTTATTTGCAACGTGCTTTGCATGATGTGATTTCCCAGAACAATTTCTAAAGATGCTTATTTGTTTTCAACACTTTTCCAAGGATTACAAGCATCAGGATACAATGCGGTTTAATCTTTCTCTTTTTTCATCTTCCTACAGCAGCAACACTGAAAGGTAGACCTCTCTAGGGCTGCCCAGTGAACTTTCATAGGTTTGATCCTTGAATGCTACTCTAGCCCAATCGGTGGGCTTCAGTGTAAACTGGAATGTTTCAAACAGCTGTTCTCCATAGTTTTCCTTTCCATTTTAGTTCAACAAAATGAAGAGATGTTAATTGTTTTCCAGTTTAAAAACAGGTGGCAATCTAAGTCTAGCATCCAACTCTCAGCAACTATAATTGGAAGAGTAAACTGCTTTAGAATAATCCCAGGGTTCCCACCCAATCAAATTGCACTAAATATCTTATGTGTTGGTGAGGATTGAGCTTCTGTTGGTGGAAGTACCACATTTTCCAAGCATCAAAATTTAGTATTGGCATCATTTACCATATAGCACATTATCTAATGTGTAATTAACATATGACTACTTCTCTGGGGTAAAATAAGGTTAACATTTCCTCTGTCAGCTTTTTTTCTTCAAACACATAAGGGATGAAATTTTGCTTCACTGTGGCTAGTCCATGTATCACACTAAACTATGTTTCATGTAATCAGCTGGGTTCATATAATCTAACACTCAACTAACCATATTAGAAATGATTATGCTGGGTGAGCCAAGCATATATGAGAGCTAAAGGCAATTGGTATGCAGTTCCAGCCCTGAACTGCAAGTGCCCAATGAGGATTGGTAAAAAGAAAGGCAACTATAAATGAATGAATGAATTAAGTAAAAACTGAGAAGCCTTGCGGAACTGATTTAAATGAGTACGGAGAAAACTGTTCAGGGTTTCTCAGAAGCATAAGATAATCCATCATGAATCATGTGCAAGAATAAAGAACAGAATCCATCAACCTGCTCCTCTCCAGATAGTTGAAGTACAACTCTTATCATTTGTAATCAGCATACTAGCTGGAAATGTCAAATTGTTGTCCTGTGCAGACAGAGGTCATGAGGTTGGGCGGATAGGGAAGGTTAGTATTTCAGATAATATTGAAAAGTAATATTTTCCCATGCATGTATGCTGAGATCAGAACTACTGATATGTCACATTGCAAGAGTTCTGCTCTTGGGGTCAGTAAATATTGACGGTCACCCACCAAACTTTCCTGCTTAACCTGTTTCTTTTATTACACTGAAACTTTCCTGCATCACTTACAGGGGAGGCCAAAGCACGATTAAAACAAGACCTACACATTTGTATGAGAGGAGTGGAGATAAACTTCCTCATATCAGTTTGCCATGCTTATTTGGTGCATCCCTGGAAAAAGGCCCACTTGCATACCTAGTACGGAAGAATTCTGCTGGATTAAGTCAATGTCTCAACCCAATTTTATTGCTATCGTGTGTTAGTGTAGCAGATGCATCCAAGGGGATAATAGCTCTTCCAGTGAAGTTTTATTTGTTATGTTTATTTGCCACCTATCACGCCTGGGGCTACTGCAGGCATCTTACAATAATAAGAAGGAAAAAGATGAAAGGAGTGTAAACGGAACAAGAGCAAAATAATAGAGCCATAAAATAAATCATGAAAAGGGCCACAATGAGAATACCTCAGTATGATAATCAAGTGTGAAAATAGCTGGTATTTGAGGTGCTGTCTGTGATTCAGGACTTGGTCATCCAATCTAGTAGCTATTGATAGCTCGATCTTTTATTAATTCTTCTTGTTAACTTTTAAAACACTTGAAACTGGTAGAATCACCACATCTGATAGCGAATTAGAATCACCACATCTGATAGTTCAACTGTGCCTTGTGTGCTAGCAATTATTTTTTTTATTAATCTTGAATCTCTTTCTGCTCAAAGTTTGATTTAAGTGTATTGTACCTTGCTTTAGTACCATGTAAGAGAAAAATAACTTCTCTCACTCTGCTTTTTCCATGTCTTGATGTTTAGATATTTCTCCTATGTCTCCCTGTTCTCAGTTTTACTCTAAACAAGAAAGCTGAGGCATTGCAATTCTTCCTTGGAAGAATGCTGCCTGCTACAGTCCCGTCATTTTTGTTCTCCTTGCTTTTAATCTTCCTCTGCTATCTTAATCATTTTGTCTATTTATTTGATCAGGACCTGGCCTTTCTTTTCAAATGAACACTCAAACTGGATAACTAATTAAAGATAGCATACAGAAAGGTCAATGTTAAATATAATATGTATTAATATTAGAAAATTAAAAGTAAAGTTAGTGCTAAAAAAGATGCATCTTTATAGATTTTCTAATCACATAGAAAGTGGAAGCAAAGAATATTCTGTGGCCTGGAGGAAAGGATGCTTACTTTGACCCAACTGAATGAGCATCTCAAGAGCTAGAAAATTCAGAAAGGTCAACAGATTTTAATGGCTGGATACCTTCATCATAGATATCTTCTAGAGGTCAAAAGTGTAATACCAATAGCTTAAATAGTACTTGGTAAATAATAGGCATTTTAAAATATAAATATGATGTGATATTTTTTTCTTATACTAGCTATTTGCTACAACTTGTAGGGTGTTTCCAAAGGTAACACTACAAAGAGTATATTATGGTAGACAAGAGTATTTTTTTGATCAGACCTGTGGAGAGTAAAGCCATACCAAATGCCATTTTTACAGTGTTATATACAGTATATTACCAGAATAATGACAAATATTTCACACAAAATATGGCATCAGATTTTTTGCATGCTAATGCTCTGGGCATAGCAACCATTGACCAGGAACAGGTTAGCCTTCTTTCTTTACAGCTAAGCTTTGGCAACAGTCATAGTTGTGTCCTGGCCTTAACAAATATACGGCTTCTTTCACTTCTGCTATTTGATGGTTGAGTAGGCATTGTGTTACCTCAGTCTATCATTCAGTGGAGATTAGATTAGACTATACGTACTCCTAGATCAGTGCAGTAATAATGAAATATTCATATGCAAAATAATGTAATAAAAGCATGGGGAATCCAAGGCTGGCTACCCTGACATCTCAAAAATCAATAAGGACTTTATCTTGTCTTCCACATCTGTGATCAGAAAAATGTAGTATGCCATGCAAAGACACGTCACAAGTAGCCCTTGACTTACAACCATAATTGACCCTAAAATTTCAGTTGATAAGCAAGAGGGGGTCATTAGATGAGTCATGCCCCATTTTACAACCTTTTTTGCCATGGTTGTTAAGCACGTTGCTACAGTTCAGTGAATTGTGCCATCATTAAGCAAATCTGGCTTCTCCCATCTACTTTGCTTGTCAGAAGCTCCCTAAGAAGGTTGCAAAGGACAATCTGAGGACCCCAAGATGCTGCAACCATCGTAAATATACACCGGTGACCAAGCACCCAAAGTTTTATCACATGACTGGGAATGCCTCAAAAGTCATAACTGGTCATAAGTCACTTTTTTCATTGCTGCTGTGACTAACCAGTCAGTAAACGAATAGTTATAAGTTGAGGAGTACCTGTGTATGAAATGAATTCAAGCTAGTGTCTATGTTTAACCGTCTAATTCCATCCTGATTTGCTTTTTATATGTCCTAAAGAAGGTTGCTTCATTTTCTGAGCCATGTTTGGCTCCACTCCATTTTCAAAAGATCCCATTGCATATTGCATTCACCACCATGCTTGATAAGGCAAGATGCCTTTTTATTTGACTTGTTAGATACAGCAGCAAAAGAGGGAAGGGGGCCAACATATCAAGGACTTTCATCAGTGTTTTCGTGGAAGAGCTGCGGTGGTTAGAATATAGTGCTGCAGGCCAGTGGTAGGATTCAAAAAATTTTACTACTGGTTCTGTGGGCGTGGGTTGGTGGGCGTGGCAGGGGAAGGATACTGCAAAATCTCCAGTCAGAGGTAGGATTTGCTGATTCTCCAAACTACTCAAAATTTCCGCTACCGGTTCTCCAGAACTGTCAGAACCTGCTGAATGCTACCTCTGCTTCAGACTACTTCTGCTCACTACTGGCTACCAGCAGTTCAGCAGTTCAAATCTCACCGGCTCAGGGTTGACTTTCAATCCTTCTGAGGTCAGTAAAATGAGGACCCAGATTGTTGGGGGCAATATGCTGACTCTGTAAACTACTTAGACAGGAGTGTAAAGCACTGTGAAGCGGTATATAAATCTAAGTGATGTTGCTATCGCAAAGTCTTTACCGTTATGGTAAATGGTATCAGATTAATACAGGTAGTCCTCAATTTACAACAGTCCATTTAATGACCATTCAAAGTTACAATGGCACTGAAAAAAAATGACTGTTTTCACACTTATGACTTTGCATCAGCCTCATGATCATGTGATCAAAATTCAGATGCTAGGCAACTAGTTCATACTTGTTATCACTGTTGCTGTGTCCCAAGGTCATGTGATGACCTTTTACAACCTTCTGACAAGCTAAATCAATGGGGAAGCCAGATTCACTTAACAAGCATGTTACTAACTTATCCACTGGAATGATTCACTTCACAACTTTTGCAAGACAGATTGTAAAAAACGGGACAAAACTCACTTAACAAATGTTTTACTTAACAACAGAAATTTTGGGCGCTCAATTGTGGTCGTAAGTCGAGAACTATCTGTATACTTTTTTGCTCCAATTCCAAAATATGGGAATGTGAATTTGCATGTATATGGACACAGCATAGTTCGGAAGATTTTGCTTGCTTTGCTTTATTTTTCTTCCTTTTAATTTACAACTTGAAGGACCTTGTTCCCCAGGTGGCTGTCTGGACATTAAAATAATTGCAGAGAAATCTGATGGCTGCCTTTTAATTGTTGACTGTCTAACACCTGTCTGCCCTGCTCGCTCTATAGATTCTCATTTAGAGTAATTTTATTACAGAGAATCATTCTATCACACTCTATATATAGGGGATTACGGCTTCCCTCAGTTTTTCAGTTTCGGGCTTGGAACAATTCAATCCATATAAGAATATGCATATTGGAGAGTGTTGTTGTTTGAGATGAAAACTAATATTATTGTACCCAGAAATGTAAACATTTTTCCTGTTTTTAAAGTATAATCTTTGGATATTCCTTAATTTTAGACATTTTCAATATTTTTTTTACTGTAATGTCAAACTGCCTCTGATTCCCTTTGTACATAATTATAAACAGTACAATATTTGTATTATCACTCATGTTTTCTGATAGAAAAAGTACAGTATATTATTCTGTACTAGAAAAAAGGGGCTCCTTCTCCAGTTGGTATATTTGTTACGACTTCTGTTGTGCTGTGGAAGTGCCTTATTGTGTTATATTATCACAATATTTTTCAAACTTGACAACTTTAAGGTGTGTGAACTTCAACTCCCAAAAATCCCCAGCCAGCATGCCAGGCATTCATGCTGGCTAGAGAATTCTGGGAGTTGAAATCCACATATCTTAAAGTTGCAGAGTTTGGAATACATTGAACTGGGATTTGTGCTGAATTTGTTTCCTGACACACTTGAAAAACTATAGTGTGTGTTTTGAAAAGGATATTGAGGTCTCCAGCAGATGGTTTCAAGGATAGCTTGATATTGTCTTCTTGACAGCAATAGGGAAGTTGTTGCCTTATTATTTTTTACTTCCCACTTTAGTTTTTAGCCCAGACATTTCCTGGTAGTGTTTGTGTATCAATGTGTGTGCATATACACACACTCATATACACATTTTCCCATTCTTGAGAACATTATTATATTATTTATTTAATCCAATTTTCGAACCGCCCCATCTGTATTGCAGAGGAACTGTGGGTGGTGAACAGATAAAATAATTAAAACAAAAAATGTTAAATAAAATTTAAAAAGAGGCAAGGGTGATTGAAATCCAACATTAAAAGTTAATTAAAAGGCAGAGGGAAGGTTTTCAGAGTGCTAACCAACACCATGACTTTGTACTCCTATGCATCCTAAGCAAGGCCACAGAGCCATGTTTTCACCCCTTTGTTTACATTTCAACAGATGTTTTGCTTCTGAAGCTTCACATTAGGGTCACGTCTCACTCTGGAACTGGTTTTCTTGTTTGTGTTCTGTTCCACCAACTCTCTCTCCATCCAATCTCTGGGCAAGAACTGAGATGAGAAACAGATGCCTGTAAAAATCCATGGTAGAAACTTAAAAGCAGGAATTTTGAGACTAGTTCATGGGGCATTCACAATAGTGGGGGAAGAGTAAAAAGGCTGGTTGATATGGCCATACTCAATACCCAACTATCCACATTATGGCTTAGCACTCACACCACTCACACTCTATTCAGAACACAGGCTGATTTCCGCACCTTCCTGCTCCTGATTGGCTCCAGCAAACCTCCAAATATCTAGACAAGAAATTGTGCCTCAAAACACAATCAATATTTTGGGTTTGTTTTTTTTTGCCCAAATCTGAATGGCTGTGCCATGAATACTTAAGTGCTATCCTTAGCACATCCTTTTGCCCTCCTCCCCCAAAAAAGTTGTTCCATCACTGGAGGTTTTTAAGAAGGTATTGGGCAACATTTGTCTGAAATTGTATAGGTCTCCTGCTTAGGATTGGACTAGAAGACCACCAAGGTCTCTTCCAACTCCATTATTCTGTCAATTCTATGAGACCAGTCAACATAGGGAAACAACTCCAGAAAAGTCCTCCATGTGCTCTGAAGACTAGTGACTGTATTCCAAGGTGGCAAAAATACAGCTGGCGGGGTGTACTAAGGATTTTTAGGTGACTCAGACAGCGGCTTTGCCTGATTGTACCGAAAGACCCTGAGGCAACAAGAGTTATTTCATCCAGAACAGGGCTGCAAAAGCTACATCCTTCATTTCCATAATGACAAGATGCCTGAGAAAAAAGATTAGCAGAGTTCTTTTTCTCCAGAAGAAAGAATTCCTCTGTATTCAAGGACACCCTGGCAATATCTCTCCTTGGTGTTAAGTGCCTTCTGTTGTCTCCTTTAAGACAGGATGTCTCCCTTTCCTCCATTACACACTCCTGCTAATTGTGCATTTTGCCTTGATTTATTTTTATCACCTATCCCCTCTGCTTCCTGCATTTCAGTTAGCTCTCCACAGTTTTCACAAATGGTTACAGGAGAGTGAATGTTCTCAGATCTTGTCTACAAACATAGTCTTATTCAAAGAAGTTGTTGGGGTCAGGGAGCTGTGTGGGAGTATTTGAAGGTTTATTTTTAATTTTCATTCTGTATCCCCATGTCTGTCAATGTTTTTTCTTTCAATATTTGAATAGCTTCTTGTGAAAACCTTTGGAGCTGCATAGATCAGAGGACCTGACATATTTAGTTTAGAAGTGAGAAGACAAAATTTCATTAGACTCAAGCAGCAGAAAACACTACAAAGGAGAGGGCAGATTTAATTTTAGCTATCCCATACAACAGGATTGAATTCAACAGTAGGAGAAATGCGTTGATAAAAAGTGGTGGGTTCTCCCTGATTATTTCCTCCATTAGTTAATGTGTAAACCATTCACACTCTGAATTTTGATAATTGAATTGGATCAACTGTATTTTAAAGTCTGAACCTGACCAATCTCATTATTAAATCAGGATGCCAATATTTAAATTTTTCATTGTATTAGGTTAACAAGGAACTGGGGAAATATTTGAAAAATTATAAGGTAAACTTTATTTTTAAATGTTTTTTTATATTCGGCATTGAGCAGAATATGCTTTTAAATGTGTATTTTTATACTAACAAATGGCTAATGCCTTGCAAGATTATTTTGATATATTGTTTGGCTATTTATATGAGTTAATCGTTCAGCTGTGTTTATAAAAGAAATGGCATACAATAAAGTTGTTTTATTTATGAGGAAAGTATTCTTTCTTAGTTGTAACTACAATTCTTAAGCTGATTTGTGAGGATATACCTATACACAACAGGCAAATAGCTAGGTCTTTCTGCGCCTCACCCCTGCATTTGGTAGGGCTGTCAAACTTGTGGGCTGGATGTATCATGTGTTGGTCACGTCCCCACCCGGTTTAGTGAAGGGGGGGAAGTTCTGTCATGTGACACTTCCGTGATGACGCGAGGTTGACACCCCTGGTATAGATTGTAAAGCTTCACCTTCCATGAAGGAAAATTTAGATAACTGTTGTCCTTGAAACAAATATTGCTTGCCACCATTGATTCTCAACTTGAGCAACCTTGGACAGCCCTTCAAGGAATTTGTGCATTTACTGGAACACACAGTTCAAAACATTCTCAAAGATCCATCTCATCCTGGGAACCCTTTTTTTGAACTATTACCATCTGGCAGACGGTACAGAATAATAAAAACAAGGACAAATAGGCTGAAAAACAGCTTCTATGCCAAGGCAGTAGCTCTTTTGAATTCTGTTGTATAGTGCAGTGTTGGTGCAGTGTTTTGGTTTTCGGTTCAATGTGTGGAATGTGAAGGATGTGTGTTTGTGTTTATTTTCATGGTCATGATGTGCCCCGAAGATGGTATTTGATTTCGTTGTACGAGGTGCAATGACAATAAAGTAAACTAAACTAAACTAAATTATGAAACCTGGTACTCCAGTCTTCTCCTTACACCTTTAAAACCATTAAAAAAAAAAGGAGAGAAAGGGATGAAGCAGATAGGGAGGGGGAAAGAAGGAGAGAGAGAGAGAGAGAAAGAAAGAAAGGAAGAAAGAAAGAAAGAAAGAAAGAAAGAAAGAAAGAAAGAAAGAAAGAAAGAAAGAAAGAAAGAAGCAAAGAAAGAAGCAAAGAAAGAAGCAAAGAAAGAAAGAACTTGCCCTGCAGATTTTATCAGTTCAGACCAGATTGCATATATATA
>BLBF01000005.1:45124875-45193824 GCA_015471245.1 Laticauda colubrina | reverse complement strand
TTCCTTCGAGTATTATCCCACGTCATTGTAGTTGTGCTTTTAAAGTTGTAGCAACATTTCGGCAGAATCTCATTTGCCATCATCAGGCTTCTGTGTTGAGTTTGTCTGTGGGTCAGGCTATCACAGCCATTAGTTTTAAATTTGAGGCTAGCCTATTGTTGTGCCAGGATGTTTTTTTTCTTCATCCTATTGGTTGGGAGTCTTGGTCTGTGTTTATTGGACTTGGAGTTTGTTTGATTGGTGTTTCTGGTTTCTTCTGTCTGTTTTGTGGCTTTGATTGGCTGGCAACACTGTGTTTCCTGTGTTGGAGACTTTCAGTGCAGTTTGGCTTCGAGTAAAAGGACGGCTGTTATCTATTAGGAAGCTAGGTTTCATCTGGGTGCCTGGTGGGAGTGTGTTTGAGCTGGAGGTATCAGAGGGAGTCTGTTTGTGCCCAGGTGTTTGCCTGGCTTATGGTGTGGAGATCTTTCTATTTGAGAGTGCAAGCTTCCAAATGATTGACAATCTGGAGGAATCATCTCTTCTATTCATGTTCTATTCATCTTCTATTCTATTCAGATGATTCCACCAGACTGTGGAACAGCATACATGTAAGTACCCGCGAAAACTTAAAAAAACATATATGTATGTATATACACACTGCTAAAAAAATAAAGGGAACACTTAAACAGCACAATATAACTCCAAGTCTATCAGACTTCTGTGAAATCAAACTGTCCACTTAGGCAGCAACACTGATTGACAATCAATTTCACATGCTTTTGTGCAAATGGAATAGACAACAGGTGGAAAGCAGAGGCAGTTAGCAAGACATCCCCAAGAAAGGAGTGGTTCTGCAGATGGTGACCACAGACCACTTCTCAGTTCCTATGCTTTCTGGCTGATGGTTTGGTCACTTTTGAATGCTGGTGGTGCTTTCACTCTAGTGGTAGCATGAGACGGAGTCCACAACCCACACAAGTGGTCCAAGTAGTGTAGCTCATCCAGGATGGCACATCAATGTGAGCTGTGGCAAGAAGGCTTGCTGTGTCTGTCCGCGTAGTGTCCAGAGCATGGAGGCGCTACCAGGAGACAGGCCAGTACATCAGGAGATGTGGAGGAGGCCATAGGAGGGCAACAACCCAGCATCAAGACCACTACCTCTGCCTTTGTGCAAGGAGGGACAGGAGGAGCACTGCCAGAGCCCTGCAAAATGACCTCCAGCGAGCCACAAATGTGCATGTGGCTGCTCAGTCAGAAACAGTCTCCATGAGGGTGGTATGAGGGTCCGACGTCCACAGGTGGTGGTTGTGCTGACAGCCCAATAGCGTGCAGGATGTTTGGCCAGAGAACACCAAGATTGGCAAATTTGCCACTGGTGCCCTGTGCTCTTCACAGATGAAAGCAGGTTCACACTGAGCACATGTCACAGATGTGACAGGGTCTGGAGACACCGTGGAGGGTCTGGAGACAACGTTCTGCTGCTTGCAACATCCTCCAGCATGACTGGTTTGGCAGAGGGTCAGTAATGGTGTGGGGTGGCATTTCTTTAGAGGGCCACACATCCCTCCATATGCTTGTCAGAGGTAGCCTGACTGCGATTAGATACTGAGATGAGATCCTCAGACCCCTTGTGAGACCATATGCTGGTGCGGTTGGCCCTGGGTTCCTCCTAATGCGAGACAATGCTAGACTTCATGTGGCTGGAGTGTGTCAGCAGTTCCTGCAAGATGAAGGCATTGATGCTATGGACTGGCCCGCCCATTCCCCAGACCTGAATCTAATTGAGCACATCTGCGACATCATGTCTCGCTCCATTCATCAATGCCACATTGCACCATAGACTGTCCAGAGGTTGGAGGATGCTTTAGTCCAGGTGTGGGAGGAGATCCCTCAGAAGACCACCCGCCACCTCATCAGGAGCCTGCCCAGGCATAGGGAGACCATACAGGCACGTGGAGGCTACACACACTACTGAGCCTCATTTTGACTTGTTTTAAGGACATTATATCGAAGTTGGATCAGCCTGTAGTGTTTTTTTCCACTTTAATTTTGAGTGTAAGTCCATATCCAGACCTCCATGGGTTGCTAAATTTGATTTCCATTGATAATTTTTGTGTGATTTTGTTGTCAGCATATTCAACTATGTAATGAACAAAGTATTTAATAAGAATATTTCATTCATTCAGATCTAGGATGTCTTATTTTTGTGTTCCTTTTTTTTTTGAGCAGTGTGTGTGTGTGTGTGTGTATGTTTTTTAAAATTTTCGCGGGTACTTACATGTATGCTGTTCAGCTTCCTTTGGGTATTATCTCACGTCATTGTAGTTGTGCTTTTAAAGTTGTAGCAACATTTTGGCAGAATCTCATCTGCCATCATCAGGCTTCTGTATTGAGTTCGTCTGTGAGTCAGGCTATCACAGCCATTTCAGTTTTTCTGAAAACATATACATATATATGTATATGCCAGTTTCAGCCCGAAGGGACTTCAGGCTTAATAACAGGTTGTTCTTATGGAAGCTGTTTGGAGCTGCCAGACCCCCCACTACCTCAGCAATCTTGAGAACAAGGTGCATGTTGCAATGGAGGAGTTGGGAATTTTTATTCTCAAATGCCCACATGGGAGTCCCGCCCCACTTTCAGATAACTTAAGTCATAGAGTTTAGGACCATTAGTGGACTAATCCTGGCCTGTTGTAGCGAACACGAACAAAATACAAAGGTAAAAGAACAACTTCTGTGCCTGCTGGGTGGAGCAGTTTTAAAAAACTTTGTCAAGAGTTCATTGCACTTATGCAATGATGTTTGTTGCAAATACTAAGGTTTCACTGTTAACAGTAAACAACTCTGGATATGCAGCATCAACATCAGCTCCCAGAGCATCTCTGAGGTGGCAAAAAAGTAAAAGGGTAGCTGAACATGCAGACTTTTTGCTTTTCAATTGTTTGAAAAGCTGCGTTCCTATACTGTATATAGTAGAGACTCAAGGACATCATGTTTAACTGTCTACGCATTTATTTGTGTTGGCTAAACATAGCATACAGATACTAAAGAGCCATTTACCAATTGGGATGACTGCAGCTCACAGCTGGTTCTGTATTTTGAAGCTTAAAGCCCTCCTAACCAACCTGAAGCACTATATCAACAACAACAACAATAATAGCAGCTAGGAAGCAGCTGCATTAATCCTGGTCTTCTGTGTTTAAATATTTGGCAAGCTTAATCGGCTCTATTGTTTGAAGGCCACCTTTCTATCTGACTGGGTGTCAACAAAACTGCCCCATATGCAGAAGAGCAGCCAAATTTGAAATTGCATGACTTTCTGGTGCCTTCTCAGGGGCCATGCTGGCTGAAGTTGATAGAAACTATCACCTTAAAACATCAGATTATGAAAGGGTGATCTAGAGTTTCATAATATCTCTAGAGCCTACTTAGGCACAATGCCATCCACTCTCGGTTATTGGTTCAGCACATCAACATAGATGGGAGTGTGGAACATAGATACTGCAGGACCTGGAAAAACTGGCTCATGTTTGCTTTGAGATGGAATATATACTTTTCTTGCAATCATTTGTTAAGATGTAGGTGGCCAAACAGAGGCAATACTTCAATGCAGGTTAGTGTATAGAGTTGGGCATGTTTTAGTAATAAATCTCCAGCATTTGCTCATTATTTTCAAATATTCCCATTCCAACATTTGAGGTAATATTTGCGCAGGTTCCCATCTTCAAAACCCTCTCTAGGGAACAGAAGAAGACTGATGCTAGTGAAACTGAATGGCATACATCAATCACTTAGTCATTTTCTCTTTCTCTTTACAGTTCAAGTCTTGGTTGATGGTGCACCTGTTCGTATCCAGTTGTGGGACACTGCAGGACAGGTGAGGACTATAAAAATATATTTGCAGCTCTGATTAAAATGCCATGCTAAGGATGATATCAGAAAAAATAATGAAAATAATTCAGTAAAAAAAAATGACTCTGACAGTAGTAATCTAGCATAGTTCTGACATACATTACATTAAAATAATATTTCAGTATTGGAGAGGAGACACACCGTGTTTCCTTCTGGTGTGTTCTTGTTTGAAATAACCTTTGAACTGGGAATTCCTCGAGTTGTGTAATATGCTAAACATGTTATAGATGTTGTCTTGCATTCCTGGAAGAAAACTGGGTTATAAATCTAACCAACAAACTGATAGAGTTTTCTTGTTTGTGTGACTTATGGCTTGCTTATGTTTGTGTGACTTATGGCTTTTGCTGAAATATATTGATTTTTTTTTTACAGCAAAAATTCCTTTTATGAAATATTATGTCTGAAAGCCCATGTCTTTTTTAAGGAAAGCATGAGTTCTGAAATATTATGTGGGACTAGAGTTTTGGATTTGATTATTTACATGATTGAGAAGTTATGTTAATGGGCATTAAAAGTCCTTTACTTCTTCAGTGGTCTTATTAGTGAATCAACCTATTTTTAAAATCATCATTTAACTAAGCTATAGTGCTGCATTTACAAATAACACTGAGAAACTTTAATATTTTGGGAGCAATGGGCACATCTGGGATTTTGAGAGTGTTCTGAATATGCTCAGAGAATGGCTGCCACAGGGGATATTTCTGATTTCAAACATCCACTTTATAGGAGGCAAATAATGAAATTATCCTCCACTCTTCACCTGCCATATTCGTCAAGGATGTTTTCCTAACATCACAGTTTTATCTTGCTTTTTGATGGGCACATTCCAAATAGAGGACTTTTATCCTCTAAAAATGCCTCTGTAGTTTAGAAACATTTTTGGGAATAAAAAAATGATGAAGTTTTGGAAACTTAAGTATATGCGAGGATGAAGATTGTTGGCTTCCCATGTATTCATTTATTTCAATGATCAATGTCTCAAAACATAAAATCTGGAGAACAAAAGAAACATCCACAAGAGCACTGATGTCCTAGCCCAGTCATGAACTCTGGCCATAAACTGTAATAGTAGGGTTTAACATGCTGAAACAAAAAGTGTTTTGTTTGGCTTTAGCTTAGTGTGATGTGTGAAATATTTTTATATTTAGTAGCTATTAATTGACTTAATTTCCCTCTTACAAACACTTGGGAAAACTCAAATGATTTCTAACCTTTGGATGATTTTGCTGGTTGAAAGTTAGAAAAGTTCAGCTTTGGAGCTTTGTGAAAAAGACGAGATTGTAATAAGTGTAATTATTACAGTATATATCTGACACAAATTGATCTCTGTGTTTCTTTTCCCTGTATAGGAAGATTTTGATTGCCTTCGCTCTCTCTGTTACTCTGACACTGATGTCTTCCTGGTCTGCTTCAGTGTTGTAAATCCCACCTCTTTCCAAAACATTACAGAAAAATGGATTCCAGAAATAAGAACTCACAATCCCCAAACACCAGTGGTGCTAGTAGGGACACAAGCTGACCTGAGAGATGATGTCAAAGTATTAATCAGCCTGAATCGCTACCATGTAAAACCTGTGCCAAGAACACAAGCAGAAGGCCTGGCTGAAAAAATCCGGGCTCAGACTTACGTTGAGTGCTCTGCTTTGACTCAAAAGAACCTGAAGGAGGTTTTTGACACAGCCATTGTTAGTGCAGTTGAATACAAAGCCCAACAGGAAAAGAAAATGACAGCTAAAGGAATCAAAACTCTCTCTAAATGCCGATGGAAGAAATTCTTCTGCTTTGTCTGAAACTGACTCTAGTAAGAAACATTTATAAGCCAAAGTAGCTTGGAGCTCAAGCTCTTGTTGGATTATGGCAAAACTTGCCTGGGAGTCAAGAAGGAGAAGTGTAGCATCAAATGGTCCACGCTACCTTCAAACATTTGGGACGGAATGGTCTGATGCTGATGTACTGAGTCCAGCAATTAATTTATGTATACATATATTTCAGACAAGATGACCAGTTTTTACAGCTTTTGAAGGCTTGACACATATTAATTGAACAAATTAATTAAATCTGGGACAAGCAATCCCAACCTGCCTACAGGGCACGAGAGCAGAGTAGGTTGAATGAAACTTGATTTAACGCTTCAGATATACATTTGAGAGTTAGATCTCATTTTCAAGTTATAATAATGAATAGAGGATTGATGCAGAGAATTAATGTAGAACCAAAATTTCCACTTCAACTCCTTAAAAGTAAAAGAAAGTAAAATAAGCTTTCAAAATAGAACTGAGAATTAATCCATGTTTGGGGTGAAGAGTGGCCATGTCACATCCTTAAAACAACACAATATTTCCCAATGAAATTATGTGGGAAAATCCCAATGAAATTATGTGGGAAAATGTGATGTCGTGCTTATTCTAAGAATATTTGGATTTACATGTGAAAAGCAAACCACAAACTGAAATATTGCAGAAAATATGTGGTTATATATATGTGTATGTTTGAGTGTGAAATAATTTTCAACAAGAATGTAGTCTGGGCATCCACTGAAATGATTGATGCATGATTTGTTTTCATGTAAACTTTCTGTGTGAACAAATTTTCTGATTCATTTTTAAAGTCATCCTTAGAAAGTATGATTTTAGCATAATCAAAATTTTACCTGTTCAAACTAAATTCAAGATTAAAAGTCCAGCAGCTCTGAGTATACATTCTTTTTCCTCCCTAAATTATGCCCTGTTCCACATTTTTAGACTTTCCATGCTAGACAAACTGACACTGTATTGTCTATTTTAATAAGATGCCATCCAGTACTGTGCCAATAATGCTATTTAGGTGGAAGGAAATTAGCAATTCTTGTTATACATTTATGTCAGAGATTGGGCCCTAAATCATATTCCTTTGTATTTCACTGCTAATACTGAAGGCTTAATGTTCCCTCCCTGAAACCTGTAGGTGAATAATCAGGTTTACCAAGTTAGCAATTAATATTTATGTTGTGTAACTATTGCAGCTAGATGAGGTTTACAGCTGAGATGGAAAGATAACCACACACAAAAAGACTGAATTAAAAGCATAATCTCAAAGGGAACATATGACACAGTATTTTCCAAAATTATAAAGCAGCTTCCCTAACCTGACTGCTGTAGGTACATTGGGATAAAATGCCTATAAATCTATAGCCCAACTATAATGAATTTGTATAATGGGAGAATAGTCCAGCACATCTGAAAAGCATTAATTGAGAAAAACAATGCCAGGACATTGATAATGTTGACTCCAAAGTGTTAAAGAATTGACCAATTTGTGTTCCATTTTTGGCATATGTGCATCACAGTCACTGAAGAGGAGAGGAGTGTCCACTTCAGTGGTCCAAAAAGGAAAGATTGCCACCTTTGATAGCATTCAGGTGTGGAAATGTTTGCCATTTAAAATGATTCAAGACAAATTCTGCTTGAAAGGTTTGAGGAAAATAGAGAAAAAATATGAGAGGAAAGCAGAAAATGAAAAAGAGAAGAAGCATGTGATAGAAGAGGGAGAAGTAAGTGATAGCAAGGAGAGACAGAAAGAGAGATTGAGAGAGAGAGGGAGAAGGAGAGAGAAGGTAGAAGGCAGACAAAGAGAAAGCTATATAGGTAACATTGACAAGTTAGTACATCATGGATATTGGAGTTGAAACAGGCTTATTGATCATATATGTTCTCTACAAATTATTTCCATAACTTGAAATGACATCTGAAGTTGTTTACACATTGGATCCTTTCCTAGGTTTTCTATAAATACACATAAATAGTTGAATCATACTTTAGATCCTCTCCAGTTATGAAGACAAATATCAGTCATTGCGAATCACACCCAAACCAGATACGAATGATCAAATGTGATCATCATGTCTATATCCTTTTTTTTGCCACAGGTACATACACTGGGAAGCTAAGCCATGACTATTCACCTTTGTGGTCTGCACAGAAATGTATCAATGTCCTGGAAATGTGTCATTGTGGAAACAGCCATTGAGCATTGCTCACTCCATGTTGCATTCTTCAGTTCTGCTGGATAAAAAGAAAATGTTTACAAGTGGGTCTTTATGCATTTCCAATGGGCATCACAAAAGGGTCCTGGAACAGCCTTAGTTGAGGATCAGACTTCAAAAGTAGTGCCAATTTAGCAAGAATTCATAGGTACCATTTTATTTTTCCCCCTTTTATTCAAAATTCATTAGGGATATTTGGTTATTGTTGATTCGTGTTGATGGTACCCAACAATATTCTTTTATAGGAAAGAAAAAATGCTTAATCCATGCTATTATTGCCTTAGAGATTGCATATCATTCTTTTTCTGTATCAAACATACTGTATTTGAACATAACTATTGTTTGCATTGTATTTTCTCTGTTCTGCTATATAATGCAAATAAATAAATAAAAACTCAAGGAAGACAACTTCAAGTCACAGACTATTGAACTCACCATTCATTTAGATATCTGGTGTTACAGATTGCATATTTAAAATAACTTTTGATCACCATAAATATTTTTTAAAGTCATTACAACATGACACATGGATTCTCATTAAAGTTCTAAATATTATAAGCTAAATTAAATATTACATCATTTCTGTTTATGCATGCACACAAATTGTTGACAGTATTAGTATATAGAATTTGCTCAGTAATCGGTATGTTTTCAAAAATCAACACAAAATCGTGTGTTCAGCAAAGAGAGCAGTTAGACCTCTAAAAAAGATTGCCCACTTGACAAGTTCTCAGGATAAGCACTTCCTGAAACCTATAATGTTCCTAGCTTATAAACCTTCACGGAATAGGCACCTGCCTAGTTGTGATGAACTAAAATCAAAACCTGAAAAAAGAAACTCCAAAAATAAGATCACACTCAAACACAGAATTAGATGTGTTATTGTCAATAGATGCTCTGTATAGAAGTTAGGTGGCTGACTGGAATATAGATGTTTTATGATTTTGGCCTTGAACCATCACTACAATAACTTGTAAGTATTGCAGCTATCTGAAAACAAAAACAAATGGTCAGTCCCTAGGTTGTGGCAAGCATCTACATGTTTTAGCATCCAGGCATCCTTTAGTAATTATGGAAAAACACCGCCTGTCTACCAATGTGTGATGAAATCTGGATATCATAAGCAGCTCACCATTGCATGAAATGAAAGTCAGTGTGTGCAGTTTTTTAAGTAACAATACAGTATCTGAATAATTACATGAGTTGGGTTGCAAAGATATGACAATGAATGAATGAAAAATATAGCTCAAACTTTTATGGGGGCTGAAAAGGAGCAGGGTATTCATAGATGCTATATGTACATTTTTCCCTAAAAGACAGTAATTAGAAAATATCTGATCATCAAAACAGCTGATTGAAATAAATTTTAGGAAGTGCTACATAAAATCTGAGGTATTTGCTGCTCTATGCCATCTTGAATTATTTTTAATTTAGTGCCTTTCAAAAGTATTGGCATTAGAGCATCCAAAGTTAGCCATACCCTGACAATTTACCATTATCTAAAAGATACTGACTAATCTAGAGCCCAATCCAGAGAAATAAGCAATAGAACATTAATCTACATGGTAGAATTTCATTCATCTGATGTCCTTTGGTTGCATTGTATCCTAAAACATTTACTGACAAAGTCAATGCAAGGTTTGTGTGCAAAACTGGTATTTTTCTAGACCCTGGTTTTGGATAGCTTCTACCCACGTGTTTGCACAACAGCACAAATGCAACACATGTATTTTAGAGGAGAAGACAACTTGTGGGTCTCTGGATTTTGTTGAATAATAACTCTCAGAAGCCACTATCTGCCTGGTCATTAGTGCAGCAGCACACAAATGGTTGCACTTTTTATGCTTCTTCTTTACAATGAATGTGGTTCCATATTTGTGCAACTGGCAGCAGCTTTTTAATGTTTTTCTCATCACTGCCATTGAAGAAGTGACCAAGTGTGCCAGGAGATCACAGAACAGGCAAAGTCAAATATTTGCTCTTTTGGATTGTACGGCTTTTAAAAGTGTCTTTTATGCTGTGTTAAGGCAGGCTTCCCTTTTAAAATGGGAAGGGAGGAAATAAGGAGGCTACATTGTTTTAAGTATAAAATGGAAGGTGCTTCTGAGAAATCTCCAAAAAAAACCCAACAACCCAAAAATGTTTGGCTCTGTTTATACTAATGCTACTGCCCCCCCCCCACCCCAACTATTAGCTCTGTTTAGCTCTGCTCTAAAGGATGTTCCAGGGGCCCTAAACCTTGCAAATACTCACAATGAGGATGTTGTGCTTGGAATTTTTTCTGAGCAACACCAGTGGTACACAATCTGTGAAGGACACCTGTTTCATTCAGAGCCAAACAACAACAGCAACAATTGTAATATTCAACATTTCAAGAGTTAGCATGATTAAGCAATATTACCTGGACCTGCACCAAAGCAATTTGGAGGCATTTAGTCAGTATTTACAAAGTACACCCATTTACAAACTATCAATCTTGCTGGGAAGTGTAATTATACAATCCTATAGTTGATGAAAATTTGTCAGATCATCCTGCTATTTCTTTTAAGAATAAGCAATATCATGCAAAGCATAGAAAAAGTGAAGACATCAACAACAGAAGATAAGAGAAAGGATATTAAATCCAATTTGAAGGATATTAAATCCAATTTAAACTTAAACTTAATCTAATTCACTACATCTCTGCCTGCCTTTCTATTTTCACAAGCAATCCTTGTTTTCATGTTAGGATATAGATTCATCCATTGCCTTTTGGTTTTAAAATTCTCTTACCTCTTGGAAAATAAATTCCAGCCATTCAGAATCTTCTCTCAACCCATTTACTCTTAATATATACTGTATTTGTTTTGCAAATCAGGTCTCTTTCATTCTCTTTGTCAGCTATATAGGATTTTTGAGTTCGGTTCGCATTCATACTTCACTCATAATTCATTCTTTTCTTATTTTCCCTGCTACAATCAACTAACCTTTTTTATATATATTCCCCAATTTTCAGTTCCATGTAACTAAGTGAGCAAAAGTCTTCTGTTACACACAACTATTTCCTCTTCCTTCAGTGAACATTCATTTTGGTAGTAGCATCAATTACTTTTGTACCTTAATATCTTAACATTTCTCTATCCTTTTCTCCCCCTTTAATAAACATTCTATTAAGGTACATCTTCATCTTCAGTGTATTATATTAGTATTCATATCTATGCTCTTTGTTGCATAATAAAATCTATCTTCTTTTTTAAAAAAACAAACTTTATTGATTATAGAACTAAAATATCAAACAGATACACAACACACAGAAAAAAAAGAAAAAGGAAAAAAGAAAATGATTAAAAACTAACAATTCTATTATTGACAGTCTATGGTTCCTTGTTTGTTATCAATATTGGTGATATATTTACAAATACATCTTATTGCGAATATATAATTACTACCTCTTTTACATTTTACGTTGTTTACTAATATATTTTCTATTTTGTTCTATCTTCAATGGAAGAGAATATAGCTCAGTGTTTTTGCACTGACGATGTTACCTACTTGGGTAATGTAAGCAAACAACCAAGATCAGAAAGCACCAACAACTCCACAAAATCTATCTTAATTTCACTGCAAATCTCATTCCAATAAAAGGGCAAAATCTCTTACTATCTTTATTACAGACCTAATTTTACACAGCACATTTCAAATGCTTGACATGTACCCATCACCCTAAATAAGGGGTGAAACACAAGCCTAATTTTACTGATTGGTTTCAAAAGCCTTATATAAGGGATAATTTCAGACTTCTTTACTAGTGTTGGAATGTAAACGCATCCTGGAAAAACTTCTGAGTTTGACTCATACTTTTTTTGAAAACTTTATGTCCCAGGGGGGTTAACTTACAATTCTCTTTTCCTCTTTCTTTTTTTTTTTAAGTTTTATAGAAAATTAGGTTTTAAAAACATTGAAATGGTGATCTTTTTGACATATATCTCACTCTTACAAAATATCATCAAACAGTATAAACATTTATATACAGATAGATAGATAGATAGATAGATAGATAGATAGATAGATAGATATATTTACATTATAATCTTTGTATCAATTTCTATCTTAAACATTATGTTGCAATATAATCTCTTCTTAAATTCTATTTCACATTTTTAGACTTCCTTTCATATCCCTCCATTTATAAAAATTTTCCCATATTGCATAGAATTCTGCAGTATCTCGCTCCTTCAGTTCTAACGTCATACTATCTAACTCAGTGCACTGAAAGTTTTTTCTATTATTGC
Organism: Laticauda colubrina; assembly: GCA_015471245.1. NCBI lineage: Eukaryota > Metazoa > Chordata > Lepidosauria > Squamata > Elapidae > Laticauda > Laticauda colubrina. The sequence goes on along the minus strand of BLBF01000005.1, from coordinate 45,181,639 downwards.
TTCTATTGTTGCTTTTTTTTTCTTATTGTATTCCTTTTAACTTCCATGTTTGTGCTATTGATAATCTTGCAGCTGTAATAACATGAATGATTAGTATATATCTGATTTTTTTTAATTTTCATTTATTATTCCCAATAAGAACATTTCTGGTGTATAGTTTATTTTTAGATCCAACATTTCTGCTAACATTGCCATATTTTATGCCAAAGTTCTTGTATTTTCTTGCACTCACACTACATATGATAATAGGTGCCCCATTCTTTCAAACATTTCCAACATATAGATGATTGAGAGCTATACATTTTGGCTAACCTGGTAGGTGGGAGATTTCATCTGTAAAACATGTTAAACAGGTTTTCTTTGTGGGATGTGGCTAATGTAATCTTTTTATTCCAATCCCAAATTTGCTGTCATTGATCCAAATTTATGTTATGGCCGAAATTTCTAGCCCAAGTTAACATTGGTTTTTTCACCTGCTCCTCATAAATCTTATAATCTAGTAAATGGTTATTTGTTTCTTCTCTGATCCTAATAATATTTTATCTAATAGTGTATCTTGACATTTATTCCCCATTCTTTTTTATTCCTTTCATATCTGGATAGTATTTGGAGATATGCCCACCATTCCAACGTTAATCCTTGCTGGTTAAGTTAACAGATAACAGATAGTCAGAGTTGGAAGGGACCTTGTAGGTCATCTAGTCCAACCCCCACTCAAGCAGGAGACCCTACACCATTTCTGACAAATGGCAGTCCAATCTCTTCTTCAAAGTCTCAAGTGATGAAGCTCCCAAAACTTCTGAAGGCAACTTCTGTTCCATTGGTTGATTGTTCTCACCGTTAGAAAGTTTCTCCTCATTTCCAGGTTAAATCTCTCCTTGTTCAGTTTCCGTCCATTATTCCTTGTCTGGCCTTTGGGTGGTTGGAAAGGGAACTTCATGAGGACAGTGGTGTCACCCAGGCAGGAAAAGCCCAAAGGGAACACCAGGCCAGCCATAAAACAAACTTGCATAGGAAAAGAAATCAAATAAAAGGTATTGAAAGAAGCCCCCTAGATAAAAGCCAAGTAATTAAGAAAGCTAGGGAAACAAGGAAAAGAAATCCCTTACACAGGATATACCAAATCAGCAAAACAAGCAGACAGAAATTACGAAATAAATCACAAAGGAAACGAATAGAAGATTACTACAAAGTGAATAGGAAAAACCATTATAAAGTTAAAAGAGATTAGAAAAAACCGATGATATAATCAAGCCACCCCGCAGAGTTTATTTCCGCACCCCACTAAGTTTGCCTTCTGGCGAAAAAATAAACTCTGACAGGATTTTAATATCTAAAACATTAAACATTAAGCACTAAACAAACATTTATACACAAAGGGAAAAAAAGGTATAAAACCAGGAACTTACCATTCAAAGTCAGCTAGCTAGCTCCAGGAACGCAGCCATGCTGTCTCTCGCTTTCCTGAAAATAAAAAGATCCAGCTTTCAAGCAGTTGTCCATATCCTTGCACCAGAGCTCTCCCAGCAGGAAAATTCGAGCCCTCGAAGAAAGACACTTTGACAGCCTTTCTACAGGTGCTTTAGAAAATAGCTTGACCCCTTCCTCTCTGTGGCAGCCCCTCAAATATTGGAAGACTGCTATATGTCTCCCCGGTCCTTCTCTTTACTCGACTAGCCAAGCCCAGTTCCTGCAACCGTTCGTTGTATGTTTTAGCCTCCAGTCCCCTCATCATCCTGGTTGCTCTTCTCTTTACTTTTTCTAGAGACTCAACATCTTTTTTATAATGTGGTGAACAAAACTGGATGCAGTACTCTAGGTGTGGTCTTACTAAGGCCTTATAGAGTGGTATTAGTACTTCCCTTGATCTTGATTGTATCCCTCTGTTAATGCAACTTAGGATTGCATCAACTTTTTTGGCTGCTGCTGCACACTGCTGGCTCCTATTTAGCTGGTTGTCCACTAAGACTCCGAGATCCCCCTCACAGTTAAGTTCGAGCCTTTGTTTTTATCTTCCTTCATCTGTTAGGATATCTTTATATGTGATTGTCTTTTTCTGGTTGTAGAGATTCAGATATGATATAGCTTCTAATGGGGAAAGCCAGCTTGGAGTTTCCATATAATTTTACGATTTTATTTTATTCCAAATTGAGATTAGGGCTTGTCGGATTTAATGTCTCAAGAAATATTGACATGTCTTATGTCTACTGACCCACAGATTTGCATGCCAACCCTGTTATAGATCATGCCCTTCTAAAAGTAAAAGTCTTTTATTTTCCCAATTTATCCTTAATCCATGTTAAGGGGGCCACTTGATAATACAGTTCCCAATCCAGAAAATCTAATCCCCCTCTTTCTTTTGCATCTTGTAAATGTTTTAATTTGATTCTTGGTCTCTTACCCTGCCACACAAAATTTAATATTATTTTATTCAGATTTTTAAAGAAAATTTTTCCTAATTTAATCGGTATATTTTGGAATAAAAACAAAATTTTGGGTAGTATGTTCATTTTAATTGCCAAAATTCTGCCTATTAATGATAATTGAAGATCTCTTTTTCTCTTTCAACTTTTTTTTGCATCCAGCTCACGCTTCAATTATTTCTCATATCACCTTAAGCCAAACATTCAAATATATTTGAACCATGGAACAAGAGTCATACAGTGAGAAATAAGGTTACATATTTCTAGGTCATTCTCTATACATTTCCAGAGATTTATAGTTAACCAGAGATTGCTTTGGTGACGTTATCAGTCAGGAAGAAAGTTTTAGGTTGCTACAATAATAGCTGTACACTGAATCACCCTACCACCAGCCTTGTAGGCTGTGAACTTTGCTGTGATATTCTCTGCCCTCACACATTCAATTTGAGACTTGATAAAGATGGTCAACTTCTTTCAGGAATGTCCCTCATCTGCTTTCTTTTCTCTGAGATGATCATTTAAACCACAGGTCTCCAGTGTTGGTAACTTTAAGATTCAACTCCCAGAATTCCTTTAAAGGCTTAGTTTCTCCTCCTCATTTTCCTTTTCCACTTCTCATCTCAAGGTGGAATGTTAACAACTATCCATTTCAGTGAGATTCTTCTTTCCAAGGTAAAAGCAAGCTTTGAAAATTCTTCCACCCACCTTCCAAAAATAATTTCACTCCCAACTGTCTTTGTTCAAGTCTGATTTTACAATGCATGAAAAATTGTAAATGATGATGTTGACCTGTGTCCTTCAGCTGAAATACTTCACTCAGTAATGCTGATGAGGCCACAAGAGGATTCACACAACTGTGCAAACTACTGTGGCTTTGAGATAAAATGTAACTGATTTTTAACAACAATGCTTCATTGCTTTCACTGTTTAACAGTGAAGGACATTATTATTCTCTTATAAATAAGACGATTCAAAGAAAAGGCAGCATTACTATGAGATATTAGCAATATTACTATTAATCTGGTCAGCATACTAGAGTGTTTGTGTCAAAATCACTAGAATTTTTTTTACCTTAGCTATATGTTTCATCCTTGATTTCTATTTTTTTTCCTTTTTGTTTCTGAATAGAACAGAATAGAATAGAATTCTTTATTGGCCAAGTGTGATTGGACACACAAGGAATTTGTCTTCAGTGCAAATGCTCTCAGTGTACATAAAAGAAAAGATACATTCATCAAGAATCATAAGGTACAACACTTAATAATAGGCATAGGGTACAATAAGCAATCAAATCATACTGGTTTGCTTAATTTTTATCTTAAAAGCTTTTAATAGAATTAAGAGCTTCTAATGTATTGGTTTTCTTCTAGCTCATCTTTCCCAAGCATAGTGTCCTATGGATGGTGGGAGTGGTATGTCATTTGTACCTTTTGCCATATTCCTTGTAATCATCAGCTTCTAAAACGTTGGTTTCAAAAATATTGCATACTCTTGAGAAACACTAGCTGGTACTGAGCGGTTTACAGGTTGACAATCTATAGGAAGGGCAGAATAATTCATCAAGTATTGCAAGCTTGTTCTATACAGTGTGTAGCCCAGCTCTGGTTCTGAGAAGAGAAGTTTTTTTTGAAAAGGTCATGTTCTTTGAAATTAAACCTGCTTACTCATGAAACTTGCAAGTCCCTTCTTCGCTAGGCAGAGCTTCCCAAACACTGATAAATGCTTTATTGTTCTTTTGTCATTGTGAAGCTCAATTGCACAAGCAGGCAAAGAAAGGGAGGGCAGGGGGAGGGAGGAGTAATTCAGCCCTCAGCCCTGAGAGAAGAATCATGGACCATATCATGTGATATCAATTCCCAGGCTGACATCATCCCCTTTCCATTTGTGGGAAGCTGTGACTCTCCAGCTCTAAACTGGTCTAGCCAGTCTGGGAAGAGAAAGATCAGCTGTGAGGCCCTGTTTCCCTTCCTTCCACCAATACCCCCCCTTCAGCCTCCTCCTAAGACTGCGTTGTGCACCTGAAGCATCACATGTGGTTTTGCCTTCCATGGAGGTGCATCGGGTGTGTGAAATTTGGCTCCTAAACAAGTTTCGCCACATGTCGACAAGCTAGGCTTTTGGTTCCCATGAGATAATCCTGGGCAGGGCAGGCAATCACTCAGAATCGAAATATAATGAAAATGAACAGCTTCCCAGGGGTTGCTGTAAAGCTCCCTCACCTGATTTTCTCAAGGAAGGAGCCAGACTGAATGAAACTGCTGGAATCATCCCAGCAACACACAAGATTATTATATCAACAAGACCTTTCCATTTGACAGAAGTTGACCCAAATTATAGTTGCATCTTACTTCAACAGTGGTGTTAGGGTCATGCTTTTCACCAGACCTGAAGAACATCATGGTGGCTTTCAGGGGGGATTGGCTGGAGCAACTGGAGACTTCACATTTGAAGTGCAGTTCCACACAAAAATTCCCATCAAGTTATAATTTTAGGGGGAAATTATTACATGGTGAGGGAGTCATCATATTAGCTATATTTAATCAATATATTTTAATTAAATTTAGGGAAGATACATCAAAAGTAAGGAGTATACCTCTGAAATTTCTCAAAGAGCACTTGTGGCACTTGGCCTGGAAACAGTTCTATCACTGGGACTCAAGGGATGCAACTCAAGATGTGAAAGCATTTTAGAATTTATTTCTTTCAACAACTCATTACTTATCCCAAGCCCCAATATTTCATTGGAAATATATGACAATAATAGGGCTCGGCCTACCCAAATCCACTAACCTATGTTAGAAAGACCATCCTTCATTTTAGAAGAACACAGAGATTATGTCCTTGAATCCCCTGTCAATAGCCCTGGCTGTTTCTTCATTTTAGGCTCATTCAAAAGTTTTATACTTTAAGCCTTAAGTGCCTTTGGAATACTAGAGTTATCTTCTGCATCTCACAGAGGAGGAAGCTGTCTTGCCCCTGTTTTGCTACTATTAAGTACCATCAGACTGAAAGGTACAAAGAACAGGATCTTTCCTCCAGCTTTTTAACACCTCTCTTAAATAAGTGCATGGCTTTTTGTGTATGGCTTTTAAGCAGTTTTTGATCCTTGATTTTCTAATGTATGTTTTAAAATTTTAATAATTTTAATTGGTTAAATGGTTGCTTTCTATGATACATTTTATTGATTTTTGTTAGCCACTCTTGGCAAAGATTGGAAAAAAATGGACACACTTTTGTGAAAAAGAGTTGTCTCATACTGGAAAGTCCAGATTAATAAGTAATACTGGAATAATTATCATGATTATCATTGCTACACATTCCACTAGCATCCACAGCAGTGGTTGGTTTTTTAATTTTTTTCCTACCGGTTCTATGACCAGAGGTGAATATCACCTCTGATCCACAGCAAATATGCAATCCTATCAGAATGCTTCCCTTAAATACTTGTACCCTTATATCTGACACAACTTAATTCCTAGTCATAACTTGCCTTAGTTCTGCAGACTCTTTTTCTAAAACCGTTGAAGATTGGGAGTCTTACATATTCTGCTGGGAAGCGTAATTTACCAAGCTTCTCTGAAGTTTTCTTAGAATCTGCTTTTGATCCCTTCTCATGCTTCCAAACAGGGGTGTTTGATTGAAGCTCTACCCATTTTTCATGTGCATCACAGGTGGAGATGCATTCATACCACTCAGGCAGCTTTCTGGACTTGTTTTTACTATACCCTCTGGGCACCCATGTTGCCAATTCTTTGAAGGCTCATATCTCCTCGTTACTTGTTTTCTACACACACATGCACACGAACACACACACACACACACACACAGGTGTATGTATACCAATGGCAAATGCAACTATGCATATATCTACTCCACTGCACAGATTGAGCAACAATGTGATTACGTTTGTATAACTGCAAGATTGGCTGTTCAACATACCCAGAAAAACAAGAGCTCATCTTTTATAAATGAGAAAGCAAGGGGAAGGGGGTCAGGAAGAACTGACCATTCAGTTGAATTAAAAGCTTCCTTGCAGATTAGTTGCCTGACTTTCTTTAAATGTTAGGTTACTTAGTGTAGGTTAACCTTATCTGGCATTTAGATAATTATAACCCTCAGCTTTGAGAACAAGAGAAGAAAGAATCTCAAAGGAGGAAGAATGTCTGTGCCAAGTGATAACCATTTGGGTAATCATAAATGGTATAATAATATATTAAAGCAACCTTTATTGCCTCCCCACGTGGCTATTTAATTATATCATGATTTTCTTGTAATTTACCGCTTAACCATAGAAAATGTGTGAGAGAAATAAGAGATTGGGCAATATCTGAGGACATATCTCCATAACTGTGGGACAAGCTCAAACTGAAAGGCACTCCCTTTATTCCGTCATATCTACTGAAAGCCCATCTGAGGGAAGAATTGTATATGAGTCTGGGTCCCACACTTCACAAGGCTGCAGGGACATGTTGCAATTGATGGCTGTGGAAATACAAGCCCAAGATGGTCACGAAAGGCTGTTGGAACCGTGCTTTCCTCTTTCCTTCCAGTGAGTCAATACAGTGCCTCGGGCAGTTCACTGCCGCGTCACACACCTTCTTAGATCATCCCTTTCATGGGAATAAACTCATGAGAGAGGAAGAGAGAAAGAGTCGGTGAGACTCTCCCAAGACTTCAGTCACTGTCAGCACTCACAGTGCAGATTTTCGTCAGATAATGCCAAAGCCTTTAATAACCACAAGAGATCTATACATAAAAACTTCCTGAGCTGTGCCAGGAAATGCAGTCAACTAAGGGACAAAATTTCAACCTTATGTAAATTTATAAACTGCTTTCAGAGAGAGAAAAAGAGAGAGGGAGTTGTAATGATATTTACCAAAGTACAGTATTTGAAACACTAATTGAAATTTAATTATATTTTGATTAGAAGTTTCTTGCTCTGCAATAGAGGACTTATTATATTCCATATAAATTAATTAATCATTAGGAAAGGGAGATCAGACTTTGTGAACTTAACCTTAGGATATATTCACACATTCACAATGCAATTTTGGAGGGAAATTTTTTTTGCAGTTCTTGCAGATATATAACATCATCCTATACTGCTTCTGCCTCAAAGAACCATATTGCAAGTGGAACTATTTGGCAAATCTAGTCAGATTGGCATACCAAACATCATGATGTAATTTATTAGCAATCTACAAGAAAAGATATCTGATTTTTTATATGCTCCTTTTATCAGACCCCAAAATTACACCACATCGAAAGTGTAAGTGTAGCCTATTATGTACCTTCCATATCTTCATTTCTTGCATCCCTTTTTGCTGTGTTTTTAAATAGCAAATTATTCTCATGACAAAAGTTACCCCAACAATATCAACCACAAAAGAACAAGTCCTGGATTTTATGAAACATTTAGAGGCCTTTTCCAATACTCAAATGGGTTGAGAGTATTTTTGTAGACCTGTGTGTGGTCTGCAAAATTAACACTCAGATGAGTAATCTCTGGGGGGAAGGAAAAGTCTCCAGTTTGGGTAGATTAAAAAAATGTTTGAAAATGTATTTAGATTCTGTTAATGCTTAATATTTATTCAGAAAAGGAGCTAGGAAGATGAGCCTGATTGCCAAACCCTGGTTAAAGCTGAACCCTAGGAATGTCTTATGACTGGTGAGTACAATAATGTGCTGATTATATCAAAATGAGGGGGGTTACAAACATTGACCTTAAGTCAAAAAATCTCCTAATCAAAGTAATCTGATGATTGAAGGCATTTTCAACCCCAATTTATAGGCAGACCAAGAAGTCAGCTCTGAGAGTACTAAAATAACTTTTATTAGCTACATAGTAATAACAGAGGGGTGTGATGGCTCAGAGGCTGAGCTTGTTGATCAGAGAGGTCAGCAGTTCAGCGGTTCGAATCCCCAGCACCGCATAAAGGAGTGACCTCTGTTACTTGTCCAGTTTCTGCCAACCTAGCGGTTTGAAAGCATGCAAAAAATGCAAGTAGAAAAATAGGGACCACTTTGGGGGGAAGGTAACAGCATTCCACGCACCTTCGACATTTAGTCATGCTGGCCACATGACCATGGAGATGTCTTTGGACAGCACTGGCTCTTTGGCTTTGTAATGGAGATGAGCACCACCCCCAGAGCTGGAAACGACTAGTGTGTTTGTGAGAGGGGAACCTTTATCTTACTAATAGAACCTTGCAAATCTGATTGTGATGCCCCGTCTACTTATAGCTGAGTGAATAAGAGAGATCTCTGTCTGATCTATTTCCAAATTTTATCTGGATATTTTGGATTTAACATGTTTTACACTGATCATCTTGGCAACATCCATCAGAGTCTGCAATTTCTGAATTTTTAAAAAACAGATTGAAACTAGTTCCCAATCAGCCTTTTCTTCTGCTGACCATGAAACACTGAGAATAAGGAACTTCTGTGGAGGTTGGGAGAAAGAAGCCAGGAGGTTGGGTGAGACAGGAGTTCTATCATGAGGGAGAACAACTCACATATTCTGCAGAGCAGCAACTCTTCAAGGGAAAAGAGCAGCTTTGCTGTAGTTCCCAATACACATTTATTGCGAGATCAGCAATAAATGGTCTCAGCTTCTGGACATAGTCAATCTCAGGAGATTGGACAAGCCCAGACCAGGGGTGGGATTCTGCCAGTCCGCACCTATTCGCTAGAACCGGTTGTTAACATTCCAGAAGATCGGACAACCGGTTGTTAGAAGAAATTACTGGCCTAATCCTGTAAGGAAGGCAGGAAGGAAACATTCTGGTATTGCTTACAGAAACTGCCTCTCCATTAACCCTTATTACATTCTTGGCAGGACTAGACTTCCTGTCTCTGGAACTTCTCTGGAGTATTTTTCCTCTTCTTTGCTGGTACTTTGCTTGTGTGGAGTGACCATTCAAAGTTACAATGGCACTGAAAAAAGTGACTTATGACCATTTTTCACACTTACGACTGTTGCAGCATCCCTACAGTCACGAGAGGCCAGGCGAGGAGATGCATGCCTCGATGTGAGTGATGTTGAGTTGGCCACACCCAGCCAATAACATGACCACCAAGCCACACCCACCACCTAAGCCATACCCACAGAACCAGTTGTTAAAAATTTTGAATCCCTCCCCTGGCCTAGACCTGATTCTGAAGTGAGACAAAGATATTATGTGACAGTGCTCTAACTGTATCAGGTTAAGATGAATGATTCTCTAGATCAGGGGTCCCCAAACGTGGCAACTTTAACTTCAACTCCAGCACGTTTTTGTGCCCACAAATGGCTCCCTTCTAAACAGGGCTCTATTTTCAAGACTGAATCTCCTCATATATTATATATTTTTCCCCGCCTTTCATTTTTTTTATTTTCACAAAGAGTTTCCAAATGTATAAACTCTGTAGTGCTCCAGTCCTGATTATTTTAAAAGCAAAAATGTGTGATCAACATTGGGCATGATCACATGCATTTTCTGAGAATGAGAAAACAAAAGTAGGTATCATTACTGACCTATATCTTTACCTTAAAATGCAGCACCCTTGTTTTTCCTTATTCAATGTCCAGAAAATAATGATTGTTGACTTTTTATTGTTTATTTGCTAATTTCCTTGTTTCATTTACTTCCCTTCACCACTGTTCTTCTAAGAGACTAAGAGAACTGGTTGAGCAGAGCTAGTGAATTTCGGCTGTCCTATACTACAGGGCATAGCTAATTGTACAATGGTGGCATGGTCTGCCTACCTCCTCCACAATGCTAATTAAATGTAATGTGATTTAATTGTCCAATTTTGAGGCTACCCAACTCCATGATGATTCTGGGAGCCCACAATGAAATAAAATTGAAAAATAACATTTATCAAGCAAAAGAAAAGATGCTAATTGGAAGACCATCCCTTAATATCCACACCAACCTAAGGCCTGGGAAATGTCTCTGATATTGTGGGGAGGGAGAAAACAAACAAAGCACTTGGTGTGGTCAGGACTGAGTTGCATTCTGTTCTTCCCCATCAAGGCCACATGGTCTCCAGGCACTGAGTTAGGATCTCAATAGCATTGATCAGCTGCAAGTCAGGATGTATAACTGGGTATTATTAGGATGCAGGTAGTCTTTACTTAATGCCTACTTGTTCAGCAACATTCAGCGACAGCACTGAGTGAGGAGACTTATGACCGGTGCTGGGAGTTGCAACTGTTATAGTGTCCCAGTGGTCACATGATTACAATTTTGGCACTTGGCATCTGGCTCCACAATTATGATGGTTGTCGCATCCTGTAGTCATGTGATCTCCATTTGCAGCCTTCACAGTCAACTTCCAACAAGCAAAGTCAGTGAGGAAATTGGTAGGTGGTCACAAAAGGTGATCATGTGACATTTTGCACAGAATTCACTTAATGACTGCAACTGGAACTGCCACTCTTGACATTGTCAGTCTGCATGTGCCTGTGACATCATGCTTTATGACTGGGTCACTCTCCAAGGTCCCAATTATCATCACCAAGTGAGGGCTTCTTATATGGAACTCACCCAGCAGTTTCAGATAGTTGTTAAACAAAAGGGGAGAGAGAGTCAAGACCTCCAGCACACCACAAATCCTGTCAACATGGATTGAAACTGGCTATTGAGAAAGGAGGAGAGCCAACATAAATAGTATCTCCCGTTTCCAGTCCTTGAAGCTGTCTAAAAAGAATACCATAGTTAATAGTACTGAATATTTCTGAGAGATCAAAGACAGTGTGGTAGGATTCAAAATGTTTTACCTCCGGTTCTATGGACATGGCTTTGTGGGTGTGGCATGGCTTTGTGGGCATGGCTTTGTGGGTGTTGCAGGGGAAGGATACTGCAAAATTTCCATTCCCACTCCACTCCTGGGAGAAGGGTATCACCAGTTCTCCGAATTACTCATAATTTCTGCTACCGGTTCTCCAGAACTGGTCAGAACCTGCTGAATACCACTTCTGATCAAGGATGGTGTATTTCACCAAGAAGGGTGGTGTATCTCAGGATGGATACACCACCCCCATTCTGACTCTGCCACAGACCACAGGCAACCAGTGCTGTCTCCATACTGAATCTCAGGCTGAAGCCTAATTAGAATGGATCTAGATAATTTCTGCTTAGCCCCATTTTTCTTGGTACTATGTTAATTCAAGATATGTCCATATAAGTTATGGAAGGAAAGGTAAGCAAACCAGCTTAAAAAAAAGCAGGGCACAGCTCCAGTGTCAGATCTTTGTCTGTCCTCTTCAGAGCCATGATGGGTTATGAAGTCAGTAGGACATAACTTCAGTTATGGCAACAAAACTAGAGCAGCAAACCAATAACCTTATCTGGAATGATTGACACACTCACAAATCAGAACATTACCAGAAGAGTGACTCAGAGGCAGGATGGATACCAGCAATGGACATAATGACCGCAATGATGATCCATGTGTCATGACATCATTGTGCAAACTGTGGTGGATACACATATCTATCGGACAACAAAGTTTATGCTAACTTTGCTTTCTGCAAATTCAAGAATGAATAGCTGTGTAATTCAGTTACGGAAAAAGACCCTGGGAGTGACTAAGGAAAAGGTGGTTTTTTTTAAAAAAAAAATTGGTCATATCAAGGGAGGTGAGGACTTTGAACAAAGGTATTGCAAAATCTTCTGTTTTACCTTTCAGCTTGAAGGTTTAATAGGCTTTAACCACTCATGGCTGTCTTTGTTTAGCCTGAACACTGAGGCTGTCCCTGAGTGAATCATCCGTTCTTGGAAACTCTCCAAGACTTGTCTCGCCACTGGTTTCTAATCGAGCAGAACTAAAATTATTTGCCCCTAAGAAAAAATGAACAAGAAGGGAACTTTCTCTCAGAAAAGTGCGTATGGCTTCAATCCACTGAAAATACATTGAATGGGATAGGATCCTCCCTCCCTTCCTTCCTAAAGATATACTGGGGACAAGACATGGGAGGGATTGCAACATGGAGGTCAACCACATACTTTGCATGAAGAAAGACCCAAGGGCTGAGACCCTGGATATTTCCAGTTTGAAAAGCATTGGAAAGCAAGTGATATGGGATGCTCTTATTACTGCATCCTTTGAATAGAAGAGACATGCACTTCTTCCGGCTTTGATGCAATTGACCAATTGTTACTCAGGAAGTCTTTGAATATTGAAGAATCTCATGGCAGTGGTAGGATTCAAAAAATTTTACAACTGATTCTGTGGGCGTGGCTTGGTGGGCATGCTGTGGCTTGGTGGGTATGGCAAGGGAAGGATATTGCAAAATCCCTATTCCCACCCCACTCCACTAACCTGCTTTTCAGCTCTGTTCTCCCGTGCAGGGCAACAAAAGATCCAGCTGATCAGCTGGGACTTGGGTGGCAGAGAATAGATAGGGGCGGGGCCAGTCAGAGGTGGTATTTGCCGGTTCTCCTAACTACTCAAAATTTCCACTACTGGTTCTCCAGAACTGGTCAGAACCTGCTGAATACCACCTCTGACCCATGGGCTTTCTATAGATCCTGATCAATCCTCCATCAGGGCCATCATCTGGTTTCTTATAATGGCTAACAAATGAATATGGGAAGCCTGAATGGGAGCATAAGACAGATAGTCCTTAACTTACAGCCACAATTGGGACCGGAATTTCAATCACTAATCAGTGCTGTTATTAGGTGAGCAATCATATAACCATACATGATTTTACAGTGGTCACTAAACAAACCACTATGGCCATTAAGCAAATCATATGGATATTATTTGAATCACGTGGTCAATAAGCAAATCTGGCTTCCTTGATTGTTTGCCAAAAGTCAGCTGGGACAGTCACAAATCATGATCACATGACCCTCAAGATGCCGCAACTATCATCAATGTGATCTGATTGTTAAGTGCCTGAATTATGATCATGTGATCAGGGGGATGGGTGCAATGGTTGTAATTTCAAAGAAGGGTCACAAGTTATTTTTTCTGAGTTCCACCGCAATTTTGAACCATTGTAAAACCAAGAACTACCTGTACTAGAGTCACATACATCACTGATCATGGAAGCTTTCATGGTCTCCCAAATGCCGAAAACTGCCAGTTTTCTGCCAGTGTTGCAGAGGTGGTATTTAGCAGGTTCTGACCAGTTCTAGAGAACTGGTAGTGAAAATATTGAGTAGTTCATAGAACCAAAAAATACCACCTCTGACTGGAGATTTTACAGTATCCTTCCCCTGCCATGCCCACCAAGCCACGTCCACAGAACCAATAGTAAAAAAAATTGAATCCCATCACTGCAGTGTTGCCTGTGCCTGGTTGCAGCCAGCAATGAGTGCTGGAGAAGGAAAGAGTAGTCTGGGTATCCTTCGGAGAGAAAGAAATACTTGAAAATCTGTTGCACAGCACTTTGTGGATAAAACCATTTGTGTCTCATTTGGTCTCAGTTGATTAAAAGCTGGGCTGCAATCCCCAAGAGAAAACAGATAATGTCCACTAAAATGTGGCATGTGTTGTTTGCTGTTGTTATTCAGCATTTACTCCACTCACTCCTAAACCAGAAGTGGTATTCAGTAGATTCTGACCAGTTCTGGAAAACCAGTAGTGGAAATTTTGAGTAGTTTGGAATACCACCTCCGACGGCCCCATCCCCATCCCGAGTCCCAAATGATCAGCTGGGTCTTCTTTTGTTGCCCTGCACAGGGGAACAGAGCTGGAAAGCAGGTTAGTGGGGGAGGGAATGGGGATTTTACAGTATCCTTCCCCTGCCATGCCCACCAAGCCACGCCCACAGAACCGGTAGTAAATAAAATTGAATCCCGCAACTGTCCTAAATGATCTGTGCAGCTTAAAAAGTTAAAACACAAACCTTTATGAACAAATGCACAACAAGTTTCCAACAGACTGGAATAAAACACATATTTTGAGTCCATTCCTAGACTATAATGTAGGAAGTTAAAGGCTAGGTCACACCGGCCAACAGATGCAAAACGTATGTAAAAAGGACACAGCAGATGAGCAAATTTTCCATCTGTTGTTATCCGCTCTCAAAAGTGCCCCAAATTTGCAAAAACAAAGTGGACACCAACAGAAAGGAACAGACGTGGGGAGGATGTAGCGGGGATGTAAAGCGGACGTTCGTAGGAAGCCTAGCGGATGAAAGCGGATGGAAGCAGATGACCCATCCGCAGGGCTTCTGGGGGAATACAGCGAAGCGGAGGCATAGCGGAAGGAATGGATGCGTAGCGGATGACGCGGATGCATCACGGACGCCTAGAGGATGGATAGCGGATGCCTAGCAGATGCAAAGTGTTCACTGCGCATGCGGGGAGGATGAATTGCGTAAGCTCCGTGGATATAAAAGGATGCAGCTCGCAAGCAGTCAGCATTCAGAGGAAAGACCTGCTGCCAGAAACATCTTGAAAGAACACCATGGTTCGTCAGTCAGGGAAGAAGAGGAAGCCTGTGCCTACTCCTGCCAGCCCTGGCAAGAAGGACAGAACCACCATCACACCCCCTGGCGCTGACTCTAAAGCTGCTGGTGCTTCTGCTGCTGCTGCTGCTGCTGCTCCTGGTGTTGCTGCTGCTGGTGCTTCTCCTGCTGGTGCTGCTGCTGGTGTTGCTGGTGCTGCTGGTGCTGCTGGTGCTGCTGGTGCTTCTCCTGTTGCTGCTGCTGTGGTGGACCAGCCCCAAGGCCCTCAAAGCCCTGCTGCTGAAGGCCCTGAAGTCCCTGCCAGAGGGAGGAAGAAGCAAGGCAAGGAGAAGGGGGAGAGGAAACAGTACTCCATTTCCGAGGACCATGAGGAGGAGGTGCTGGAATGGCTGGGGGAGAACGAGTACCTGTGGAGGAAGGGCCACAGGCTCTATCGCGACACCAAGAGGAAGCAGGCAGCGTGGAGATAGAAGGCGGAGAGCCTGGGCTACACTTCAGATGTCCTCCTGGGGTGGTGGAAGCATATGCACACCTGGGATGGCAAGCTGCACCTGAAGAGATCCGGGCAGGCAGCTGTCAAGCTAACTGACCAGGAGACCTATGTCATGGCCAGGTGCAGCTTCCTGGAGGGTGAGATCCACCACCGAGGAGCAGCCCCTCTGTCAACCCTCTCCCTCAGACAGCCCACAGAGAGCCACTCCTCTTCCAGCCAGGAGACAGCTACCGTGTCCAGGCAGGTGTCTTTGGAGGACCCCATGACAGAGACCCCCCCCCACAGCTGCACTCCCCATGCCAGAGGACGTGGAGGATCCCCTGTCTCAGATGGAGCAAGAAGAGGCAGCCACCAGAGACCAACCCACCCCTGCCCCCAGCTCCACCTCCACAGAAAGCAGGCAGAGAGGCAGACCGGAGGGACAGAGCCACACTGTCCTCTTGGAGATCAGGGACACAATCAAAGCCAGCACAGATCTCCTCTCCCAGCTGGTCCACTTTGACATACCATCCTCCAACCGCAAGCCCTTCATTACATAAGTGGGCCAGACCCTCATGGACATGCCCGAGGCCCAGTACCAGGTGATGAAGGAGAGGATCACAGCTCTTCTGCACCACCCTCCAGGCCCAGCTGAACCTGCTACTACCCACTCCAGGTCTGCTCCTCCACCCCAGCCAATGTCACAGCCCTTCTATGGATTTCAGCAGCCCCTTGCCTACCAGGACTTCTCACAGCAGAGGCAACCCTTCCCAGGTCAGGCCCAGGTTCCTCGGACACCACAGACGCCACAGACGCCTCAGCTGACCCAGCTGCAGACCATACAGCCCCACTACACTCCTCCTTCCTCCACCTCACAGCCAAGTCCTTCCTCAGAACATCTGTCATCGGTGTTGGGCCTCACATCCCAGGTCCTTGAGGAAGTGCCTCTCAACTTCACGGGACTGAGCCAGCTCTCTGAGAGGTTCCTGCACACGCCATCTCTTGTTGTACTCTCGGGGCCAGGCACCCCAATGGAGCCTCAGACTAGCACTCCAGCAACATCCACCTCCACAGTCCCTGGCCCCCTTACATCTGAGACCATGGGCACGCCTCAGAGTG
The DNA here is from genome assembly GCA_015471245.1 of Laticauda colubrina. Classification (NCBI taxonomy): domain Eukaryota; kingdom Metazoa; phylum Chordata; class Lepidosauria; order Squamata; family Elapidae; genus Laticauda; species Laticauda colubrina. The sequence goes on along the minus strand of BLBF01000005.1, from coordinate 45,165,216 downwards.
ACTGAAAAGAGTGCCAGAGACTGAGTTGTTACCTGCTCACCTTATCTTTGCTTAAAGACACTTTACTTGGGTCATTTTGCTTCTTAATAAAGTCATACAGTTTGTTATTAATAAAGGTTATCTTTGCTTCACACACTTGGTTCATTTTTTTTTATTTAATAAAGTGTTGGGGAAAACTTTGAAAAAAGGGTTAAGCCTTTGCATGCTTGTGGGATGGGTAAGGATAGTTGTGGGATGGGTAAGGATAGTTGTGGGATGGGTAAGGATAGTTGTGGGATGGATAGATCTGGGATGGGTAAGGATAGCTGTGGGATGGATAGCTCTGAGATGGGTGATGATAGCTATGGGATGGTTAAGGATAGTTGTGGGATGGGTAAGGGTAGCTGTGGGATAGATAAACCTCCAGTGCAAGCATAGTGGGACTGTATGGTCCACCCTCCCAGCTGCCACACATATGGCCCTTTATTATCAATAGCAATTTAATCATTGATCAACACATTTCAACATAAGCAAAACTCTTTATTAATGCCCTATTCACTGTAGGGCCACTCAACATATATGGCCCAATCTCATCAGTGTTATGAGACAGGCTCAAGGAAGCATCTATTAAGCATCTACCATCCTGTCTTGCCACTCCACTGCTCCAGCTGGGGAGTTGCACCAGTGTTTCAGGAGGTTGCGCTGCTTCTTCCCTCCACAGTGTCTATCAGGTTTAGTCCTTGCCTCCATTTACCAGGCTCCATGTCCCCATTGCCTTGTTGATGCTCTACAAGCCTGTTCTGCAAGACTGGGTAGCGAGTGCGCATAAGATTGTGCAGAATGCAGCAAGCTTCCATGATGCTCCTCACGGTCTGTGGGTGATGCTGCATGGTGGTGAGAAGGACTTGGAACCTGTTAGCCAGGATGCCAAAGGCGTTCTCCACCACCCGTCTTGCCCTGGGCAGCCTGTAGTTGAAGATCCTCTCTTCACGGGTGAGGTATCTTGAAGTGTAGGGCTTCATGAGGTAGGTTCTGAGGGAGAAGGCGTCATCACCCACGATGAAGTAGGGCACATCTTGTGTGTTGTTGTGTAGGGGGGTCTGGATCTGGGAAACCCATGATTAGGTCGCGTTCCGGCCACCCTTGAGGTCATTGGCGTTGTATACCTGGGCATCTGAAGATGAGCCGTTGCCTGAAACATTGATGTACATGAACTTGTAGTCAGCATCAACCATGGCAAAGAGGATGATGCTGAAGAAGCCCTTCAGTCCAGGGTCCAGGCTGGGACGGAAGTTGGTGTTTGCCTTGGTCAACCTGGGTCTCAGACGCTCCACAACTTCGTCAAACATGGCTGGTGGCATCCTCATGAAGTGCTGGAATGCACGAGGGTCTTCATTCCTCAGCTCCACCATCAGCTTGTCATAGAGTCCAAACTCCGCTCTTCTTGCGATCCATCTTTGGACCCAGACAGCTCTTGGACATCTCCTTCTTCCCCTTGCGTACAAAAGGTGAAACAGTCTGAAGAGGGCTTGGTTCTGGTGTTGAATGACGGCGGCTACTAAAAGGAGTGTGCGATGATCCATGGTGGAGATCAATGGATGATGTGGAAGAGCAAGAGCAAGGCTGAAGAGGTCTGCACACCAGGGCTGCTGGACTGAAAGTAAGATCCAGGTGATTTCCTCCCCCTTTTTTAGGAAATGTGGGTTTTCCGCTAGGTGTCCTTCCGCATACTCTAGGCATCCTTCAGACATCCTAAATATCCGAGATACGTCCCATATACGAACATTTTGTCCATTTTAATCCTTTATATCTGAGCTGCATCCGGTTTCATCCTTTCTATGTCTGTGCTACTAACGCTGTGTGGACGTTCCGCATACCTTTCGCTTCCTCCCTCTTTCGGCTTTCAGCTGCAGCGGATGTGAGTTGCGCGGATGTCCAGAGGATGCCGAGAGGATACATCGGACATGTAACGGATGACAACAGACGTAGAACATTTGTTGCCCATATGTGTTCCGGATGTATATTGTACGCGGCGGAAAGTTCATCCGCTCAAAAAGTTTTGTGCAGCTCAAAACTTTTTGAGCGGATGAAATCGCAGTTGACGGATGCTCGACGGATAAAGCGTATGAAAGATGTACGCAGTGAGTACACAACAGATGTATCGCGTTTTCCAACAGATGGCAAGCTTTTTTGTCCATTTTACATCCTCTTTGCATCCGTTGGTTCAGTGTGACAGGGGCTTAACACCCACAGCTCTCCTACAAAATTAGAATATCCTAGGAAATATTAAAAAGACAGAATATTTCCCCTAAAATGAATAGAAACTCAGAAGCAGAAACTCACCTCAGAAGTAGAAGCTCACCCTCACCTTTGTTAATGGGTGGGCCATTAAGGCCTGGGCCAGAATACTTTACATAACAAAGATCTCCAGGTAAAGCTATAGCAATTGTCAAAAGCCCTTTTCAGTGCATCATCATCCAGCAAGGCTCAACCAAGCCAGGAACTCAGGACAGCCTACAGAGTTGCCCCTGCATGGACTCATGGGAGTCTGACAACCAATCAGAATACAAGCTCCAATTCAAATCCCAACAAAGGTTATAAAACCCAGGCACTCTCAGCACCTCAGTCCTTTTTCTTGATTTCTTCCTTCATCTTGAAGCATGTGATCATCCTTCCTTTTCACTCTGGAGCTCCAGGCCATGTGGTCCTGTCCACCATTAAACCTTCCAAGCAGCCTCCATGTTTCCAGTATCTTTTTCCCCACTTGGAACTGAACCCAGAAGGATATTTCTTCCAACAATAACAAGGAGGAAACAAGCCTCATTCTTACTAGCAGTACAATACAGGCTCTGCTTTGGAAGAAGTCGAACTGGCTGCTGATATTAAAGGTATCTGAGTCTGAGACCTGCAAAAGGTTCCTTGGTGGAAGACCTGAAACAGGCAGTGACTAAAATCTCTATGTAACCTGGACTTCATAAAACATTTTGCAAACCACTTTCTCACCCACCTGCCACTTTTTCTTAATATAGTTAAAATCCATCCAAGCAGAATTAATATAACATGCTATTTTTGCTGCAAAGTGAAGACAGCAGAGAGAGGAAGGAGAAGACAGGCTGTCCTTATGCACTTTGGGAGGACGTTGACCAGATGCATGATTAGCCTTCTCCAACCTGATTTCCTTCTATTAAATTTAACACAAATTATCTGGAAGAACTACATATATTTTAATTTTTGTAAATGCCATAGTGGGGGTACCCCATGGCTTAAGTGTTGATCTTCTGCTGAATCTGCTGTGCTGCGGGACAAATTTCAAAGGGCTAATGAATGTTAACTCATGTATATAAATATAATTAGAATTTATTTTTATTTACAAACCCAAATCAAGCTGTCATATAATTACAACGCATTCTATTCCTGCTCACTTCTGGGGAATGATGACATGAGACTGGTACCTATACAGACTTTTGGGGACAAGGCCAGAATCATTTGCATGCTTAAACACCCACCCAGATTTAGCCCCCAAATGTGAAGTGTGACTTAATGGTTAAATTGTTGGACAGGAAATGAAGAAACCCAGCTTTGAGTCTGCCCTCAGGGATGGAAGCTCTGTGGGTGGCTTTAGGCTAGTCTCTGTCTTTTAGACCAATTTACCTCACAGAGCTAGTCCTGTGGGGAAAAGTTGAGGGGGAAAGTGCTGCTTTGAGCACATGGAAAAACAGTCGCATTTAAATCAAGCAGGCGAGTAAAAGTGCAGAGTGAAGCAGGAATATATCTTTTGCAAGTATCTTATATTTTCATCTGAGGATCTGTCATGCCTTCTGAAAGGCTAAGTTTTTTGAGACTAGCTGGCTTCCTTTCCCAAGGAAGTTTCCTTTGCCCAAGCAGAATGATGTCATTCTCTTGTATCTTCAGAATGTATCTTATCTTGGCACATAAGGCAACCTGCTGTTGGTTTAATGAAGTTATATGGCTGCCTGTCTTGCAAGAGCAACCCTGGGTGACTAATGTAAAATGTTAAAAACTCATAGCGCAAAGCAAACAATGGAACAGAAAACATAATGGCTACCAAGAACAAAATGTTGTTCTACATAAGACCAGTTGCTTGCTATTTCATGCTACCTTTCCTTCTTTCTACCAATGCCATTCAGACCAAACAGACTTTTTATTGCCTCTGTATCTAAAACTATTTATTGCCTCTAGATCTTAAATCCAATGGGCTTCCTTTTGACCAGCTGACATTAGAAATTTCGTATGTTCTATTTAAAATGGCCCTGCATCTCTTCCCTTCTTTTAGAATGTTTTTCTGACAGACATGTAAGACACAAAGGTAGCTTTCAAACATTTAGGTTCTCCACGTTTCTGAACCAGAGGTGCAATTCTACCTATTGCAACAGTTCTATAGAACGATTGTTATGATTCTGCACAGTTCGGAGAACCGGCAAATCGCACCATTGTCTGGCCCCACCCTACCCTGCCCAGTCACTCCTTACCTGGCATGTGCGCCATCCAACTTGCCTGCTATCTTGTTGTTTTTCCCCTTTTCCCCACGACCATCAGCTGTTCTGACCATCAGCTGTGCCCAGAGATCAATGGATTTCTTGCTTTCTAGCTAATCTAAAAGCAGAGTTGAACCTTCCTAGCTTCTATTTTTTAGTGCAGACTCAGGCAGCAGATTGCAGAAAGGTAGATCTCTAAGTGAATCAGTGATTTTGTGAGCAACTCAATCTGCCTGCCTGCTATGGCTGATTTTGGGTAAAAGTTGCTCTCTTTTTTTAAATAAAAAATTCAATATTTACATAAATATTTACAATATTTACATACAAGCCATTCCAGCCAGTCACGTGATCACCAAGACACACCCACAAATTAGGCCATGCCCACAGAACCGGTTGTAAAGGAATTTTAATCCCACCCCTGGTCTTAACTGGTTATGAAGACCAACCTTATAATGTAAGTGCATTTTTTCCTGCTTTTTGGTGTCACTTAAGTGCCATTTAATCCTCTATTCATTCATGTTCCTTAGAAAATATACATTTGGGAGTGACCTGCTTGCATTTTAGTCCCCCTTCCTGTATGGAATACTTCTTTATTAAAATATATTGCTCTGTTACTTAATCACTGTACTCTATTGCTGTGTTGTAATTTCTTTCAGGTCAATTTCATCAGTACTAGTTTCCTTCAGCTTCTTGCTCTCCACCCAAAGAAACTGACAAGCTCAGAAAAATCCTGGTCAATTTCATGAGGTAGTTTTCAACTTTCAGGAAGCCTATATTTTATGGTTCAATGTTGACATAAATAATACTCTTTTTAAAAAAAAATAATGGTTCTATCAGGTGGATAACAGAATCCAATGGAAATTGGATCAGACAGACAAGAGATTAAACAGAATGTCAGCATGCCAGATAATCACAGTTACATCATTATGAAATTGCATCACAGTCTAGTAATGAATCAACATCACCTTAACTTGAGGTGAGTGGCACTGCAAGCAATAAAATACAGACTATGAACAATATTTGGAAAATATTGAGTCTGAGTCTTTTCGTAGCAGAGATTGCAGAGTCTGTTTGGGTCTTTTTGTAGCAGAGATTGCAGACTACCAAAGCTGCAAGTCATATCATATATTTATTCTCCTGACACACTTAGTTGGTAGGAAAAACCAGATAACACTGTTTATCATAGAAAGGTGCAAACTGTTAATTTAGTTTTCTTGACCTCTGATGTAAGGAACTGAGCTACAACCAGATATGCCAAAGAAAATGTAAAGCATGCATGTGTACTTCTTTCATAAGGTTTCTTCACATGTTATTTTTTTTATCAGACGACGCTGCCCTCAATTAAAAGTTACTCTCTGTTTTTTTTTATGCAAGTGCAGCTAAAGAATTATACATCCATGCTGCCTTCCAAAATAAAAAGCAGAATACCAAATTGTGAGACATAATTTGTTTTTAAGTCATATTTTATCAGACAGAATTGAATTGTTGCAAAAATAAAAATTTACATAAATTAACATGCTTAATTTGCAAGTTTAAAAACAAAAAACAAAACAAATTATTCACCATGACTAAGAATATAAATTGCTTAATAACAAGGGAGGCACAACTCTTAAAATAATGCAAATATAAATCTGGCTTTAGTTTTGTTTTGCTTATCCAAATATAAAGCATTTATATTATTGCAAATTAATTTCAACTTCATCTGCAAACTCATTAGACGTCATAAACTACTTGAGATGTCTTTGGGCTTCTCCATCTACAGTATGATGCAGTTTCATGGGTCGATAAATAGAATGAAAAGAATTAATTCTTCATCTTCTGCCTTAACTTCTTAAACAAAAGATTTGATAGAGAGAGGACTGGAATGACAAACATTACACCATGTTTTGAAATCAAATAAAATTAATTTCAAATTCTGACCCATGTCTGAATGTTCAAACTTTGATCCGAATTTTGTCAAGTTATTTCTACAGATCAGTTACAAATGTTCCTACAAATGTGTTTTTGTTTCTTTTGATTAAGTAGCTCCTGTTCCAAGCAAAGAAAACCATGTTTTCTAATAGGCCACCTTCTGATCTGTAACTTTTAGAGTTTCCTGTTGTGGACACATAAATTGATGGAAAGAAAGGTGCATTCAATGTTTACTTGGTGATCTTTTTCCTTTGTTTCTCATCTTCCCATGACTTTATTCTTTTATTCTTATATGCTGTGACATAAATGTGAAGTGTAAATACTTCTTTTCTTAATTGCTTCCAATTCAAGGCAGGATTTCTTGGCTGGGGCAGCAGCTAACTGAATAATGTTCTCATCAGGTTGTTGTCTTAGCCAACTCAGCAAATCTGTATTCTTCTCCTCAGCATGGGTCACTCCAGTTCACATTGCAGTATCTAGAGAGACTGAACAGTGGCCACACCTGGAGCAAAAGACAAGCCTGAACTTGCTAGTGATATAACACTTTCTGGGACTTATTTTATGACTCCCTTCAGGTCATTCTCACTCCCTTTCATCTCTCCTTTCTATGCATCCTTGCCAATATGAAAATCACAGGGATATATTATACCAAGTCAAAACCACTGATGATATCAACAGCAACTGAAATCCAACATATATCATCCTGTCTTATTGTCTTTAATGACTCCACTACAGGTACCTCTGTCATGACCATCTCTTCCTGTTTGGTCAAGTACAGTGTAACCTCCATAGGTGCTTGGTTCTGCATAGACCATGCACTTTGATTTTGATTTTTGATTCTGAACTGAGATCGTATCCCTTAAAATCAATATAATTATTTCTAAACTCCTCTAGCACAATATTTACACTAGCTTACTAGGTATCTTTTAGCTAGATCACAATATTACTCCCTTCAGTTAGTCTTACACATCTTCAGGCACATCTTGAATCCAGTCCATTTCCTCTGCACATTTAAGAACCTACTGTATTCAAAATCTTTGATATGGCTTGTATGTTTTTGGTAACTCAAATGCTTAGGTTACAGGGGCAACATTTTCCTTTTTGAAACCAGATGTTTTGAAGTCTTTGACTCAGGCATTAATGTTCTGCATGCATAACACAACATATTTATCAGTGCAGAATAATCTCCATTTATGTGACTCCTTCAGAATTCTGCTACTCTTAGTAAGAGAGCAAGGAAGAAATCAGGGCAGAATGGAGAGTTTCATTCTAAACTATGAGGACTGTGAACTTAGATGCAAAACTGTTAGTACAAAAAATATTGTTTTATCTTGGATTCAACATAAACAATCTCATTAAAAACTAAGTAAAGGGGAATGCATGCTTCACAAGATGACAGAGAGAGCATAATTATTTCCTTGGAACTCCATAATGAAATCTCTTTTGTCAAATTTACCTTAAATGCAAGTGTGGGAACCTGTTTGGTTAATGTTGACTCATGCTAGCGGGTATAATACAGTGTTTAACAAAAATCCTTATTCAAATCAGACTTGGCTATGAACTTGTAAACTCAGCTTTCCCCATCCTGGTGTCTCCAGAGGTATTTGACTACAAATCCCAGCTACAGTGGTTAGAAGTTGTGGCCGAACAGATCTGGAGGATGTTGCGTTTCAAAAAGCTGCATTAAACAAAGTACTTTTTCTCACCCTTAGCTCTCTCTTTGCAGCCTGAAAAAATAATAAAATAATTTAAAAAGTGGTGTCTGTACTTGATCACGGTAACTTCAAATTTGTACAATATCAACTTCTAAATGCATATTTATTGCACTTCTATGTAAGTGTGTGATAGCTAGCTTAAATCAGGAGCAAGGAAACATTTTGTAGTTGTGGTCATTTAAAATATTTTAGTCCACCAAAACACTCAGAAAGTGAGTGTTTTGTTGTTATGGCATCACTTGAGATATATTTTTGCTCCTAGTTAATTCTCCGTTCAGAGTTTGTGGAATTATAGATACATAAAGCAAATTGGAGTTTAATAAATTTATTTTATAGTATATAATATAAGGGAAAGATTTGCATTCTAAAATTTAGGGATAATAGGTGTCCCATTAAACTGTGTCTTTGGAAGGAGGAGGTTTTGAAACAAAGATTATTTATATCTTTCTGTCCTGAAGATCAAAGTACCTTCTAGAACATATAACAGTACTTCCAATTTATGTATAGATGTGAACAAAGTATCATTTTATCGGGCCTAGTGGACTTTTAAAAATGCCAGAGATTTGGGAGCTCAAATAACAAGGAATTTTAAAGATCATCTTTCAACTGAAACCAAAACTTTTCTTGCTGGTAATAATGGGCAGTCAATTAGAAAAGAGCCACGGAAAATGATTTTTGTATATGAATACTGCAAGACTATTACAAGTGCAGAAATGGAAAGACTTTGAAATACCAATAGTGAAAGAATGATACCAGTACCAACAAAGATGGCAAAACTAACTTGTCTGATCAGAGATAGATCAACAATGTATTAGTGATAGGAAATCCCTTTTGGACTTTTTGCTGAAAACAAGCAAAATGAACTAAAAATGATTTATTCTGTGATTAGAAATGGTAATCTATGGAAACAAGAAAATTATGATGCAAACTTGGAGAGTCTAAAATATAAATTCATTTATAATCACTGTCAAAAAAATTGAAAGTCACTTCCTTATAATCTCCCACTTTCCTTTTTTCCTTTTTTATTTTCTTTCTTTTCTTTCTTTCCTTGCTTTATTGTTTTCTTTTCTAATAATGGTTTTGTTTTTATTTTATTAAAAATCTCTTCAATAAAATTATTTGTTTTAGAAAAAAGAAAGACTAAAGTAGCTGTGTCAACTCCTGTTAGTTTCATTCTGAAAAGGAGCAATATTGCCTGTGGTGTTGAATAGCTTTACATTATCAGCCAAGATAATGTAGTTGCTTTAATATGATCACAGAGGTCATTAATATGGAGTATGAAGAGAATTGGTCCTAGAATACTGCCTTGGGAGACACCACTGTTGACAGGTACAGAATTTGATAGGACGCTCCCAATTTTGACCATTTGTTGTCTGTTTGACAGGAATGCTTTTATCCAGTTATACAGTTGTCCAGAAATACCATAAGATCTTGACTATTTATCAGAATGGCCAAACAAATGGCAACTTCAACTCTCAACAAATAAATGCTCTGTCTTATATATTGGCAAAAAAAAAACACCAGAAAATAAAATACAAGCTGAATAGTCAAGATCTTGTTGATGATCCAAGCTCTGTAAAGGACCTTGGAGTACTCATCTCTAATGATGTAAGTGCTAGAGCCCATTGTAACTACATAGCCAAAAAGGCATTAAGAGTTGTTAACCTAATCTTACGTAGCTTTTTCTCTGGTAATATCACACTACTAACTAGAGCATACAAAACATTTGCTAGACCAATACTCGAATACAGCTCATCAGTCTGGAACCCACATTACGTATCTGATATTAGCACAATTGAGAAAGTCCAGAAATATTTCACAAGAAGAGTTCTCCACTCCTCTACTCGTTGTAGAATACCTTATGACACCAGACTTGAAATTCTAGACCTAGAAAACCTTGAATTATGTGGCCTTCGGTCTGACCTACGTATGGTATATAAAATCATTTATTGCAATGTCCTACCTGTCAATGAATACTTCAGCTTCAACCATAACAACACAAGTGCACACAATAGATACAAACTAAAGGTTAACTGCACCAAACATGATTGCAGGAAATACGATCTCAGCAACAGAGTGGTCAGTGTCTGCAGTATTCTACCTGACTGTGGTTTCTTTCCCCAAACCCCAAAAACTTTAACCTTAGACTTACTATTGACCTCACCCCTTTCCTAAGAGGTCTGTAGGAGATGTGCATAAGTGCACCAACGTACCTATCGTCCCTGTCCTATTGTTTCTTTTATTTTTCTTATATGTACCCATTTCATGTATTCATAACTAAATATATACTTGTACCTATTATCTTGTAAGTGATTGACAAATAAAAATAAATAAAAGTAAACAAATAAAATGTTGTTGCCTTCTGGGGCTTACATTCAGAATGAGATGAAAAAACTCCCAAGAATTTTAATCCACTGGCATTTTTCTCTTTTCACCCTCACCTCCACTTCCAATTTGAGCCAGACACACTTGTGATGCCGCTTCCAGTTGCATTTTTCCAATTTTTTTTCAGCATGCAGCCCAGGAGGAGATAGAAGAATACTGGAAGCAAACAACTGGCTGTATAAACTGAATGACTTTTATACTTCAGCCTTGGGATATGCAATATATCTATGGTGAAGGGACTTCTACCGGTACCATTTCCCCGAAAACACAACCTACCCTGAAAGTAAGTCCTAGCTTCATTTTTACATGTGTGCCCAATATAAGCCCTACCCCCAAAACAAGCCCTAATTAAGATTGTCCACTCCAGAGTGCATGGGTAAAAATTAAGCTAGAGTGGTGATGGGGATGGGTGGAACTGCCCTACTACTTACCTTTGGACAGTTGTAGCCAGGCCTCATACACCCCAACAGCTGTCTTGCCAGTCCATTTCTTCTGCAGCCAGCAAGACTGGCAAGGCTTTCTTGAAGGACTCTATTGCTGATAACAAAGCTCCAGTTTGATCCAGAGTTCTGTTATCAGTTGCAGATGCCTTCAGGAAAGCCTTCCCAGCCACAGAAGAAAAAGTTCCAGAAGGCCTCTGACTGAAAAAGAGGCCAGGCCGACACGTGCAAGTGAAGTTAGCCAGTGGATGACACCCTCCCAAAAAAATAAGGCCGGGGGCTTTTTTGGTGGCAAAAATATATAAGACAGGGTCTTATTTTCGGGAAAACACGGTAGTAGGAAATGTGCTGTCCCTCAGAAAAGCTGAGAAGAATTTGTCACCTGGCAAAGTTGATCCATAGGGTTTGTAAATTGACTTCTGTAGGGAAGAGCGAAGAGACCCTCCCCCTCCCCCCACCCCCAAGAGTGAAGTGTCAAGCTAGGAACAGGACTGGGACTGATACAAACAGATCACGGAGACATGGCTAGTAATGAGAATACAAGAAGGAAGTAACAACATCTTATGGCCCAAGGTTTCCACTATCCTGTGCAAATGGACAGAGTATGGGGAACTAATAGGAAGAATTAGAAATTTCATTGGAGGAAAGCAAATTATTTTTATATATTTATTTTATTTATTAAAATTTCTATGCTGCATATCTCCCCTACAAGGTGACTGTGGGCAACTTACAAATTAGAAATGCAATTTAATAGGCATTATGTAAATCTGGTAGGATGAAATTCATGAGTTGTATGCAAGTACTGAAAAGTACTGCATATTCAAACTCTGAACAACAATATTTGTTTTATTAAATTTGTTGTGGCTGTCCACATCAGCAGACTCTGGATGGCTCACAAAATCCAAATGCACATTAATAATATAAAAAAGCATAAAACAGAATATTTCAGCATGAACTAAAACAGCTTAAAACAATAAAAACATAACAGAGATCCCACAAACAGATTAACCCCAGACCTGAAAGCAAAGCCAAGTCTTAAGGGCTTTCTGGAAAGGATCAGAACTGTATGTTAAGTTATAGTTCATAGATTTACTGCTCAAGAATGTACGCAGGAATCTAGTTAACTGAAGTTCAATGCAAAATTGGCACCAGAGAAGGGTCAACAGAATTGAAGAGGGGTTTATGTCAATTCCAAGCTGATGATGTACTTAACTCACACACATCCCTTCACATACACGCCAACTATGCCTGTTCTCCTATAGGAACAGACTGCCTTGATTGATGATGGACTCTTGGTTGCTAACATTTCATCAGAGGATGAAAGATGATTTGACAGGCTTTAGTTCTAGATTCCTATACAGGTAGTCCTTATATAGCAACAGCCTCAATTACAAACAATTCAGAGGTTTGACAGTGATGAAAAAGTAACTTTAACCCAATGCTCATATTTATGATCTTCAAAGATCCATAAAGCAAAGGAAAACTAAAATAAGATAATAAGCACATTCGTGGCTTAGTTAATGACCACATAATTAAACAACTGAATTGCTGGTCCAAATTCTAGTCGCTAAATGAGGGCTATCAGAATCAACATAGAGTTGGTATACATCAGGGGTGTTAAACTGGATTTCTTTGAGGGCCAGACCAGCATTGTGTAGTTCTCCGTGGGCCAGAAGGGAGGGAGGGAGGGGAGATGGGACAGACGCCTCCTGCAGCACCCTGCCACCCAAAATGGGGTGCAGTGGGGCCATGTGCAACCGCCGTGCACACCCCTTTTTTTGGCCTAGATGGCCTCTTGCAGCACTTTGCCGGCGAAAACAGGGTTTTCGCAAGCAGAGGCACTGCAGGCCGGTCCTTTGCTATTTCCAGGCTGGCCCCATAGGCCAGATTTAAGCACCCCATAGGTCACGGGCCTTGAATTTGACACCCCTGGTATACATGATTTCTGCAATACAGGCCAACCTTACCTTCTTCTCCTATTATTGGCTTTTTCACTGCAGTAATTTTTTTAGTCAAAAGCTACAACTGAATAGGTTTGCACAGCACATTAACCCACAAACTACAGTTAATAAAACATAATGGCTGGGTTTATGAAAAGCAGATTTTCCCAAGGTAGAGCTTTCCAGCTACTTTGGACTCCAATATCCATAACATTCATTTAGTGTGGCCTGAGGACATGGTCACTTGAGAAAGAGGACTGCTCTAAGAGCAGTAAATGATTGGCATCTGTGGAAGTGTGTATGTCTTTCAATCCTTAGGCTACAAATAAATTGTGTTACCACCAAACCTCTAGTTTCTCCATGAGCTTTGCAACTTCACTGGTACTTCTGAACATAAAATAATTTACAGGATAATTTACAAGTATCACTTTCATCTTTTTAAAAGCAAACTGTTCAACACATGCAGACAATAAAGAGATGGGCAGACAATTAAGTGAAGTAGAGACATTGCTGATACATAGCAATGATGGGATTCAAATTTTTTTACTACAGGTTCTGTGGGTGTGGTTTGGTGGGCGTGGCAGGGGAAGGATCTCCATTCCCACCCCACTCCTGGGGGAAGGTTACTGCAAAATCCCATTCCCTCCCCACCCCACTAATGTGCTTTCCAGCTCCGTTCTCCTGTGCAGGGCAACCAAAGAAGACCCAGTCGATCAGTTGGGACTTGGGAGGCAGAGAGTAGATGGGGGCAGGGCCAGTCAGAGGTAGTATTTGCCAGTTCTCCTAACTCCTAAATTTCTGCTACCGGTTCTCCAGAACTGGTCAGAACCTGCTGAATACCACCTCTGATACATAGTATTGATATAGGATTGGACCAATTCATAGATGTCATGGGGATTAATGTCTATTGGTCTTGATGGTACTAGGACCAATTCTGAAGGCCACCTACAGGAGACTAAAGGGCTTCTTTGTGCAGTTGTGAGAACAGATTGTTAGACTAGATGGGTAGGACTCTGATTTAGCAGCATAACATATGTTCTTATTCATCCATTTTAAAGAGAAATAAGATCCTAGTAGGCAACTTAATAGAATAACAGAACAATTTTTACTAGGAAAACTGGACTGATCTCGTTTTGCAAAGGGTCAAGGTATATTGTGGTTATTGTGAGGCCAATGAAAGTGGGATTCAATTCACAATTGTTTGTGCCACAATGATTTGCTTTGGTCTTTGAGGTGCTACAATTCTCTTTAATAGCTTTTAAATTAAAGAACCACAGCCCACTAGTGACACTCTGTGGCCTGTTTGAACATTTGAACCTCTACTTCGTTGTACAGACTGACAATAGCATTGTCTCATCCCTAGTAACACTTGGAGAGATTGATCTATTTAGGGCAACTCAGCTCTTGACAACCTGGGACAGATCATTGGATCAAACAGCACTATTTAAGCCTTGAATTTTGTACTGTTTCCAAGCAGAATTCACACAGCCCTGAAACAAAACATAAAACATTGCAGTATACCTTTTCTTCCTCAAGGAAATGCTCTTGTTCAGGATTTCACAGTGTCATTGAAACAAAAAAAAATTCAATTTTTCTCTGCTACCAAAGTTCCCTCTCACTGTCCCCGCCCCTGCTTTTCCCAAGTGTTATCCAACTGTTTCACCCCCTGCTAACTTACTTGGTCCCCAATGGAGTATTTGGAGAATGTCATGTTTATTGTCTCATTAAATTTGCTTTCTTAAATGCTCTCCATTTCTGTGGTCTGAGTGGAAGCAAGGGAAGGCACTGGATTATCTCAAGCATAGTAATATTTTTTTTAAATTTCTCAGTAATTTTGTGTTGGTTCCCATTCTTTCAGAACTCTACAAGTTTATTATTAGGCAGAATCTGTTATCTCCAACAACAAACCTTCATAGAAGGAAGGGAAACCCTTCCTCAAACTCAGCTCCTCCAGATGATGATGTGGACACACTCATGGAGTTTCTTCGTGACAATAAGGAAATTGTTTGCCATCATCTTTCCATTCTAGTCTACAAAATGTAGCAACATTATACTAGCAATATTTTACCCACTTATGGTCTTGCCACAATTACACTCTTGTTGAATTGGAAAGGAATAGGAAAATAGGATTGGCCATTGTCTTTTACTATGTTAGCATATCACAGTAAGCCATTATTTATTGACTAAACTACAACTGCCCCTTTATGCTCCCCTTTTCCCAAAGATCCTGGGTATAAGATTTAACCCCCCAACTACCATTTAGATTAATTGGGAAAGAAAAGCTTTTGCATGGCTGCACTATTGAAACTTACCATTTCCATGCTGCAAACAATAGATTGGGAACTAACTTGCAAGCCCCCATCTACATAAATGAGCCACCAGATTATTATTTTTAGAGATGTAATTTTCTGCTCTTAGCATACTGCTGTGCAGTGAAGACCATAATCTATGGAGACTATCCCTCAGAATTGTTCTAATATTTGTTCATTTCTTTCTTTCAGTCAAGTCACATTGACAAGCTATTGAGAACCAAGTGTCATTAACATTTTATAGGCAAAGATGCATAATGCCCATACCTCTCAATGAGCATACAGATTGAAAGTTCAAAGACCAAGCTATAGAAAAACATACACCAGAATGGCAGGGAAGACAGAAATATGCACAACAGGATTTCCGGTGGCATTTCCATTGAATATGAAACAGAAACTGCGATCGTGCATGGCTTTGATCTGTGCTTGCCCTGTTGGAAGGGTCCCTGAGGGACTGGAACCATCTGATCCACCTTGTAGGGGTGGGGAAAAGAGGGGAAGACTACCAGCTGGGTCGAGGGGAGCTGCATCTCCCCTCCCTGGCTTGGTATTCACTCCTCTAGAAGACAGGGAGAAGTGGCAGTTTAATGGCTGCCCTGAAAACGGGAAGCTGCTGGGACTTAAGTTTGTGCTGGAGAGTGGAATTGGTGAGTGGCATGTAACCAGATAAAATACTTTGATAACCCTGAAAAGCGGAAAGAAAGAGTCCTCGCTTGGAAAAATAATAGCGGCAGACAGAGAATAAGAGGAAAATATAAGGTAAAGGAAAAACTGGAAATAAAAGAATTATATGAAATCAGAGATTAAATTTGAACTAATGTACAGAATTGGACATTAATTAGGAATTGGATAAAATGCTGGACTTATTTGGAATGGATAAAATGTAACATTAATACTATGGAAAAGAGAATTAAAAAAAAACTTTGAACAGAAAGTGATATAGAGCACCACCTAATGGTTAAAGATTTCCCTCTCTTATGTTTCTATGGAAAATTACTGGTTGTATAAATATTTGAAAGAGAAAAGAAATGGAATAAAAGATTATTAATACAACAAGAACTCTGGAAGTTTTTTAAAAAGTGGGGACTACTTTTCTGCCTTCTGCACAGAGGTGGATTTGAAGCTGTACAGATGCAGATAGACAACTCAACAAGACGTCCATAACAAATTACATTTATTGGTTCATCAGGTATCCTCATAACTCATGTTTGTGACTAAGTTCTTTGTATATTTGCCTTGCAGTAAAAGATGATTATCTCCTAACCCATCTCACAATGTTAAAAAGAAGCTGCCATGAGTTAGAAAGTTCAGGCAAAAGTGAGGAAAACCTCCCCCAACCTCTCAAGGGTCAAATTAGTGACCAATCAGGATTACAGATGTGGCCACGTGACCTGGACTACATTTCCCAGGGTACCTTTAATTACATTTACCATGATGCCTTCCCTTAAGGGGACAGCTCATAATTCCTAAGTAACTATCCAATTCCCATAGACTGACAGCACAACTACAGTAAAATATAAAGGAACATACTAATTTGGGACTGTTGGAGGTTGACTGTGACTAAGAAAACAGAAGAAAGAGAAAGTGAGATAAATGAAGACTTTTGGCAAGGACTGTAACAAGAAAATTTGATATTTAATAAAACAAAGAATAACTCAATAGATTAAAGAAATGGAAGAAATAAGCAAAGAATGTAAGTCAGAGCTGCAAACTGTGAGAGGTATGTTAAAAGAAACAATGAGACTGCTGGATATAATGGTTAGTAAAGTAATGGTGTTGCAGCTCACAGAAGAACAAAGAAAGCCCAGAGAGGACAAGTTAAAGAAGGAAAACAACAGCCTAGATGAATATGGAGAACAAGGACCATTGCCAAAGGATATAAAAGGACTTAAAATAGAGACATTGACAACAAATAAAAGAGATAATGCTCCCAAGACTAAGCAGAAGAAGAAGGAATTATTTAAGAAACCCCAAAAAAGAGAACTGAAAAGGGTGGGGGAAAACATGACTGACAAGCAGAGGGAAATAAAAATAATACTAGAAGGAAAAAAGAAGAAAGACCGGGGAAACTTAGAAAAGGGAAAGCTGGCTAAAATTAAAAGAAACTTTAAAGCTGAGAGATTTAGAGATAAGAGTTAGGGATAGTATAAGGGGATATCACATGGGAATGTATATTGGTATTTAGTTTTAAATTTGCTGGGAAATATTTTAGGATTCATTCTCTCTCTCTCTCTCTCTCTCTCTCTCTCTCTCTCTCTCTCTCTCTCTCTCTGTATTTTGATATATGGATCCTAAATATTGTTTAAGATTGTTTATTATATATCAGCCTAGAGAAAATTAAGGATAATAATGATGTGTAATGTAAAATAAAATAGGTGGTAAGCTTAAAATGAAACTAATAGGGGATAAAGAACTGAAAATTTTTATGTGGATGAAATGATATTGATACTGAATTAATGAATTGAAATATGAAATGGAAATTTATTTAAAGATAAATGAAATGGATAATGATATGAGGTGACATTATATAAGATTGATGGAAATGAAAGTATGACCATGTACAAGTGTTATAATCTGGAATCATGATGTGTAAAAATAAAAAAATAAAAAACTTTTTGGGAAAAAGAAGAAATGTGCACAACAGCTCTAGTATGATATTGATTGCACGCATACATTGCAGGAAATTGCAATGTAATTTGCTTGATTTCAGCTTACTGATATATGAAGTCATCCAGTGTGCTTTACCAATAGTATCTATAATTATGGGTGAACCCAGACATAAATTGATATAGCAAATTATTGCTACTAATATCCTGTAACTAACATACTGTATGTGCACAACTCGAAATATATTTTATTAGCTATGGTTTACTAAAATTGGTTAAAGAAGTCAAGGCATTAAACAAGAAACCAGAAGACCATGAGTTCTAGTCTTTCCTTAAAGGCCCGGTCCAACTGCACTTATGGATGCAAAGAGGACGTAAAACGTAAAAAAAAGCTTGCCATCCGTTGGAAAACGCTATGCATCCATTGTGTACTCACTGCATATGTGTTTCATATGCTCTATCGGTCGAGCATCCATCCACTGCGATTTCATCCACACAAGAAGTTTTGAGCTGCACAAAACTTTGTGAACGGATGAACTTTCCGCCATGTATGATATAAATCCGCGACATATACGGGCAACAAATGTTCTATGTCTGTTATCATCCGTTAAATGTCCGCTGTATCCTCTCTGGCCATCCTCTCAACTCACATCCGCTGCAGCTGAAAATGGAAAGAGGGAGGAAACAAAAATATTCTGTGTACACGGAACGTCTACACAGTGTTAGTAGCACGGAAATAGAAAGGATGTAAGCGTATGCATCTCGTATATAAAGTATTCAAAACAGACAAAATGTTTGTATCTGGGTTGTATCTCGTATATTTAGGATGTCTGCAGTATGTCTAGAGTATGTAGAAGGCCCCATAGCGGACAACCGATATTTTCTATAAAAAGGGGGAGAAAATCATCTGGATTGCTGGGATGGTGGACGATACAGTCCCACTATGGTTGCACTGGAGGTTTATCTATCCCACAACTATCCTTATCTATTCCACAAGCATGCAAAGGCTTAACTATTTTTTCAAAGTTTTCACCAACACTTTATGAAGTAAACAAAATCAACCAAGTAAACTAAGTGTCTTAAGCAAAGATAACTTTTATTAACTTTCTTAGGTAAACTTTATGACTTTATTAAATAAGCAAAATGAACCAAGTGGCTGTGGCTTGAGTGCTGGTCTGAGGCACCATTGGGGTGCTTGGCCCCGAGGGTACAACAGGTGGTGGTGTGTTCAGGGAGCTATCTGACAGCTGACTCAGTCCTGTGAGGTTGAGAGGCCCTTCATCAAGGACTTGAGATGTCAGGCCCAATACTGATGACAGATTTTCCATTGACGGGCTTGGCTGTGAGGTAGAGAAAGGGTTGGGAGGAGTGTAGTGGAGCTGTCTGGTCTGCAGCTGGGTGAGGACTGGCATCTGTGGCATCCGATGAACCTGGGCCTGGACTGGGAAGTTCTGCTTCTGCTGTGGGAAGTCCTGGTAGTCATAGCCTTGGTAGGTGGGGGGCTGTTGAAAGCCGTGGAAGAGCTGTGACATCGCCTGGAGTGGAGGAGCAGACCTGGACTGGGTCGGAGCAGCTTCAGCTGGGCCTTGAGGGTTGTGCAGAAGTGTTGTGATCTTCTGTTTCATCACCTGGGCCTCGGGCAGGTCCCTCGGGGTCTGGCTCATGTAGGTGATGAAGGTGTTCCAGTCCGAGGATGCTCTGTCCAAGTGGACCAGCTGAGAGAGAAGTTATGTGCTAGTCTTCATTGTGTCCCTGATCTCCAATAGCATACTGTGGTCCTGGCCCTCCAGTCTGCCTCTCTGCCTGCATCCTCTGGAGCTGGGGGTGGGGTTGGGGTTGGGGGTGGGTTGGCCTCTGCTGGCTGCTGCTTCTTCTTCCATTTGTGACAGCAGGGCGTCATCCTCCACGGGATCCTCCAAGTCCGCCGGCATGGGGAGTTCAGCTGTTGGGGGGGGGTCTCTGCTGTGGGGCCCTCTGAAGACACCTGCCTGGACAGGGTAGCTGGCTCCTAGCTGGAAAAGGACTGGCTGTCTGTGGGCTGTCTGAGGGAGAGGAGTCTCAGAGGCACTGCTCCTTGGTAGCGGATCTCACCCTCCAGGAAACTGCACTTGGCCATGATGTACATCTCCCAGTCAGTGAGCTTGACAGGGCCTTCAGCAGCAGGGCCTTCAGCAGCAGGGCTTTGAGGGCCTTGGGGCTCGTCCACCACAGCAGCAGCAGCAGCAGCTTCAGAGTCAGTGCCAAGGGGTGGGATGCTGGTTCTGGCCTTCTTCACCTTGCCAGGGCTTGAACGAGTAGGCACGGGCTTCCTCTTCTTCCCTGACTGGCAACGATGTTGTTCCTGCAAGATGTATGTGGCAGCACGTCTTTCCCCTGCATGCCTGACTGCATGCATGCTGCATCCTTTTATATCCATGGAACTGACGCAATTCATACTCCCCGCATGTGCAGTGAACACTTTGCATCCGATATACATCCATGCGGCATCCCCTTTGTTTCCTATAGGCGTCTGTGATGCATCCGCTTCATCTGCTATGCATCCGCCCCTTCTGCTATGCGTCCGCTTCAAAATTCTCCCCCGGAACCCCTTTGGAGGTGTCATCCGCTTCCATCTGCTTTCATCCGGCTTCCTATGAACATCGGTTTAACATCCCCGCTACATACTACCCACGTCCGTTTTTTTCCGTTCTGCTTATGCAAATTTTCACCACTTTTTGGAGCGGTTGACAACGGATGGAGCCACCCCCGAAATTTTGCTCATCCGTTGTGTCCTTTATGCATACATTTTGCATCTGTTGGCCAGTGGGACCGGGCCTTTAGATATAATGCCTATCACTTTCTCTCAGCCCTAGAAAACAGGCAATGGCATACCACTTCTGAAATCTTGCCAAGAAAATTGCAGGGACTTACTTGACCAGGCTATCGCCAAAAGTCAAGACTGACTTAAACCACCACTCCTTCTCAAAAGCCAAAATGAAGCCAAATTATGGCTTATATGTTGTAATAATCAAGAGTCTGAATTCTTCAATTCTTTGGGCATTTCCACTAGTTGTTCAATATAATATGTGAAGTCTTTTATTTTACTATTAATATGTCACTGTAGCTGAATATTTTTAAACTGCAATCCTATTCAAATTCAGCTTTATACTAGTTGAGTAAACTCCGGTTCCCTATTCTTTCTTTCTTTTTTTAGTAGTTTCTCAAGGAAATCTGACTAGCCATTGCAACAATAGAAGAATAGACCAAAAATTTTTGTTTTAATCAACCAGGTTATTATCACAATAAGCTATATTAAATGGTGCTTTCTTCTCAATAGTTCCAAGAAAGATTGCACTGAACGTACATGTTTATAAAATAACATCAAGGCCCCAAAGCCATGGTTAATTCCTCAAAAAGTATAACAATCAAAAAATACTAACGGATATTTATGATGAAAGTAAAATGAGTGAATTTTTACCCACTAGTAATTGATTAATATAATTTGTATTATAACTATCTATGGACAGCCATTTCATTAGTAGCGAATGCTTTCTGCTTCTTATGCTCCTAATTCCAAACTACTCTAACCAGCTGAAATCATGTGTGCATGATTTCTTCAGTATTTTGTCTCAATGTACAGGAAATGCTCTCCAACTCAGTCTCTCAAGCCTCATTTCAACCTATTGATGTTGACGTGCCATTGAATCATAGTTACTAAAGGCTTGTTTTTTGAATTATGGTAAGTCTGGAGCTTCTTCCTTTCTCTGAGCACGATACCAGCAAGATCCTAAGCCTTTCTCAAGCTGGCAAGAAATACCCTGGGACTGAGGAAAAAAAACCTGATCAGGCAAGCAAGTTGTAAAGAAAATATTTTATTAAAAATTTCACTGTCAGAAAGGAGATTCAGAATTTGAGGGCTCAGAAAGCAGTGAAAAGGTACAGAAAGAGAGGGAAAAGGTAAGAGTTGACAGCTGTAGCAACAAGGAATAATCAAGCCAACTGCAAAGCACGATGAGTAATCTCTCGTCTCCTCCCTGTAAGGCACAATGACCAGATCTATCATTTTCTTTCCCACCCCATTTTGCGATTCCTCACTTATGCTCAGCCAGTTCCATACTTGAGGTGATTTAGCCCTTGGAGCAATAAACAGTTGTCTTTCCTTCAGATAATTCCCTAATAATCATTTCTCCTGTTCAC
Organism: Laticauda colubrina; assembly: GCA_015471245.1. Taxonomy (NCBI): domain Eukaryota; kingdom Metazoa; phylum Chordata; class Lepidosauria; order Squamata; family Elapidae; genus Laticauda; species Laticauda colubrina. The sequence goes on along the minus strand of BLBF01000005.1, from coordinate 45,143,259 downwards.
TTTGCTGATGACTCTTCAGCTTAGCCAGCAGAGGTTTACATCCAAGAAAGAATCTTTATATACAGTACATCAATGAAACAAAATCTCGTAACATCGACTAAAAAAAGAATAAACAAAACATCATCTCTCATTTGTATGTCCAAAGTTATGTACAATGTCAAACAGAGTGGATTTCACACGCTAACTACCTGTACTAAATAAACAGAGCAAAAGATGATTCAAATTCAAAAGCAAGATTTGAATTTAAAAGTAATATTCAGCTTTGCTATTGGATTCTCAAGAAGGTCAGGCAAGAGCTGGACAATCCACTGTAATACAAGCCAACTACAGGTCAATCTTTCATATATTCCACCACTGTAAAATACTTCCCATTAGCTCCTGGGAAGATTCAGTACCCTCAGAAATGTTTGAAGTCACATGTAAGCTTGATGGATGATGGGAGTGAATCCAATAGTGACCCCAAAGGATAAGCCCTTATCGAAAGAGCCCCCCTTCCATACATAAGCAAGTTCAGAGGAGTTTTCTATGCATCTTCAAATGATCAGAAATCAAGAGGTATGGCCAGATCAACTATTTTTTGAACTACATTTTTGAAAAGAGATGGGAGAATTTATTCCAAGCATCTCTACCCATAAAGTGAACCAGTACTCAGGCATAACTGTAAATTATCAGATGCCAAAAAATGTAAGACATCAATTTCCAAACTGGGGTGTAGGTCAAAGTGGGAAGAGAAAAGGAATTAAAATACCTCACCTCAAAAAACAGGAAGGTAAATGAAAAAACATCACAGGCATCAACCTACATATTTCATGTAACATATTTGTGGAAAATTGGGACAAACCCATATTCTATATCTGGGCAACACCTGCTACTTTCTCTATATTTAAGCGTAGTTGTGCAAGAAGCAGAGTCTGTTAGCTTTCATGACTCTCCTTTTGTCCAAGGATCTTGTGAAAATTACCTCTGAAGAAAAGTCAATTTTGAAACTGCCCCTATGTAAGTACATTATTTCACTACTTAATGAGATTGTATAGTTGAAGACAAATTAGAAAATGAGGAATGTCCTCTTTTCTGTCACAATTTGATTGTAAAAATAAATAGATATGGAAGAAGAACTCAAAACAGTAAGATTAAACTAGAAATGATAACTAGAAGGTAAGAACAAAGGGGAAATCCAGAAGAGAAAGGCAGGGCCAGATTTTCGGCCATGACCTAATTTCTGTTTCCTTTTATATGCATTCAGATCAAATCGCAATGTTGTCTGTTTTCCATTCAGCAATAATCTAGATACTTGGCATAGATAAGAGGAACACAGGCCTTAGTACAGACATTAATAAATTTGTGAAAAATACACCACTTTCACTTAATTAGTCCATCAAGGTATTCCATCAAAATACAAGTTTAAAAACTGTATCACTTTTTGTACCAGTTAAAACACAGAGAGGGTGGCTTTAAGGCAGCATAGGTTTTAAACAGAAAGGAATAGGAGTAAGAAATGTGTTTTCTCTCTCTCACACACACAAACACACACACATACAATTCATTGAGTTTTGTGAGAAGAATAATTGCATTCCCCAGATTAAACTAAGTTTCCTTCAATAGATATAGCAAGTCTTTAAACTTAAAATAACCTTCATTATAGAACTCGGGGAAACATGAACTCAAAACGCCATCCATGTATTGTCAGAGCGGGCTAATTTTCTGCTCACTCTTAGAAACTATCACAGGATCAGGACAGGTAGAGCTTGTAAGCAGCTAGTGGATAGTCTAAGGAAACTTTGAAAAAAGGAAGGAAAAATCCTTCAGTAGATCCCCTCACCACTCTCCCCACCCTATAACAAGCATTATGAGCAGTTGGTAAGACTGTCCTTCCCAGAAATGGAGGATAACTCTACAGAATCAGATGGGCTTTGTGGTGCTGTTGTACACCAGGTGTTCTGTGTCTTCAGCAGTCGATAAGACAGAAGAAAGTGTGGAATTAGCCGCAGTAGGGGGCTGACGACGTCTTCGGTACTTTTTTCGGTTCTTGAGGAAGAAGTAGCCAAGGACTACCAACACTATCATGATGCAGACACAGAGGAGCACAGCAATAGCCACTTCAAAAGCACCTGTGAGAGATGGAGCAGGAGTGGAAGATGGATAGAGAAATCATGATTATACTGAAATTGTCAGAATGAGTTGTTTTGCAAAAATTTTAAGATATGTTTTTGCTTTATGCAGGTTTCCCAATCCATTCAGAAACAAAGTAAGCATTATTTATAGGACTCTTTCATAAAAAAATGACAGTACAGTATCAACCTAAATCCAGCTCTAGGTCACCTTAAGAAAACTATAATTATAATGTAACATTCTTAGGTGTGCATATCTGCTGACGTGATATATACAAACAAACTGGGGGTGGAAAGGGAAATTATTCTTTGAAATGCTGGTCTTAGTTCAGGTTCTAAAAGTTGCTGAGTTCTGATATCTAAATTATACCAAACTCCACAAAAACAAAACAAAACAAAATGTTCTTGTGGTATGGAAGATTAGAAAGAATTCTTGAGCCAGTATTTTTGTGGGAGCAAAAGTACAAGTTGGGTAACATCTTATTTTCCCATTTTCTATGTTTTTTTTATTCTTTTGTAATATGTGCTTTGTTATCAGTAAAATAAACCATTTTATTTAGAAACAGTCATATTTCTGTCCCCCCACCCAAAAATGCCAGGCAAGTTGTTGTTAAAAATAAAAATCATAACAAGCAGAAAACAGGAACTCAGAGTTATTTGGAATGTTGTTACATACTTAAACTAGCATGTTGATACTCATATATTCTCCATCTCTGATCATTCATATGTTGCTCTATATTAAAAGAAAATACAGGATTATGTAACAATGTTCAGAATAATGGAGACAACAAAGTACCTATAATATTAAGTTACTAGGAGTTACTTAATAGTTAAGTTACGACGGTATTAAGTAACCATCCACAGCAGGACAGGGTGAGACCCAACTATTGTGCCCAGAGGTTATTTATTTGTTAATTAGTATTTATATTCCGCCTTTATTCTTCTTCTAGGTAACTCAAGGCAGCGAACACATACAAAGTACCTTCCTCCTCCTATTTTCCCCACAAAAACCACCATGTGAGGTGAGTTGGGCTGAGAGTGTGTGATTGGCCCAACATCACTCAGCTGACTCTCATGGCTAAGGAAGGACTTGAATTCAAAAGTGTTCAACTTTCTAGCTGGTACCTTCGCGACTAGACCAAACTGGCTCTCATAATAATCAAATTCATATAGCCGCCTATCTCCCCCAAAGGGTATTCTAGACCAGGGGTCTGCAATCTTGGCAATTTTAAGACTTGTGGACTTTAACTCTCAGAATTGAAGTCCAAAGCAATGCTGGCTGAGGAATTCTGGGAGTTAAAGTCCACAAGTCTTAAAGTTGCCAAGGTTGGAGATCCCTGTTCTAGACAGCAGACAACAATGAATAAAACAGCCAATATAAAAATGATAAAATCTAAATGGTCACTGTAATAAATAGCATAAAGACAAAAATAGTAATCCTAGGTGGATAAAAATGGCATCTTTAGCAGTCAAGCCAACAAGACAGATCTCTGGTCCCGTGCAAACCCCAGGCCTGGCAGGACCATAAGATACTGAAGGCTTTATGGAAAGTCAAAACAGAGATGTCATTTCTCTGGCCCACCTGATTTTTTAAAAGAATTTTTTAAATTAACTTAATTAAATAAAAACTAGTATAGTGCAAAGCAAAACACCAGCCTCTAGCAACAATACTACTGTGTGCTGTAGAAGTCTCATTACAATGATAAAAAACCCTCTTTTAAGATTTTCTTCTTACTTGTGATGCCTCTACATGATTTCATACATGTTTCTTCCTGCTCGAAATTATTTTTGTTGCCTTCACAACCTCCATAGGTGAAGCGACCACACTTCTCAGTCAAAGGGTTGTAGTACCAGCGAGGTATACTTTCTTTACAAGGTCCAGTATCAGGCATATCCACACAATAACCTACCAGAAAGGAACAAGGAATATTGTTAGCTCTTAATTAACTGTATTCCCAATTCTATTGACGTATCATGATTAAGTATTTGATAAAACCATTAGCACTCAGAGAATTGTCCTACTACCTGTGTAGTACAGTAGCTTTTTAAAAACTTAAAATATATTACAGATAATCCTTGACCTATAACCAATTGTTCAGCGACCTTTCAAAGTTACAATGGTGCTGAACAAATGGTCACTGGGACCAGTTCTTGGGAGTTCTGATTGTCCCAGTCAGGTGAACTGAGATTTGACAACAACAGGTTCACACTTTTGACCCATTGCTTTTGACCCTGCAATCACATGAACATCATTTGTAACCTTCTCTGCAGGCTTCACCAGAGGGTCAATGGGAAAGCTGGCAGGGTAGGTAGCAAGTCACTGGGGAAAGTCCCCCCCACCGGGCACCATCCTCTAACCCAAGGGTCTTCAAACTTGGCAAGTTTAAGACTTGTGGACTTCAACTCCCAGAATTTCTGAGCTAACATGACTGGAGGAGGAGTCTTAAAGCTGTCATGTGTGAAGACCCCCACTCTAACCCCTCTGCCTTTGCACCATGCTGACCAATAGTGCGCCCTTGCATAGCCATCTTGACATGTGACACTTGTCACACATGTCCTCATACCCTTCCCGATCAATGCCTCTTGCACACATCTTTGCACCCTTCCAGGTTCAGGTCTCCTGCACATCCTTGCACACCAACTCCAAACTCCTATATTCATGCTTTCCCTCACCTGATACTAGTCATTTACCTGCCTACTGGCTTCCCCATGGACTTCGGTTAATGATGGCAACCAGGAATGCAGGAATCGCTGTTGCTAAGCAGTGCAGTTGCATTTTACAATGCACTGCTTAGCAACAGAAGTTGCATTCCCAATTGCCATCATAAGTCAAAGTCTATCTGTATTAATGATAATACAAGTAGTAACAATAATAAACATATTAAATTTACATCCTGCTTGACCCCTGATGATTCTAAAATTTACAGTTTAGAAAACTACTTTACCTTGCACCACTGTTATAATGGTTATTGTTCTTTTGCAACTGTTAGCTAATCCTAACATTACAGGATGAAGGCCAGTTAACAAACATTCAGGCAATGTTCTTTCTTTTTAGAAAACTGACCAAATATTTCAAAAATTATAATAACAATGATTAACACTATTATAAAATGATGATTTCATTTACTGTGCTTATGTAAATGTGCCCTGCACTGGCTCCTCTGGCAAGTATCATGTGCCCCAGGTGACCTTTGGGGCTTATGAACTAGAAAGGAGGCTAGGGAAGATCTCAGGGCTACCAAGTCCTTTCCAGATGCATGAAGGACCTCTCTAATGCCAGATTTGCATTTGAGGCTTCACACTGACTATCTGAAGTCTTGGCTAGGATGCATCCCGATTACAACTAACAAAGCCAACTAAAATGAGTATAAGCTTAACAATAACAATGAATTGCTATTGTTATTTTTTTGTAACAAGTTCTATTTATTACATCTTGTAGTACATAAGACTTTGCAATAGTGGCGAATATCTGTAGCTAGGGTGTAAGGATGGAGATCAAGGTTCATTCTCCGAGCTTGAGGGTTGGTTTCTAAATGTTTAGTTGCCAGGCAAGAACGAACTTTCAGCCTCATTACACAAGACTGCCACAAGCAAATTTACTACATGTCCACATTTATACTATATTTGACCTTACAGTTCCACATTTTTTTTTGTCTTTAGCTATTTTAACTATCAAATTGTGCTACTTAAAACAGATCTGTGCATAAAGAAACATGATGCCTTAAAACAAAGGTTGCCAACCGGTGGGCCGTGAGAAAATGTTGGTGGGCCGCAGAGAAATCTCACCCCCAGAGCACCCCCCCCCCAAAAGTAATTAATCCAGGCTGCGCAGAAACACAGGGCTGCGTAGAAACACAGGGCTGCGTCACCCACATGGCTCGGAGGAACCGTCCCCGCCCACTCACTCCTTACCCAGTAAACTTGTCTGCTAAATTTTGATTTTTCCTTTTTCTGACCATCATCTGTTCTGCTGTGCCAGGAGATTTAATTAGCTAGGAATTAGGAAGCAGGAAATGGTTGGATTTCTAGCTTTCTAGCTAGTCTTTAGATCTTCGGCTCTGCTTTTAAGCACAGCCGAACCTCCCTTAGGACTGAAGGTTTGCTTGTAAGCAAATTCAGTACAGATTCACGGAAAGCAAATTTGAGAGACTGAGCTAGCCAATGGCAGATAGATCACTGAATGATTCTGTGAGCAACTCAGTCTGCCTGCTTTACCTGTTTTTGGGTAAAAGTTGCTCTTTTTTATAAAAAAATCAATATTTACATACATGGTATATTGTGAGTGAATTTTATGAGTTTGCTTGCAAGCAAATTTTATGTGACAGACTGAGCTAGCTAGCTAGCTAGATCTCTGAATGAATCTGTGATTCTGTGAGCAACTCAATCTGCCTGCCTGCTTTGCCTGATTTGGGGTAAAAGTTGTTCCATTTTTTGTAAAAAAAATTCAATATTTATATAAATATTTATAATATTTACATCCAAGCCATGCTCAGCCAGTCACACTCACAAATTAGGCCACATCCACAGAACCAGTTAGTGGTCCCTGGGATGTAAAATTATGAGTTTGGTGGTCCCTGAAGTTGCAAAAGGTTGGCAACCTGTGCTTTAAAACACTTGACAGCTGGACAATAGCCAACTGAGCATATCTGTTGATGTGACAAATTTCCCAATAATAAAAGTTATTCAAGATTCAGTTCAAATTCTACATGAATACAGTCATCTTCTTCAATTATATTTGGAGAGATGCAAACATAGATCTTTAAAATGTGTTAAAATTTCTTTCAACCGTAATCATGTATTTTATAACATACTTACCTTTGGCACTAGTATTGATTTTCTGTAACTTATCGAATCCTTGAATATCTGAAAGATACAAAGAGCAGGCAGCAGAATAATTAAAGACATGCATTTTATTTGAAAATGGAAATAATTATTATGAAGTATGTCATAAACTATGTTACATATTTTAAAATCATTTTTGTCTGGTCATTTTGTTAATTCCACTCTGCCTCTATTTCTTTACCTCATTTACTAATCTGCTTTAGACAGAACTAGGTATATTTAACACTAAATGTTAAAACAATATTAAAACAATATTTAAAATTGATCCTATCCAAGGATCATGTAAGAAAAGAGAAGTTTTATAATAAAAATAAATGATGCCAATATTCTATTTTATTTTGTTGTTAATGTTAATTTGCTGTTTTGTTTTGCATAATAAATAGATTACGTTTTTCTTTCTTAGGACAGAAAGCTGTGCATGACAGTGGAGTACAATTAAATGCACATTAAAAACAGCTGTTTTAAATTCAAAGTAAGTTATTCTGACCTCTTAGGAAGTTCTCCAACCTTACCGGAATTGCTTTGAGCTACAAACAATCCTATTTCAATCTCAAACCTGAGCCTTACTTACAAGGTCAGAACAGTTTCTCATCAACTTAAAACATTTCAGATTTTGTGTTTGTGTGTGTGTGTGTGTGTGTGCGCGCGCACATGTGTGCACTGTATATATTATCTTCTACCAGGATAATTAAGAGGTCACATCACACCAAAGGCCTATCCAACACCCCAACTACATTTTCACAATAGCCTTTAGATGCTCATCAAAAATTCAACAGAAAAATATAAGTCATATGTTTGGGATATGCTCACATTTAGCGTCTTGTAATGAGCAGATTTGGACTTGGTGGCCTTCAATTCATCCCTATTTTTATTATTCTAAGACAATTCAAGGGTCACCCACTTACATGAATCACAAGATTTCTCATCTGACCCATCTTGGCAATCTGAAGTTTCATCACATTCCAGAGTTTTATCAATGCAGCAGCCATCTTCACATTTGAAATGGAGGGGTAGGCAGTTTCCATTGCATGCTGTGTAAGAAATATGAGTTAGTTCTCAAGGGTTCTCAGCAAAGATGATTAATCTTTGTGACATTTGGGTAAAAAGATATTTTTCTTTCTTGAGCACGGCAGAAATACAGCACAGGTAATCCTCGACTTACAACACTTCATTTAGTGACCGTTCCAACAGCAATGAAAAAAGTGACCCATGACTGTTTTTCACACGTGTAACTGTTGTTTGGCAAGTGACTCATATTTTATGATGGTTGGAATGCTCTGGGATCATAATGAATCTTCTGTGACCTTCTAACCAGTAAAGTTAAGGGGAAGCCAGCTTCATTTAACAATTGTGTTACTAACTTAACAACTGCAGTGATTCACTTAAACTGTGGTGAAAAAGGCCATAAAATGGGACAAAACTCACTTAACAACTGTCTCAACAACAGAAATGTTGAGCTCACTGATGGTTGTAAATTGAGGAATACTCATAAAAAAGTATTTACAAGTGCTTCACTGCAATGCTATAAAAGCACACAGTAAATATCAACCAAAGATGTACCACTAAACCTCATGTCACTAAGGAAGTTCAAAAGAAATTTTAATGCTATCATGGAAAAGTACAGAAGAACTTACTTGGTTCTTGACGTTTTTCTACAGCACCTGAAAAGAAGGAAATTAGGGTGAGAATATTGTCCTTTCAATTTTTCAACTAGTTCTAATCAAAACAATAAGTCCAACCACCTTACCAATTCAGTTTTTTTTTTTAATGCGGACTAAGGGAACTGCCAACCCAGGAACTACAAACCACGTACTTTATATGCTTTTCTGGTACGCATAGAAGCATACTAGAAGCATACATCTAATGCATAGAAGCCACTTTCCAATTATTTCTCCAACACAGAGAAATGCAGTGGAGGCAATACTTTTCAATCACATGCCAATCATATGCTTCCCTGTACTGGTATAAAGACAAAGTGTCCCTGATTTTATAGCCTAGCTCAGCCTTCTTCAACCTGACAATGTCCTCCAGATGTTGAGTGATAGTTAATAGCTGTGCCCCAGTCTTGCTAATTGGAATTTATATGGGGTTTAGCTCAGCAAATCCTTAAAGTTCCAGTTTGGAAAAGGTTCAATTTAAAGTCTCTCTTTTAATGTTTCTTTGACTCAGGTATGTGCAAACTGAGTTCACAAACTGAACCTAATAACTATGTATTTGAAAAGCATGGGTTTTTTTTGTTATGTGTGATTTGGGGACACTATGATTTACTCAATAAATCATGATTAAAATGTTAGAATGAAACCAATCAAATCAGCCAAACTTGATTGAAAGTTATAAAACTGAGTAGTGTCAAAATAATTCTGAATTGGTTAGGTTTCCCCACTTAAATCTCTAAAACAGAGAAACAATGTCTTCTAATATACAAACCTTGAACATTCTTGCAGGCAAGATCACATTCCTCTTTTCTTACATAATTGTTCTTGTTGGGATTGCAGCCACCAAAAATGAACTCCCGACACTGCTCTAGTTCTGGATTGTAGTACCAGCGATGGAAGGAGCCTCGACAACGTCCCACTTTATAAGGAGCCAAGCAATGATCTAGGAAGAACAAGGAATTTGGATTTATTTATTTATTTATTTTGTCGCGCTATTACAACAGGTATAAGTATAAACATAGTTATGACTACATGAAATGGATACAAATAAGAAAAATAAAAAGAAACAATAGGACAGGGATGGTAGGCACATTGGTGCATTTATGCACGCCCCCTACAGACCTCTTAGGAAAGGGGTAAGGTTAGTAGTAGACAGTCTAAGATTAAAATTTTGGGGGTTTGGGGAAGAAACCACAGTGTCAGGTAGATTATTCCAGACATTGACCAATCTGTTACTGAAGTCGTATTTCCTGCAGTCAAGTTTGGTGAGATTTACCTTGAGTTTGTATCTATTGCATGCTCTTGTATTGTTATGGTTGAAGCTGAAGTATTCATCGACAGGTAGGACATTGCAATGTATGATTTTATATACCATACTTAGATCGGACCGAAGGCGGCGTAGTTCTAGGTTTTCTAGGTCTAGAATTTCAAGTTTGGTGGCATAAGGTAGTCTCACAGTAAGGGTAAGAGAAGACATAAATTACATCTAGCCTATTTTCCAAGGTTTTACAGTGTTGTCAGTTGGAAGAAAGAGGGGAGCAAGCAACTGTCAAGAAGTATGCTTCTAGCAGAATCACTAAATATATTTGAATAGCAAATATGAGATGTCAGTTTGCTGAGGGATCTCTTAAAATTATCTTAATATAGATAATTTTAACAGAATATTAAAAAGCCTATAGTATATCAATATGTCTAGCTATCCCCAAATAAAAGCTCTGGGTCTTTCTTGCCATTTGGTAGAGAAGGGTTTAAACTATAACTCCTTATTTATTGGGTAAAATATTCATACTCCATTTTTCTTTTTATATATGTGTTGTAATACACACATTTATATTCATATTCTTCATACAAATATAAAATAAAAAAGAAGCAATGGGTTTCATGGGGAAAATAAGGAAGAGCTTTTTGATGTTTATAAAGTGATGATGGGAGGAACTTTAAACATTCTAAGAAGTAATTGCATTTTTGTTTGTGTATAAAGGTTCCTGACCTAAGATAACAATCCAATCTATGCCATTTCAAGACCTGGATGACTGAGAATCTCTACAGACTTTTAGCTACACAATTTGGGATGAACACCCATTGAATGGGGTGGAAGTAGGAATGGATTTCCAGAGGAAAAATTGCAGACTACAGGAACCAGGAGCACTATTCAGGTGGCCCTGAGGACACAGATAAACCTACAAGTGCTTCAATGACCCTAAAAGGATGCAAATGACCAGCTGTCTGCAAAGAATATAAATCCTTCTATTCCCCACTATCCTGTCAAAGTTGAAGAAGCTTCTTGGATGAGAAGTGAAACGTCTTAAAAGAAAAAACAAGAAAGTCTAGTTGCCTCCTGAAAAAACACCTTTGGGGCAATTATGACCAGGATGACTGAGAATCTCTACAGACTTTCTGCCTGTACATTGTTCACATCTATCAACCCTTGCAAATTCCATACTCTAGGGAAACAGAATGTTTTAGGCTTCTTAAAAATTGCATTAAATGTACTGTATTTTAGGGATTAATGTACAACCTACATATTTTCTACCTCCAATGGTGGTAATCTATGGCATCAATTTTTAGTAAAATGCTATTGGCACCAAAAATCAGCAATAACATTGTTAAAACTCTGAATAGCTTTGGGGCTATTTTCCTGTGTTACTTAAAACATTGAAAAACTAAGAACAGTATTAACGTAAAAAAAGGAAAAGTTTACTATCCTTTATAAAAGCTCACTTTTTTTGTCTTCATACTTGTAACCTATATATGACTCCTGAGTGTGGCCTTGGCAATCTGTAAAAGCTACATTGATTCCAGGCTAAAAGGTGCACCTACAAATGACTTACCTACAGTGTGTTCAGAATTAAGTACAGTGACAGTTATGTTGATGGAGTGCTGCTGATCTGCAGTATCTGTTACAGTGAATTGGAAGATGTAAATCCCTTCATTCAGATTTGAAAGCTTCATAATATCGTTCTGTTTCTGAAAGTACAAGAAAAAAAAATCAGAAATAAAAGTGACCTAAGCACAAACAGATCACCTTGGTTTCCCTCACTTCAGAATTTAGCTATGCAACTCTGAGGGTTGGTCATCATATTATCGAGTCCCATCATGTATAAATATAAGGAGTTGCTAAATTCAGAATTCTTTGTAGCACATCCCCAGAATTATGTAGATGCTTTAAAATTGTTTAAGTTGTGCAAATGGTTCATGACTCTCATGTTATTTCTCTCTATACCAAGTAATGCTACAAACTCTCACTTAGCAAACAATTTACAATCCAACACAAGTTAAAAGTGGCATTTCTCCACTATCTAATATTTAGGAAATGGGCTATTTCATAGCTTATCAAATAGCTGTGATCGTTTTTTTTCTTTCCTCTGGATTGTCTTAATTATAAAACAAGTTCTATTACCGTACCGTACAAGGCACCTTACAAAACAATGGAAGAGAACTCTTAACAATGACACATTTACAATATGCAAGTTAGAATAAATTAAAGCATTATTATTATTAAACAAACCTCAACACACCTACATTGATTAAACACACTGTTCATAAGATGCAGCAACTAAATATAAAAGATGTCCAAGGTATATAGTTAGATTTAGAAATGACTGGTTTTTTTTAAACTTATGCTTTAATGTTTTTGTATATATATTTTTGATGTCCTTTGATTTACAGTTTAGATAAGCACTTCTTCCAATACTGAAATTGTGCAGGCAATAAATGTTTGTGAAAGAAAGAAAAGGGAAAAGGAAAGGGAAAGGGAAGGAAGGAAGGAAGGAAAGAAAGAAAGAGAAAGAAAGAAAGAAAGAAAGAAAGAAAGAAAGAAAGAAAGAAAGAAAGAAAGAAAGAGAAAGAAAGAAAGAAAGAAAACTATCTTATTCCTCATCCCATCTTTGTACTTTGTATCTCTCCCAATTATGTAACATACTTGCTTACATAACTGGGAAAGATACAAATACATAACTGACAAAAGCATTGCTTTGATGGAGAGCACTTGTCAGGGCATGGAGATGCCAATACAATTATAATTAATTATTCATGCATTAGTCTTGATGTGTGTCAGTGATATGAGAACTCTTCATGTTGCATACATTATACTGTTCTATTCATGAATTCCCAGAAATAAGAATTTGTATTTAGAAGATTTGATAGCTTCATGAAATCATGTCTACAACTTTTTAAAGCTGATCTTTTCAGAACTGAAGATAGAAATAACCTATTGTTCAAGCTCATAGTAGTCATGATGATAAATTGATGTTTACAAAGAACTTCAACAACAGCTAAATTAGACAGTCTATAAAGAGATCATATTTGTTAAGTTGCAAAAAATTATATGATATGAGAAGCCGGCAGGGAATTTCAGCAAATCCTGTTGAAAGATCCAAAATGATCTGGAGGAGTCAAGATAGCTTTACCTATTAGATGGATGGAATGTATTATCAGAGGTAAAAAGTCCACATCTCAAGTGTATCACATTCTCGACTAAATAGCCATGCTAATTTCAAGGAATTAAAAAAAAAAATCAAATATTTTATAATCTCTATGTTGTCGGAATAACAATGTGAAGTTTATTTATTTTTTCTTATACCCCATATGTCTACCGTGGCTTAAGTGGGGATTTTAAAAGTGCTATAGAAAGGAATCTTAGTAGTAAGTTGATATGCCTTACCTCCATTACCAGTGAGGAATCACCAGAAAGAAGTGTCCATTCATAATTCACAATTCCATTATCATCAGTACTTTCTGAGCCATTCAAAATCACTGGTTCATCTTTGGGCTGGACCTTCACATCCATCCAGGCTCTTGCTTTAGGTGGCAAATCATCTAGTTTAAAAACAACAATCAGAATGCATTAATTTTCAAAAAAAATCATAGGATTTTTTTTAAATTCACATTCATGTTGGCCAACTTGACCAAGAACTATATGTATTACAATCCAAGTCAATTTTAGTGGAACCACATTAAACATCAGCCACATTCTTGAGTTTCTCATGTGCTATAAAAATACAAAACAACTTGGGGGCAGGGGGCTTTCAGTTAAAAACAAGCTGATAAAATATTCAAACCTTCAGTCAATAGCTCTGGACAGAAAGATGCTTGCTGTCACTTAGTAAAATAAACATTTGAAATGTTCAAAAATCCCAAAGTTGCCTTCATATTGCATATTTTTTCTTTTTAAAAATGCAGAGTACCTGACATAATAATGTATTCAAACCAAGCCATAAATTATAACAAAGATGTAAGGACTACTGCTCTATGGTAGCTTATATGGATAAAGAAATAATACAAGTAGTTCAGCAGAATCACTAAATCTAGTTATGCAGAACTTGGCAAAACCGGTTGATTAGGATCAAAGGAGGAAGGTACAAAACTTTCTGTGCATGGGAAAAACCTTTTAGGATGGTCCATGCCTAGACAAACAACATGTATCATTCAGGCAAGGACTCAGAACGTGCATGTTCTGGGCAATGGTGTTCTAGGATGGGAAACCAGTGGGGAAAGGATAAGGCTATCAGCAGTGGCTAGTGAGGTAAAGGAAATAAAGGTATAAAAAGATTGGGGAAGGGTGATTGTGCTGGCTGTGTATGTGACCAACAGGAAGAGACTGATAGGAAGATGGAAAAAAAGGCAAAAAAGCTTTTCCCATTCAACTTATCTTGTAAGACCTCTGAACTTTGCACCTTAGCTGACACCTGAAACCAAAATGTTCTGAGCTTTGGCCCAGATTAGCTCGTTTGAACTTCCAGACAATGTTGCCAAAGATGCAAATTGAAACCTAGATAGGATAGAACAAGTGGATGTCATCAGCTGCTTTCAAGTTGTCTCTAGGAAACGCTTAGAGCAAACTTGGCTGTTGAAATAGTACTCTTGTTCCATCTCTTGTCCTATGAAACCCATGAGATCAATTAGTGATGACCATCTGTTCTTAGTGTTCATTAGGCAAACTTGAACAAATTAAGCTCCCTTATGGATGTGCTCAAAGTGCTAAAAAACTGGAAGAGCTGTGACCAGAATAATGCCTGCCAGATAAGAGCTTTTATGCACATGCATCTTATATCATTTAGTAATATATCTTGTGAGAAGAGTTAAGAGAAAAGAATGTAAATATGACCAATAAAATGGCATAATGCAATGAAACAGACGCATTTTAATCATATCACTTCCCTTTTTCCTCGTCTATCCCTTTTTCCTCGTCTATCCCTTTTTCCTTGTCTCCATTAAAAACTAACTGGAGGTGATGAAGTATACCAATTTTAAAAACAGAAAGAGGTTAGATTCTTCAGCAATGCTATTATATCAAATTTGTGACTTTTGTTTTTTCATTTTGTTTTGAATATGGGAAAAAAGAAACAAGATACCAAAATATTAGATCCTATGAAATAGATATATACGATGTGATGTATCACATACACCATATAGGAAGTCATATACGTATCTATTTAAGACTGTTCAACCTGACTTCTGGTGGTGTTTCCGTCGAATACAGACAATTGTGCATGGCTTTGATCCATGCTTGCCCTGTTGGAGGGGTCCCTGAGGAACTGGAACCATCTGACCCACCTTGTAGGGATGGAGGAGGGGGAGACCACCAGCTGGGTTGAGTGGAGCCGCATCTCCCCTACCTGGCTTGGTTCTTACTCCCCTAGAAGACAGGGAGAAGCGGCTGTTTAATGGCTGCCCTGAAGAAGGGAAGATGGGACCTAAGTTTGCGCTGGAGAGTGGAAGTGGTGAGCAGCATGTAGCTGGATGAAAGACTTTGCGTATTTTTTTTAAAAAAAACCCGAAAAGCGGAAAGAGTCAAATGATAGTGGCAAACAGAGAATAAGAGGAAAATATAAGGTAAAGGAAAAATGGGAAATGAAAGAATTATATGAAATCAGAGATTAAATTTGAACTAATATACAGAATTGGACATTAATTAAGAATTGGATAAAATGCTGGACTTATTTGGAATGGATAAAATTTAACATTAATATTATGGAAAAGAGAATTAAAAAAAAAAACAAAGTGATATAGAGCACCACCTAATGGTTAAAGATTTTCCTCTTATGTTTTTATGGAAAATTAATGGTCGCATAAATATTTGAAAGAGAGAAGAAATGGAATAAAAGATTATTAATACAACAAAAACCCCGGAAGTTTTTCTTTAAAGAGGGGACTATGGTAAAATATAAAGGAATATAATATTTTGGGACTGCTGGAGGTTAACTGTGATAAGAAAATAGAAGAAAGAAAAAGTGAGAGAAATGGAAATTTGTGGCAAGGACTATATGAGAAAAAATTGATATTTAATAAAGAAATGGAAGAAATAAGTAAAGAAGTTAAGTCAGAGCTTCAAACTGTGAGAGATATGTTAAAAGAAAGAATGAAATTGCTGGACACAATGATTAGTAAAGTAATGGTGTTCCAGCTCGCAGAAGAACAAAGAAAGTCCAGAGAGGACAAGTTAAAGGAGGAAAACAACAGCCTAGATGAATATGGAGAACAAGGACCATTGCCAAAGGACATAAAAAGACTTAAAATAGAGACATTGACAACAAATAAAAGAGATAATGCTCCCAAGACTAAGCAGAAGAAGAAGGAATTATTTAAGAAACCCCAAAAAAGAGAACTGAGAAGGGTGGGGAAAAACATGGCTGACAGGAAAAAGGAATAAAAATAATACCAGAAGGAAAAAAGAAGAAAGACTGGGGTAACTTAGAAAAGGGAAAGCTGGCTGAAAATAAAAGAAATAATAAAGCTGAAAAATTTAGAGATAAGGGTTAGGGATTCTATAAGGGGGATACCACATGGGAATGTATATTGGTATTTAGTCTAAAACTTGCTGGAAAATATTTTAAGGATTGTGTGTGTATATATATGTGTGTGTGTGTGTGTGCGTGTGTGTGTGTGTGTGCATGTGTGTGCGTGTGTGTGTGCACTGTTCAGCTTCCTTCGGGTATTATCCCACGTCATTGGAGTTGTGCTTTTAAAGTTGTAGCAACGTTTCAGCAGAATCTCATCTGCCATCATGTATATGTATATGTATATGTATATGTATATGTATATGTATATGTATATGTATATATATGGATCTTTGGTTATTCGGGTTTTCTCCCGCGTAAAATTGGAAGTATTTTGGTGACGTTTCGACGAAATCTCATTCGTCATCTTCAGGCCTGTGCCTTCGGCCTTGTGCTTCTCAGAGTAATGTGAGATTGCAACTGTTTTTTCTTTTTAACTGCCAGTGGGGGTGTGATTTGACTGGGTGGGGGCTTGGCTGTGTTCTGATTGGCTGGGGGTGTGTTCTCATTGGTTGGGGGCCTGGCTGTGATCTGATTGGTTGGGGGGTTGGCTGTGTTCTGATTGGCTGGGGGTGTGTTCTGTTCAGGTGGGGGCTTGGCTGTGGTGGAAGAATCTTGTGTGGCCCTCATGGGTGTGGGTCTGGTGTCATTCTTCATGTTAGGTATTTGTTTGTTAATGAGGGCGGGTTTCCAAATGGCTGGTAGGCGGGAGGTATCATCTCTTTTATTCATGCTGTGTGGGCGTTTTTCTATTTCTGTGGCTTCTCTGATTATTCTGTTGTTGAAGTGTTCGGTTTTGGCGATAGTTCTAGGATTTTTAAAGTCAATCTCATGTCCTGTGGCTTTGAAGTGTTGGACTAGGGAAGAGGTTGGTTCTTCTTTTTTGATTGAGTTCTTGTGTTCTTCAATGCATGCACTAATTCTTCTGTTGGTTTGCCCAATGTATGTGGCGTTGCAGGCGTTGCAAGGGATTCCATATACTCCTTGGTTTTCTAACTTGAGTTTGTCTTTAGGGTTTCTTAGGATGGTGGATATTTTTCTGTTTGTGCAGAATGATGTTTTAATGTTGTGTTTTTGGAGGATCTTGCTGATTTTGTCTGTAGTGCCTTTTATATATGGGAGGAGGGCTTTGCCATTCTCTTGTTCTCAATCTTGGATTTTGGTTAGGGTTTGTTTTTGGATTAGGTG
Organism: Laticauda colubrina; assembly: GCA_015471245.1. Classification (NCBI taxonomy): domain Eukaryota; kingdom Metazoa; phylum Chordata; class Lepidosauria; order Squamata; family Elapidae; genus Laticauda; species Laticauda colubrina. The sequence continues at coordinate 45,125,688 of BLBF01000005.1, read as the reverse complement.
GGTAATTTTCTTTCTTTGGAATCCATTGGCTGTTAGTACATTAGTGAGAGTATGCAGTTCGGTTTTTAGGTGTTGTTCATCAGCTAAGCATTTTGTTTTGGAGATGAGTGTCTCGGCTATGGAATTGATCTGTGGTGGGTGGTGGTGGGAGAGGGCGTGTAGATAGCGGTTTGTATGTGTTTTCTTCTGATAGATGGTGTGTCCTAGGGAGCCATTGGATTTTTTGTATACTAAGACATCCAGAAGGTAAGTTGTTGTTAGCTTCTGTTTCCATGGTGAATTGTATTCTGGGGTGTAAACTGTTGAGGTGTGTGAGGAAGTTGCTCAGTTTTTCTTTCCCGTGTGGCTAGATTATGAAGGTGTCATCTACGTATCTGAGCCAGAGTTTGGGTTTGTGATCATATTTTCTAGAGCTTGTGTTTAAAAGTGTTCCATGTAGAGGTTTGCGATGACAGGTGAGAGGAGTGATCCCATGGGTGCTCCTTCTATTTGTTTGTATTTTTGTACAAAAGAAAAAACAGCTGCAAGCTCACATTACTCTGAGAAGCACAAGGCCGAAGATACAGGCCTGAAGATGACGAATGAGATTTTGTCGAAACGTACCCAAAATACTTCCAATTTTACGCGGGAACAAACAGACTCCCTCTGATAGCTCCAACCCAAGCACCCCCCCACCAGGCACCCAGGTGAAACCCAGCTTGCTAATGAAGAGCAGCCGTCCCTTCACACGGAGCCAAGCTGCACTAAAAACCTCCAACACAAGAACAGAGTGTTGCCAGCCAATCAAAGCCACAAAACAGACAGAAGAAACCA